>BFEA01000623.1:32980-58651 GCA_003427395.1 Chara braunii | reverse complement strand
CGGGGCTGCGGGGTTGGGCGGCGGGGTACCCGGGGCTGGGCGGCGGCGGGGGTCGTCCGGCGGTGGCGGGGTTGGATGACCCCCGCGGCGGGGGTCCGGGGTCCGCAGCCTAACACCGGCTTTGCCCCCGGGGATCCCCGCTCGACAACGCTGCTCAGGACCCACATAAGTCAACTCTTATCACTCTGAATATAGTACATGGTTATCTGTACAGGGGACCCCCCAAAACAATTCAGTAGTCTATTGCCACTTAGTGTATATTCCCTATTTTCCATGATCCTAGTTACAGCGGACATCCCATGTCGTAGGTCCCATCTGCACACTCAACGTCGTAGGTGTCCATCCTGCCTAAGTAATAGCAAAATCATTAAAGAAATACCCTGTTTTTATTCAGGTGAACCAGACCCTGCTCACTCATCTCCTCCTGGTTCTGCCTATACAACTGAGCTCTACCCCCATCTACAGCTCGTTCCACCACCCTACCCTGCCTATCATACATTTTCCCATCATACTCCGAGACCTTCCCGTCTGCCTGGTCCTTTAGGAATTTGAGGCACTGCAATGCCCTGTGCTCTTCCTCCGTACAATACAAGCAGGCCGAGTCAAAAAACGTCCTAGGTTTTTTCTTCTTCCGATGGGCCCCTGCTGGCGATGGGGTTTCCATGGCCCCTCCGTCCAACTCATGGCACTGAGGCACATCTCTGGGTTTCTCAGATCCTGACTCCGACTCTCGCGGACTGGGCCCTGGTTGCGCCCTTGCTCCCTCTGGCTCATAGTCAGGAGTATCCAACCTCTGGGGCCTACCTGCGATGATGCCCTCCATTGCACCTCCCATCTCGCTCTCGAGGGACTCTTCCAACTTGGACTCTGGTGAAAACAAGCCAGCATCCTCTTGCATAGAGTGGACTGCTTCCAGTAGCACGTCCAAGGATCCTCCTGTCGAGCCTTGGGAAGGCTCATCACTGGCCGAGGGCAGTCTCTCCTCAAGTAACGGTGGCATGGCAGGGTCTGCAGCTATCGTGGGTAGCACCGCAAGTTCCGTAGGGGCTCTGAATTCGAAGGCTTCCCTCTCAGCCTTCCTCTTGGCCTCTGCCTCCTCAGGCTCCAAAATGACTCTTCCCATAGGTGCCTCTTGCTGAGGCTCATCCACAGCTGGTTGCTCTGATACCCCATGTCTTGGCTGACTCTGCCCTCCAGGCCTGCTACTCTCCGCCCCATCCCTGCTGCCATGGAATTGCTGCCTCAATTCCAGGATGGTGGCGGCCTAGCTAGCCACCAGAGCCCTGAGCTCACGGACTTCTGCCTCAATGGTCCCTAACCGTGACTCCAACCCTGCTTCCTTCAGTTCCTTCCTTCTCAGATCTGCCTCCAACATCATATACCTGTCGAAGGAGGCCTTGAATACGGATCGAATCCTCATATCCAAATACTCATCAGCTTTCCGTGAGGTTTCGGCCTCTGCCTTGCCTGGGGCCGTCAGCCCTTCGCCATGGCGGGCAAGAAACTCTCCCCACATCTCCCGGAGCCCATACGGTTTGCAAGGCGGTGGCGGACTTGGGAGTACCCCTGCTGCTTCCAATCTTTGCCCCTCCTGCCGGATTTCCTCCCAGCGCCTTGCCACTCTAGCCCGCTTCTCCTCAGCCGTTTCTTTCGCTGGTACTTCCTCTACCGTGCGTTGTTCTACTTCCCCTGGGACCCCCGTTTCCACCTCTCTCTCGGTCTGACCTGGTTCCCAGGGTGACTCCACAGGTATGACCTCTTCCAGGCTAGGCTGCTCCAGAGCGTGGGTGGCCAGATGGCTATCAATCAGACTGTCTGCCTCCCTTCTCAGACTGGCCCCCTCCGCCTCACTTGCCTCCATTCCTGTCGGCGATAGGGCTGTCTCCGGCACCGAGATCGAGACTTCCTCCCTTTGTACTTTCTTCCTCGTATCTGGCGGGCTCTCGAGTGGACTACCGAGCCTCAGCCCCACGGCTGGTCCCTGAGGGGGAGTGTCTTCCTCAACTTCTATGATCTCATCCCCAATCCGGTCTTTTGTAGCACTCGGCCCCTCCTCTTGTTTAGGGTTTGGAACGTTCTCTTGTGGTACTTCCGTGATGGCCTCAATGCGCCCCTCACTCATCGGCGGCTCTCTCCACTGGGCAGCATCCAGGTGTGCCTCTAACTCTTGCAATGACCCTTCAACGATCGGTATCTCATCCTGTATATGCTGAGGCGGTTCCCCCAGTCCTCCTCCAATATAGCGGTGAAACTCTACTGGCCCCAGTCCACCCTCGGGGTGCTCCTCCTTTCGTTCTGCCTCAGGCACGCCCTCCTTTTCTTGCCTAGCAAGCGCCTTCCGTCCTCTCCGCGAGGTTCGGTCCTCAGCAGGCTCAGGTTCCCTCTGCCTGCCGCTCCTGAGACGCCTTTCGACTCTAGGCTGAGGTGGTTCTGGCTGCCGGAATGCCACCCTCAAGTGCGCTCTACAACCATCCCAATCTCGGGTCATGTCCCTGATCTGTTTGGCCAAATGTCTTTCCGCCTTTCGGGTCCACAGGGGTAATGTCGTCATCCACTCGCTTCGCAGTATTCCCTGGTTCTGCATGAATTGCTCGAATGCTGGGATGAACTCCTCTGCATTCCCAATCTCTAGCCGAATAGGTCTGCCATCAGGCCCCACAGGCGACGTTCGCAGTTCCTCCATCTGCGCCTCCACTTCCGACCTCGTTCAAGCCTCCCTGCGGATCTGTGCGATGGGCTCCATAAACCTGCCAACTCCCATCAACCTCTCGATCGTCTGAGTCACGGTCCACCCCATATGGTCAGCGTGGCCCCAGAACTCGTCCATGAATAACTCGATATCCCCATCGTTATATACTGGGGTGCTTGCTCGACGGTAAGGCCCATGTCGTCCATGTCCTCCTGAAGCTCCCGCCGGCCGTCATGGTGGCCGTGTTCCCCTCCCTCCTCTTGGCATGGCTGCAAGTCAGTCCTGCACAACAGGTGAAGGAGACAACAGGCACACGCCGAGGTAAGCAAACAGGCAACGAAGAGACATACTCAGGTCAAACCAAGCACATGCCTCAAGCAATCCTCCTAATCTACAAACCCATCTATTCCATTCCAGTGGACTGGGTTGCCTATCTTACCTCTTCTCTGGCCACAAACTTCTTGAACCTCGTCCCTGACACCCAGTCTTTCCACTTTGCTCCATTCAGCTCCTCGATCTGGTATGCACCAAACTCTCTACATCGCACGATCCGATAGGGACCTAACCACCTCTTGTCTAGCTTCCTGGACCATTGTTTTTCCAGGGACGAATCATACAAGAGCACGACGTCCCCAACTACCAAGGGTACCTTTCTTACATAAGCCGACTGGTCCCAGCGAGCCTTATCGTCCATACGACTCCTCTCTACCTGGTCGGATGCCTCTTGGACCCTTTCCTCAATCGCGCCCACATGCCGAGCTCGAATATCGAGCAGTTCTTCGAAAGACAGATTTACCTCCAAGTCCTGACGCCTCCAAGTCTTTAGGAAGCTCTCGATTGGAAAGGTAGCATGTCTTCCATACCACAATGTGGCCGGCACATACTTAGTGGTCCTTTTTACTGTGATGTTCTCAACGAAGAAGGCGGCCCTCAGATACCTTGGCCGCTGGTTGGGCTTACCTTCGGTCCATTTAGCTAGCAAGGCCGTAATGGTGCTATGCCCCCTTTCAACTGGGGCATTTGCCTGAGGGTGGGCGGCCGTGGTGTAGTTAGCCACTACCCCATATCTTGACAACAGCTCTTACACCTCCTGACAGGTGAAGCCCTGTCCATTACGAATTCCCTAACGAACGGGTAGCGTAGGTAATACTCCTCGATGCATCTGACCAGAACTGCCCCAGTCTTCGTACGGATTGTCCGTCCATCTACGAAGCCAGATAGGTTGTCGCGTGCATCGAAGATATAGTTGTAGCCATGATCTCCAAGGGGCATGAACAATAAGTCGAGGTGTACTACGGCCCCGACCTCTCTCTCCACCCTTGGATGCAGCGGATCTCCTGGCCTTAGATGAGACTGCTCCTGTCACGGCACACAGGAACGGCAAAACTTCCCAACCATCTTCATCATCCCATCCCAGTAGTATAACTCACTTATCTTGGCATACGTGGCAGTAATTCCCTGGTGTCCGCCTGCAATGCCATCGTGAAGCACCGCTATGACGTCAATCTGACGGTTGCGACCACATACCACCCGCCTGGGGTTTCCTACCTCCCTTCTTACGAAGAGATGACCGTCCCTTACTAGGTAGTGATCCCTCATCATCTGCGCCCTATGGCTTGCGTCTCTATCACGCATCTCGCAGGATAAGAGAAGTCCCAGCTCTAGGTAAATCCCATCATACTCCTCTGCGCGGAATGCCTCCTTGATCTCTCCCTCTTCGAACTCGTCATCCTGGCTCTCCAACACAGTATCTCTTCCTTCGGCCGGATTTAGTGAGCTTTCCAGATCAAGGGACTCCTGCAGAAGCGCATTGACGAGGAGGTACATCCCTCCCATTAATTCCTCGTGATGTTTTACCTTATCCGGACCCTCCTCTATCGTCAGTACCTCATCCACCATACAAGGGCTACCTGCGAGTGCCAACTTGGTCATCCATTGGACGTCCTTACCACCCCAGGGATCCTCCTCTTCGAAAGGCTTGAGCACCAACTCAGCTTTCCGCTCATACCCCTTAGGCGCGTGCCAGATAGGATGGCCAACGCAGCTGGGGACTCGTGGGGACCACTTATTGATGTGGCGGCGGATGTCCTCGTCCTGGTCTAGAAAGCCATCAACAGGGAGCGTATCCTCTACAGCTTCCCCGTCCTGCCTATCCCAGTTGATGCGACTTAGCCCATCTGCCCTGTTCTTGTTCCCTGGGATCCGTTCCAACACGAAGTTGAACATCCAGATGTATGTCAACCACCTGGCAACTGTTGGATCGGACGAAACATAATTCCTGAGGGAGAAAGCCAGGGCCGTTGGGTCTACCCTCAAGATGAACCTCCTGCCGGAGATTTAGTTTTGAAAAATCGGGTCCACCCTCAAGATGAACCTCCTGCCGAAGATGTAGTTTTGAAAAATCCGCAGACAATGAAGGACGGCGAGAGTTTCCCTCTTGAATTGGGAGTAGTTTCTCTCTGACGTACATAGCGTGCGACTCTCAAAGCGCAACGGCCTCTCCTTCCCCTTGACGTCTACTTGGATTAGAACTCCACCCAAGGCCGTCGGTCCTGCATCGGTCTCCACAATGAATGGTCTCGTCTCCGTAGTGTCATAATCAGGCGCTTGCACTACCAACCCTCCTTCCCGAAACTCCTCCTTCATGTTGGCCACCGCCTCTTCCTGATCCTCACCCCAGGTCCACTCCTGATCCTGCCGGACCAGCTTCCTTAATTGCTATGTCTTTGCCGCAAAGTTCTTGACGAATGACCTCCAGAACCCACACGTACCTAGGGAGCTCCTTACATCTGTTACAGAATGGAATGACACCGGCCACTCAACAATTTTATCCGTCTTCTTAACATCCGGCCGCCGACCATTCTCATTACAGACGAACCCCACGATAGTCGCTTCCCTCATACAGTGCTTAGACTTAGGCCCACTGGCCGTAAGGTTGTACTCCTCAGGCAAGCCTAGGACTTTATCAAGGTCATGAACGTGCCTCCAGACAAACCGCCTCACTCCAGGTAGGACCTCATCGTCTTCCCTTTTTCGCGGCCCTTTCACTGCCAGGTCATCGATGTATGGTTGCGTGATGTGTGGACTAACTGTCTGCATGACCCGGATCATATTCCTCTGGACCACTGCCACCTCATTCGTCCACCCTTGTGGAGCCACATTCATGTGGATAAGCCCTCGAGGCGTGTGCATAGCCGTCACTGGTCGGTCCGACGGGTAAACCGAAAATTGGTCATATCCGGAATAGAGGTCAATAAGCAAAATTATCGGTCTTCCAGCGCATGATTCCGACAGCGCATCACCGCATTTAGTCTTTGCAAGTCCTGTACCCACCTTAGCATCCCATTGGGCTTAATAAAGCAAAACCACGGGGATGCGTACGGTCCGCTTGAGTAGTTGGCGACGTGCGTACGTATTTTGCCATCGAGGTAGTCCACTACCTTCTTCTCTTCGTTCGGATCTGGGTATCGCGCCCCCCTTAGGCTCCACGGCTCGTGTGGCACGGTATGGATGCGAATCATTGGAATCTTGTCCACATCCAACCTGCCACGCTCCTCGTCACTGAAAGCATAGGTGCGATGTCTTTGCTTCATCAGCTCCACCATCAGGGCTCTTTCCCGCGATAATAAGAAGTCCGGTTCTCCCACTATCAACTTTCCTTCATTCGTCTCATTGATACGGCATGACCCTTCTAACGCGTTTTCCCTCATCCGCCGTATCAACGCTCGCTCCCGTTCGTAGTACACCTCCTCGTCCTCGGTAACCAGAACGGGAACTGGGCGACACTTTTTGTCTATCGTTTTGTACCGCCTTTGGACACACTGCTTGAGTCGGCCCCTAAAAAAGGCTGACTTGCCGTTCGTGCCTATGCCTGTGCCACTGCCGGATCCATTCTCCCCTCAGGAAGCCGATAGACCAGCTCCATATCCCGCACATGGGGATACTCCAAAACCTGCTCCCTCAACGCCTGAATGGCATCCGGATCGGCCATCTCGTGCGTGGTCACTATATCCATGGCCTTTCCCACATCCGACAGGCTGAGCGAGAAGGCTTCACCTTCTACTTCCTCCTCGGGCTCTGCCATAAGCCTCCGATGCGCGTCTTCTGACTCCTCGATCGTGAATGAGCCAGGGTTGGGCCTGTTCCTGAGGCTCCTTGGCCCAGTGTTCCGGCAGGTAATCACTTCGTAATTCCCGCATGCTGGATCACATAAAATCAAGATCAATGACCCATCATGCTTATTATACATCAAGGTCTCTGTCCTGCATAGGAAGGACCTTCTCAGGAGGATACTGTAGTCTACATCAGGCATCACAAAGAAACAGGCCCGCACCTTCACCCTGCCAATCTCCAGTAGCACATTCGAGGCTGTTCCATAAAACACAGCCTTGTTGTTGGCCCCGTGCAGGATGCCGCAGTCCGAGCGGTCTATTTCCAGTCCAAACCTGACGGCATCGGTCTCCCGGATAATGTTCATTTCGGCCCCCGTGTCTACCATGGCCGTGCACTTAGAGCCTTTTACCGTTAGATCCACCACGCCACAAGCCACACACTTCCAATCCATTTTTGTTCCTGGCTCAGCCCACTCCATCTCCTTGGGTAGGATCACACTGAGGTGAACATTTGGCACCAGCCGCCTTGACAACCTTCCCTTCAATTCATTGAGGAGCCTTGGCGCGGAAGCCAGGATCTCCTTGACGGTCATTAAATCATTATGGCCCTCAAGCAGTCTGTCAATCACTCGCTCTACATCAAATCCTTCCTCTAGTCGGACCTCATACTTCTTCCTCTTTGGTGGTACGTCTCGCATAACCGGTTCGGCCTCTCCCCGACTTTCTCTTTTCTTGGCTGGCTGTTAGGCCCTTTGATCTTCTTCCTGACGTAACCGGTCATCTTCCCCTTCATCATCATCATCATCCTCTACCTCTAAAGTTTCCTTTCTCTTTTCTGGTTCTGGTTCCTTCCGAGGAGGTTCATGACTCGTATCTGCCTTGGCTTGACTTCGAGTGCGGGCTGCCTGAGCCAGCCTAGCTTGCGGGGTAGGGGGCCTAGTCATCATCCCTGATTGCGGGCCCGTCCCCACAGTAGTCACTCCGGGCCGCCCCGGCATGGATTCCATACCAGAGTCATAAAGGAAGACCTTGGGGAGGTTAGCCCTCCACTCCTTCACTCCCTCGCAGAGATCTACCAACTTCCGTTGGTATCTCCCTACCTAGTCCAATAAGTCCTCCATCTTATTCAGAAGGACTACCGTCGGCTCTACCTCCTCATCGCCACCCTCATCGTCCGACTCGATGATTATGGGCTTCTCTCTTACATCCCTGGCATGTACCCTCTGGGTTACTTCCTTGTCACTTCCTACTTCCTCAACTCCAATCGGCAGCTCTTCCTTCTCCTGCCATAGCCTGAACGTGGCAAGAGGTGGCTGTCGTGCTGCCAACCTTCGTTGGGCCTCCACCCTAACCCCACCAGCCTTCCTATCAATAAAATCTCCAAATTGGTCGTAAATGTCCCCATCCATATTAGAATAAATCAGTCCATTTTTCTCGTCCTCTCTCAGTACGTTGCAAAACCTAATAGTATGACCTTGCTGGTCACAGTGCTGACATATGGCAGTCCTCCAATCAAATCGGGCCCTTCCACCACCTTGATTCCCTTGGTTGTCTTGGCCGCCTTGATTGCCTTGGCCACCTTGGTTGCCCCATTGGCCTCCTCGGCCGCCTTGACTGCCCCATTGGCCTCCTCAGCCACCTCCATTCCTGCCACGTCCTCGTCCACCGCCCCTTCCTCCATTCCCCTGGTTCCCTTGGCCTTGACTACCACCACCTGCCACACTGCCTTGTGAACTTTGTGTGGGCGTAAGCGTCGGTGGTACTGCTGGCTGAGTTTGGGCGGCGGGGTAGCTCGGAGGTGGCATACTTGTCTGGGGCCTAACATAGGGTATTACCTGTCCAGACGGCGTTGGGCCACCCCAGGGTACATAGGTATTAACTAGGGGCCACAGCCAGTGCCCAAATGGTGGCACTGGTGCTTGCGACGGGCCCGCACTACTTGACGGCCCGGACGAGCTCGGAGATGTCGCTACCACTACTTGAGGCGCATGGCCCTTTCCTGACCCTTGTCCGCCTTGTGCTAGATTGCGCTGGTTACGCTGCGCCTTCGTAAGGTGTGGAGGTACCAGCTCCTCCTCTTCCCATCCCTCCTGGGTAGCCTCCTCTACCACGGCCCCCTTGCCTTTTTTCTGGACCGCCGCCGTCACCTTCCGCTGTATCACCGGGTCTGGCCCTGCTAGTATGTCGGTTATGATCTTCTTTACTCCTGGCAACCCAGCCACATCCCTGTCCTTCCGTTTCTGCCTCTGCAGCCTCACCTGGTGCTGCTCGACCTGGTCGAGGCCTCCAACCTCCACCCCTCTGTCAATGGTGGCCCAGGTAAGTTTGGCATTTCCTCCCCCATGGCTTGTTAGCTCAACTGTCTCAGATGCGGTGAGCAGTCCCAGGAAGACGGCGCAATGCGCCTCCTCTGATATCCCATATACCTTTCTCGCCTTCTTTTTGAATTCTTGCAGGAATGCCCCAATGGTGGTGAAGCCGTCCCTATTCATTGCCTCTAGGTCCGCCATAGTCAGTAGGCCATCCCCCAACCTATACTTTCGCTGCATTCCTTCCTTAAATTTAGCCCAGTCGCCGTTGGCGTCGTCGACCACCTTCTGTACTTCCGGATGGTGCTTATGGAGCACATACTGCAGGATGCGTTTGAATTTCGTCTCGTCTGGTACTCCCACCAAGGCTTGCTCCACTAGGTCCAGCCATTCAGAGACCCGTTCCCCATTGAAGTGGAAGGTGTCGAATTTGGGGACACTCCTCGGCGTTCTCTCCCGCTTGTCCATCGCCTCGATGAGATCATCGAGGGTCAGGACCTTGCCTGAACTGTCGCCTATGCCGCCTGTCATTTTAGCAGCCTGTCCTTCACTTAACTTCCCTGTAGTAAGACGAGGTACACAGACAACTTTATTCAGCACTCTCACTCCAGCATAAGCCTATCGAGCTAACCACTTAGCCCTTGGGCGTTTCATACTTTAACTGACACCCACGTCCCTTTCGTTCCCAGACCTACATTCACAGGGTCTACTTTCACTAAGGGTTTCCCCGCATAGTTACTATAATCCTACCACCCTCATGTAGTCTTACCTACGAATTCACTTCAAATCTCCTACTCATGCCTGATTTCTTCCTTATCCTAATACCCGGATTTCGTTCCACCAGGGACAACGGCATACAACCGTCATTCCCGGCAACGGCACCACCTTTCGAGCGCATCGGTCCGGCACCACTCAGAGGTAGCGCGGGACCCTCCCGGCCGTGTCACGCAGGAGTCAAAGTACACATCCCGTTGTGGTACACACACGGAGCTTCCGCAAGCCACTCCGGCCGGGTGCGCCAGCCATACCTCTCGCGAGCACCTACGACAGGACAGGGCCTACGCCAGGCACGACTACCTCCACCTTACGGGAGCTGTGACCTCCCTTCGGTGGGCATATCCCCGCCGAGCTACCAGTCCACAGTACGAAAGTTGATCAGCTGCAATCGCAGAGGTGGACCAGCCAAAGGCGTTCCTCGTTCGCTGTAGCATAAGGGGTACGCGCGGTACTACGCCTCTATCGGACCCGCACGCGAACCGACATCTTGGGGGGCTGAGGTCCCAAGCGCGGCTCTTCACCGGTCGACTAGGACGTATCCCACACGCCACGCGCACACCACTATAACGTACATAAAGGTAAAGCACACGCACACACGCACACACACACACGAGCACTTAACGACGCAAAGGACATACAACGCGACACCCTTCTAGTCCCTTAGTGTCCATCCCATAACTTCCTGGTGCGGGAACCGGCTGAGCGTCGTGCGCGAGACTTAATATAAAGCCAAGCGGGCGTAGGCCTTCTCATATCGGCTAGCAATGCCAACGCACACAAGCAGTCGCGAAGATGGCGTACTATGCAATGCCCATAATCGAGCGGTCCCTCGTGCATCCGAGTACCGCTTATGACACTCACGTGTCAGACTCGAAGTATCGTGAAGGTTCCGCCCTTCACGACATTGCACGGCTGAAGGACTAGCTGTGCGGCCGCCGCGGCACGTGCGGCTTTCGGCCCGAGTGCCCTGGCGGTCAAGGCAAATAGGCTCTGCGCGAGGGGGGTCCCCTTCAGTGTAGGGCCTAGGGCTTGGGATGTCCTGGACAAGGGCCTTGAATCCCGACCCAGGACCAACGTCCGACGAACAATCTCCAAGAAGCACTTATATAAGTAACAGGGTCATCCTTTCTCTACTAGCCCAACCCTTGATTAACTCCTTAGCAYGCGGCCCCTTTCATGCCACACAAGTACCCTACATAGGTACGCATACATACACATATACACACATATGCACACATATGGGAATGAACGTGTGACGATCACATCTCGCAATCATAGTGGACCTCCTCATAGCCATACACATATATAACATCGTAGGGCAGTCCAATCCAATAATCCAAGCCCTAGAACATACCTGCAATCACATCAAAGAGTCAAGCACAAGTCCATACGCTACACGGAGTCAACTCCAACCAATCTCTATGCTCATACCCTTTGCCTCAGCCATGCAAGCCCCAACCTCCAGCCAACCAACCTTAAGTAAATACTCAGTACCTTTATTAAATCGTCATTCAATAAAAGTCCGGGTAAAACCTTAACAAAACAGAAAAGATCACCAGGGCTGAAGCCTCTTTAGGTTGAGTAAGGAGAGTGGGTTGAGGTTGAGTCGTAACCGACGAGTCGGCAACCGACCTGTTATCTGTGATAACAACAAGTGATCCTTGTAGGATCAACTGAGTCTAGTCCACGTCCTGATGCGACCGATCAAAATGACCTGTAACACAAGACAGGCCAACCTCAAACTAAGTCTATACGTCCTGGGGGGTTAATTTCCATATCCTGATCTTACTTAGTCATTATATCTGACTAAGCCTAAATCTACCCCTAGCTAGCACTCAGCGTAAGGTGGATTTCGCCATAGCCTCCCCTACATATGTTGCCACCTGTCTAAATATAGGCTAACTCCTCTAACTTAGGAAAATTTCGGCAGCGCTTTCCGTAGGAGAAGTGACATCGCAAGAAATATACTAGCCTAAAAGTCAAACTTGTGGATTCCAGAAGCCAAGATTTGTCTAACTCCCTGGCTTAGCAAAAATTTGGGCAGCACTCCCCTCAGGGACCCCCTCAGGGAGGAAGGCTTCCCAGATTTATACCAAGTCAGAATTGAACTTAGACATAAAGTCTAAGTTCTGTCAAGACAAACTCTTAACCAACCCCTTAGATTTGTAGAAATTTTGGCAGCGCTTCCCGTAGAGAAAGTGTCAGTCCAAGATTTATACAAAGCTAGGTTTGGAATCTGAAAATGATTTTGATCCTTCAGGGCCCAATTTTGACTAACACCCTGAATTAGTAAAAATTTGGGCAGCATCTCCTTTAGAAAAGGAGGCTCCCCAGGTTCTTACTAAGTCAAAAAGTCATAAAGGCCGGATCCCGAAGAAGTCAAAGTTTTGACTAACTCCCTGATTTCGTAGAAATTTCGGCAGCGCTTCCCGTAGAGAAAGTGGCTTACCAAGATTTATAAAAGACCAAGTCTGACTCAAGAAGATCCCAGAGAATGCAGAAACTGAGCTAAGTAAACAAAAGCGAGTCCAGAAAATGCAAAAATCGACTTTAACTCGTATGACTCTAGCACATGGCGAGCAACTACAGCAACTACCTGTCAAATCCAAACTCAGACTAAGAAGTGGCATCACTCAGTCACATGCAGGTCAAACCACAAACATTAACTCTCTCACCATCCCCAAGTTACTTTAGCAAACAATAGTTCGTAGTCCTTCAATGATTTGTCCCTTATACCCAACTTATATAGGGCATAAGGCTAAGCCACCCAAACTTATGGAACATGTCTAGCCCAGCCAAGATGTATACACAAACACAGGGCACAACAACTTTTCTCTTCTTTGGGCATATGACTAGGCCACCCTAGCCGCCCTGAATTGTTTAAGTATCCAAGGTTTATATAATTGTCTGYACTTAGTCTTTTGAGGTAGYATATAGCTGAGCCGATCATCTTCAGCTCAAGACTCAGCCTGCCCCTTCGTACCACAAGTTTATTCTTAGTTAAGTACTCTCTTCAGTTGGTGATAAGCTATAGTCAGGCCACCCAAACTTATGGAACCCTGCCTGACTAGCCTGTTCAGAGATAGTATAATAGTGAAGTATATCAAAGTTATAGCCTTCAAGTTCCAACATGTGCGAGGCGTTGGACCAAGACTACCCAAACTTATGGAACATGTCTTGGTCGTCAGCCTGGTTTATTTCTCTTAGACCAAAGCAGGAAGAGGTAGAGCCACCCAAACTTATGGAACATGCTCACCTCCTCGTTCAAAAACCAAAGAAACTATCAAAACCACCAAATAAACAAGGCCGCTAGACTACCCAAACTTATGGATTTGACTGCGCCTGGAGAAGCAATCACATTCAACCCTCACTAATCAGAGCAACCAGACCACCAAACTTATGGATTTGTCTGGTTCTCCAGGCAATACAAAATAAAACACAGCACTGGGTCTTCCCAAACTTATGGAACTGGCCCAGCCTTTGGTTGACCCAGTCAAACTTCACACAATACTGTCTTTCTCCCACCCTTCCCCTAGATGCAATCCCACACTCTGCTTTCAATCAATCAAAGAAGTTGGAACTTGACTTTATACATGCCCTCATTTACTTTGTCTGATTAAGTCCTGAATAGAAAATAAGATTTATAGGGACAGGCAGACATACATCAAGCAAGTATAGAGGGGATATGCAAACATGCGTGTAGTGGGGGTATACAGATAGAAAGCAGTTACCTGGTGGTTCCCTGCCTCCAGAACCTCGCCTACGTTCCGGCAGAGCTCCCACAATCGGTGGGAGGACTCCCCGCAGAGTCTTGAGGCGGATCTACAGGTTGCAATCCCGCTTGTCGCCTTCCCCTCGTAACCAATAGACCAGACTTGGAGTAAGAAAGGTAGATAGAGAGACAGTATAGAGACTCTAAGAGGAGTGCACTCAGACTCGAGTGAGGGGGCCTTGTTATCTTGGTTCGCCTGAGGGCCCCGCAATGGCAGCCAAGTGACAGCTTGGTCAAAGAAGTCAGACTACCGAGGTAACCCCTCCTGATGGGCCTCCAAACCACAGAACCAGACTCCCTCCCTAGGCCCAATCTACTCTTCTAAGCCTATCTGCAGTCACCCCACACCTGGTGTCAGCCCTTATGCGCAGCAGCAGTAGGGCTCAACGACAATTAATAGCTACCGCAACAGCCGTCAGCAGCCGCAGCAACAGCCACCAGCGGCAGCAGATGTCACCCGCAGTAGCCCACAGTCATCAACAGTGACACACAACGGCTGCAATCTGCACACAATCCTCGAACTTTGCAGCCTCACATTGTATTCAACTGTGCATCGTACGCAGCAGTACCCGGTGCCTGGCCAACAGCAACCATCTCTAGTAGCAACCACGGCAGCCCAACCGCAACAGCCAGCAGTAGTATAGTAACAATACTAGCCTCCTGCAACCGCGGTTTTCACACAGCCTCCAGCCGCAGTCGGTAACAACCCCTTAATGGCTCGCCGTACATGCAGCAACCCGCAATCGCAGCCCGTGCGCAGCACAGTACTTAGTGTTGGTCAGCAGCAACGACCAGCAGCGCCCAGTAACAACTATAGTCACCCGCAGCAGCAACCGGTGCCAAGTACGCTGCGCACAGTTCTGAAAGCTGCCCCCGCTGTCCCTAGCTCCGCCACTAAACCAGTAATAACACAGTCACCAGCCGCTGCAACGGTCTGCAGTGGCCGTCAATAGCTGCTAGCCGTAACCTTGGCAACCCATGCTTAGTCTGTGGCAATGGCACCTGGCGCACCACATGCAGCAGCAAGGTGTACTCGACCTGCAGCTGCCCGTAGTCGCAACCTGCGTACAGTCCGTAGTATACCGCCGCAATCGCACTGCGGCCACAGTCCATATATAGCCGCACTACACCGTAATAGGCAGCAGCACGCTTAGTGGTGACCAACAGTACTGGTGGCAATACCTGTCTCGTCCGCAGCGGCAATCTGCACGTAGTAGCGGCAACCAGGGGTCAATAGCACATGGTACGCCGCGGCAGATTGTGCACCGCACACAGTAATAGATTCGTGCCTAGTCCACAACATGGGTACGATTGACCACCATTTACAGTGGTAGCCTGAGCTCAGCCCACAGCAGTTGTTGCCTGTAACACTAACCCCCCTTTTTGCCAATGACTGCCACCCCTACCTGTGCCCAGACACCCACAACCCTCAACAGCAGCCTGCGCACAGACCGTAGGCATAGTAGCAGTGCACAGCGGTGGTGCATCAGAAACATCAATAGTTGACAGCTCGCAGCTGTTTGCCGTAGGCTGCAGCACCCAACAGTATGGGGCAGCCAGCAGCATGCCACAGCCCGCCAGCAGCCGCGGTAGTCATCAATAGCCTGCAACAGCTACTTGCAGCAGCTGCTCATGTGCCGCCCCTCAACACACCCACACTACACAGTAGTAGCCCCTAGCAACAGTACTCCACCCTTAGTCCGCTGAGCTCWATTCCCATCACTTTCYTTGAGTACCTTAAGCASCTGGCCACTAGATAGRCCAGGTTCAAACAATYGGGGAGGGAGAACTACTTAGCACTGTGGAACACGGTCATCAGTAAKARCGGCTAATACRGACGTTAAAAGTCACTTGTTGCTGCCTTCCGCAGACTGCCCACAACTCTACTGAGGTAGCTGAGTCCCCCTACCGTGGTCACTTTCCCTTACTTTGTTCTCACTCTCTCAATCCCTCTACGCTGGTACAGGCAATTCCTACTACCAGGGTCCTCCGCACGGGTCACCTACACAAGAAATCTGCCTGTTGGTACAGTGAGCCACTTGCCATCGGAACTTTGCAAATCGTTGTTGTTGTTGTTGTTGTTGTTGTTGTTGTTTTTTTTTTTTTTCCGAATGCACAGCGCCAAAGTGACGACCAGGGCAGGAAGGAGGTCGTCGTGGCCCTCAATAGGTGAGTACCCCGCTACTATGCCCTTCCCTTCTCAGTATGGCAGGCCTGAGCTTATCCAAGTCGAAGCCGTTGAGCCCGCCCCCATCCTCARYGGATTACCACCCGTATAATCAAGACTGGTCTCTCCTGCCCAGTCGGTGGCCACATATGTAGTGCGCTAGCGGCAATCACGACTGGACTGAGGTTCCTGTATGACTACGGGTAGATTCATCATGCTTTTACACACATGCACAAAAGCGTGCAGAAGCTACTTTCATCACCTAGCTTAGAAGCACACCGCCATAAGCCTCCAGGTTCGTAGTTCATCTCGAGCTACTCAGAACGTCTGAAACGGCAGAGACAGAATGAATCTCTCCCTAACATGCGGACAGATTCACTCCCCATCCTCCTTTCACAGCCCCCCCCCCTTTTCAATGAAGATCCCCATGGCGAGTAGGTAAGTCTCGTACCTCGCAGCTCGCCTCGTGCCACTCTTATCAAAAGGATGGCCAACTCAGACTGATCTTCCGCCACAGCTCGGAGGGATACGCCCTCGTTGAYGATACGACGAGCTAATTTCGTCAYGAACTTCCGCTGCTCTACAATCCYATGCAGCTCATAGGATGCACAACGCCCTAGCCAACACGTAAGGCTTCCAATCCCGCCGCTGCCTTGCGCTATTCACAATGACTAGCTACGCAGACTTAAATGAACCTACCGTTGAACAGTTGGCTAGATGCATCCTTGCTGAACTATTTCTAACTTGTTTTCCAAGGCGCAGCCTTATCTCCCTATGGCACAAAATTCACCCACCTTCTGCGAATTCCAACCGCGCTATTGGATTCGCAGCCCTTCAAAACCTCAGAAATGCCTCCTCTCATGCTCGTTTTCGTTAAGAAACGGGCGGAAGCAACCATTTTACTTCCTTTCCTTCCTCACTTCCCGCCATCTCTACGCATCGCTTTTCTCAACTAACTTCTACCTTACTAACCTAGAGCTAAAACTGGCCTTACCTCTAACCTCGCCTTGTCCCAAACCCCCTACTTAGAATCTTATTTCGCTCGAATCTATCAAGAATCGAGCGAGGTCAGGGTGTCTTCTACCGCCATAGTCCGTTTCTCTCTTAGCTCCCTCTTACATGATAGTGACCACGCAGCTGCTGTCATTCATACCGGCCAAACCGCCCATCGGATCCACATTCCGACGCTGCCATCAGATCCGGAGCGCCTAAAAACCTCAGATTAACATCCTCGGGCGCCCAAAACAATAAAAAAACGGCCGAAATCCGTCGATCTCCACTCCCACCATAGCCGTTTTTGCAGCACCTCCGCGCATCGTTTTCTTTTCCTTCCTCCCCTACCACTAGTCTCCTCCTCAATCTGACAGCCCTAGCTGGTTTGCCTTGCCTCAGATCCTCAGGTTAACACCTCCTCCCGCCGGCTTTCATTAGGAAGTAAGCACGTTGTAGCCTTTCAACTCGCCATGGCTTCTAGCCTCGCCGTCCGTTTTCTTCCCCCTCCTTCGAATGCACCTGGCGCGAAACCGCGTCCAGGTTCGTTCATCTATGACTGTCGCTTCTACTCTCTGTGCAGCGCCCTCCTGAGCTTTCTCTCTCTCTCCTCTGATCCTCCCTCCCTCTCTTCCTATACTACTTCCTCCCCTGCTAGGCTGCGCTGGACACTACTCACTATGGCAAACGAAGAGAGAGTCCAACCCCTCTCATTTATGCAAGTTGGTCGTGGGCAGGAGCCATGCCAATCTTCTCTGTACCGTTCCAATGCCAACGGATGTCCCGAAGTACTGTACCGAGGTAGTGATAGCCCAGCAGTAGCCCAGCAGTGGCCCAACAGTTCGTGGGTGTATCCACTGAACGATGCCGCTGGGCTTTTCTGCAGGTCCCGGCGCTGGCACAGGACCTCATCCCCAGATAAACACAGCAACAGCAAAAAAAGTAAAAATAAAATAAAAATATATATAAAAAGTCAGACTCTGAAATAAAATGGGGTAACCGGATGCGGGAGAGGCCCGTTGGTACCTAGGCCTCGGCCTCACCTCGCGGGCCCGCGGTCGGAACCCCCCACAAAAACCAAGGGGGATAGTCTCACGAAACCCTCAACCCCTCGGCATGCTCCACTGCTCCGCCGCTCACTGCTGGCCTCGATCCCGCGATCCGCCTGGTGAGAGTTCAATGATGTAACCTATAGGGCTAAGCCCAAGCCTGGACAGGCTGCACGCTGCCCTACATATGAGTGGTATGGCCAGCCGGCCCGGGCCTGCGGCAGCAGCGTTAAGGCTGCTGCAAGACTTTCCCTCCCAATCACAGGGCCCCGTACGTGCGCACACGCAATCAGGGACCGGACCTTGCTCGGCCTGTCACGCTTGTAGCCCCCATAATGCCGCGCGGAGGCCACCGCTTGCGTCTATGGTTCCCATGCACCGTCCCTTGCTGTATGAAGGGGTATCCGCGCCGACAGCGTAATATTAGGTCATTTACTTAGAAAATATGTATCCGTTTAAGATTGTATATGATAGAGTATCATAATGAATTAGCTTCAGGAGTCAATGCATAAAGAGCCCGATCAGATTTATTTGATTCTTGAAAGAGAGTTGAATAAACTCGAACTTTGTCGATTGGTTAAGCATTGAAAATTGTATCATGGGATTATCTACTTAAATAATTATCTCCTTAAATGTGATACTTGATAAAATCAGAGTATGAAAGTATTCACTTGAGGGTTATCCAACTCCTCGAACTACAGTATTATATAAAACGTGATAGAACTACTTAATTCCCACTATGATAAATGTTTATGACTGAGTATGAATAAATGTATGTGAGAATGAATAATACATGTTTCAAGTGATGTATTGTTGTATATTTTGTTCTTTGTTGGATGAAGTTTGAAAATGATTATGAATATATATGTTTATGGATTGCTTGGTGACTGTTTGTGTCTGTCTGACTATGTGCATGAATTGCTTTCTTCAATAGGGGTAGAAAAACTGTATGAAATCCACGTTCAGCATGGGGCTGGAGGTGAATGGAGTGACCCACCTTCGAAGAGAAGAAATTGTCTCAAGGAATGTCAGCATGCAGAGTCTGTCATGTGAAAGATTACAACGTTGATAAATATTTTTCTAAGCAGCTTAAATCTCATAGGTGATAGTGAGACTCATGCCGGAACAATGTTTCTGGTCCATAGTGAGGTGTTGTCATATTTTCTGACGATTAGAGGTGACTACACTATCATCGAAGGGGAGGAAGATGTTAGGGACATTGTTATGACGATGTCCGTAGGGAAGGCGGTTGTTGTTTGCCATGAGGTAATAAGTGGTTACCTAACCTTGTGTCGGGCAGGGCCATATCGTCTCCATGGTTAAGGCCTAACCAACGTGGAGCATGTGAGATGGGGCCGTTAAGCTCTGTTGACACAAAACTGATAAAGTCTCAGCATTGGAATCGGAGGGAAATGTGGTGAGGGTCAGTCTTAGAGCGGGACTGGGGATCTGAGATGTTAGTTCTTTGGCAGGATTACACCACCCCTCGACACAATATACCTCTGTTAAGCCAACAGGAGCAATAAGCGTTATGTCGTGATTATTATTGTTATTGTGACCCCATTGTGATCGTTCTTGTGAAACTTTTAACTATAATCAGCGTTCTCATTGTCAATGAAAGTTACTAATTGGTATTTGATTGAAATAATTTGATTGAGTATTTTTGATTTGTCATTTGCTTCCTTTTCAGTTTGAACATTTATCTGTAATATTGCTTACTTATTCATGATATATTCTGTATTTATGCAAGAAAAATGTTGTTACATTTGTATTGTCGAAATTTCGTGAAAACAGGGGGGAAACCTGCGTTCTGTAAAAATTGTTTTTGATTTATTTCCTCACCGTTTGATTTGACTCGATTGGTGTGATATGATTTTGATCTTTGGTGACTTTATTATAGAAGGTGTAATCCTTCTGGAGTACGATCTGAGTAATACTCGGATACGACTATCACACATATTTTCATATGGTTCATTATTGAATCTGTCTTCTATCTGAGACATAACCCCAAAAGAAAATTTGACGGTGACCTTAAAAATTGAGTCTTATTTTTTAATCATGAAGTTGTGGATATTGGACAGACACCAAAGATGTTTCATGCTTGAAAAGACACATGAGATGTGTCCTATGTGGAAATACATTTGAGTTGTGTTTATTTTGCAAAAGACGTCGTTCACCATCCTGATGGGTTTTTTCCGAGATAAAATTAAGAGATCTTGAAAATGAGATCGCGTGGGATTGTTGATGTTATGAAAGATATTTTTTTGCATCAATGGTATTGTGGAAGCAAAAAAAATTATATTTATTTTGGGTTTTCGGCTCGTTTCACGTATTTTGAGAGATCCCCGAGAAGTGTGTCTAACCGAGTTGTGATTAACACGGGAAGACACGACCACTAAGTGGCAACCTGAGGATGCCCCTCGTTCATCCACTACATGGCAACCTGACGATGATGAAAATTTTGTTCATATTGGTGGTTTTATAAATTGTTTTTAACATGTACTAAAATGCACATCATTCATCTAATAAGTGGCAACTTGACGAAGGGGAAATGTTTTATCAATGACGTATGATTTTTTGTTGTATATATTCAAATGAACATCGTTCATCCACTCCAAGAGGTACGTTTGAGGCATTAAATTACCAAGCTTATGGTGAAAAATCGACATCGTTGGGACGTAACTCCCAACGTTGGTTGCTGATATAACCATGCAACGGACCTTCTAGTTTTGGCATAGAGTTGAAACCTTAAGGGTGACCACCGTATTGAGCGGATCAACTAAGGTGGTTACCAGAGGGGTCGAGAGTCGGGTCTAGAAGCTGGGTAAAACCCAAGATAAGAGGATTTACCCGTTATTGCGTAACCAATACGGGAATCTTTGTTAATATAACAACACGGTGGGCCGCATATTTGGTCTGATCAACCGGACTGTGGTGGGTTTAGACGAAGACCGCCGATTCCCTCGCATTAGACTTCGGGTGGGACGGTAATATGGTTTAGGTTAAGACTCGCGTCCAACGGGACAGATTTCATGCCTCCTCGTACAATCAACGAGGATCTAGGAAAAGAGTCTAAAGATGTGGCAAAAATCATCGTTGTCTATCTTGGTAACTTTCACAATTGTAGTACGGATCCAGTATCCCCACCATTAGTTCATTGAGTTTGGTTTTGAGGGTTTCAATATGTGGGAGACCTGGGTTCGAATCTCGGCAATGCTAGATGTATCAAGGGAGGCAACGTTAATTTTGACCTCATCTTAATCGAGAGACTCAGATTTGGCTATCCACTTATCAAAGATGCGTCTTATTCTGGAAAAGGGATTGATCTTCTTTTTCAAAAGAAAAGAGAAGTACATGCATAGTTTTGTATTGCATCATTTGTCCAGCGTTGTTATCGATCGTGCCATATTTTATCGGTTGATTTGATAATCGCAATCGATATAAGGGGAAATTGTATGAATGGCTGTGTTAAACGTCCCTAGTGACGAGGACGTCGCTTAATAGGGTCTGGGAATACTGTCGGACTAAATACCTTTATTTGACCATGTTTTTGCAGTCGACAGAGCGACGACATCAGCTACCATGACGGGGCGAGATTAGAATGGAAAGGGTGTGCGTGCTTTAGCGTGACACTTGAAACGATGTCGTTGGTCATTGAGGCTGAGACAAATCGGTGAGAAAATTTTGCGAGTATGTGCACACGTTGTTATGACGTGAGTTGTGATGGTTAGGAATGATAGTAATAACCTCTGACCGAAAAGGTCAAAGGATTGATTGGGTTAGTGTTGTGTCGGGTAAATCTACGACACATGTTGAAATTTGGGTTGGTAGTTGTCTAACTATCGGTACTAGGGGTCTAAAAATGCCAATTTTTGTCTTTTTCTGGTCGGCCTCGAGTACCCGGCACATCTATTTCTACTTGGTGTGGTACCGACCCACCTGTTCCTTGAGTGTTTTCCTCAGCTCTTAAGTGTTGCGGACTTCTTTCCCCCACAACTTGAGTGTTTTCCCTGCAGCAACCCCCCATGTTGCGACCATTGCTAAGTACCGGCCCTTCGGGCCTTTCGATCAACTAAGTACCCACGAGGGTCACACACACACTCAAGCCAACAAACACTCAGGCACACATGCAAACCGACAAACATACACACACACACAGATTCAAGAACAGGCTCGACCACTCTACATATATCCGAGCGGTTCCTCTTCAACTCGAAGTAGGAGATAGCTCAATAGGTTTGGGTGCAGAATATTAAGCAACAAACTCGGGGACTGGATTTGCCTGACCCCCGAGCTAGCTCCTTTCGGCAAGGAGCTCAACTTAGCCCCGTGGATGGTTGGCGGGGACTTGAACCCGCGACCTATGTGGAAGAATTAGTTAGAGTTAGTTGGGTAGTCAGAACCGACTGTAGCAGAAGGCTGACACTTGGCGTGAATGGGTCGCTAGTTGTTAGATTTGTTTATTCATTTGTTTCGGTTACTTGAATTCGTTTTTTTTTGTTTTTTTTTTTCCGTATTTCTTTGTTTTCTCACTAATCTCGTAACTACTCCGTGTTTCCAAAGATTCACTTTAGTGAATCTGCATAGGAAACTCAGGTAGGTTCGTTTCGACGAAATCTGCTCGACTCAAGACATAGCAACCCGAGACTCTGACCCGCGTGCTCGGGCTGAGTCCTCGACGGGCAAACACAGCAAATGCGTAGAAGCACCCGGACGAAGGACGCAGAGAGGAGCGGGAGGATCACTTCAGAGAAAAGCAAGAAGAAGGCGGTTCGGAGAGTGTAGTGGAGATGGCCTCACGGAGAAGGCTGGAACGAGTAGGGAAGGTGGTAGGAGAAGTAGCAGGGAAAGTAGTGGTAGGAAGAAGAAGAAGAAGAAGAAGAAGAAGAAGGAGAAGGAGAAGGAGAATACTACTTACCTCATCTTACGGTCAATCGATGAGAAAATTTGGGGCATAAAGGCGGTGATGTATTCGTGGTGAAGTTGTATTTGTGTCCACACTCACAGCGGGACATTCCGTTTGTACTGAGAGGGGTCGTAACTTGGTAGGAAGCTCTGCGCACTTGGCCGCCCAAGATGGCGCTATATGGCGAGGGGGGGTGCAGATGGCCACGACCATGCATCCGGTGCTTACCATATGCGGGGGTGGTTTCGACAGGCTGCACGACGTGACAAAGTGTGTTTGGGAGTGAAGGGCAGCGAACATTGTCAGCGACGATGACGTCAACGACGACGACGAGGACGATGACGACGCCAAGGACGAAGGGAGAGAGAACAGGTAAGTCTCCTATCACGCGACCTACTCCAAGAACCAAATCGTACGAATCTACCACTAAAAGGGAAAAAGGTGCGCTACTATACTAATATCAATCGAGAGATCAAAATCGAATGAATCTACAGCTAGAATGTGGACATGTGTATTTCTTGTGTTTGTGTGGATGAGTGTGAACGTGATTCCGAAACGCAGCAGATCCCACGATAGTTCGATCGAGAGAGTGAGCAAAATCGAATGGATCTACAACTACAAAGTGGAAGTCTACACTACTTGTACGTGTGTGTGAGTGTGGGAGGGTACGTCTGTATGCCAGTGTGCTTGTGTATGTGTGCATGAAGAAGAGATAGAGGAGAGGAGCATACGACAGACATAGATAAACAAAACGCACGGAGAAAGAGAGCAACAACACCGTGTAAAGGATGAAACACGAGCGGGCGAGAAGAGCACGAAGAAGATGAGGAGTGTGCCCGAAGAAGGTGAGGCGTGCACGCAATGGTTAGGGGATTATGGGCGCACGGGCAAACAATGAGACAACATGCGGAGTGAAGTGAGGGAGATAAGGCGCGGGCAACACGGTGAACCACAATGTGAGTGCGGTTAAGTGAACGCGGAGATGCATGTGTAGCAAAGGGAAGTGATTGCGCGGGGGTAGGAGTTGCGCGAAAGAGAAAGATACGTAGCTAGTACAGGGGGATAAGGACAAAACGACGTGGGGAGGGAATAACGATCAATCTCGGAAGTAGAAGCAGGGGAGGATGAAAGGAGAAGACGATTGCAAAAAAAAAATAATAATAATAATAATAAGAAAATTAAAAGAGAGAAGAGAAACAAGACAGAATACATACCTGCAGTTTTCAACCTTTTACCATCTGCATCAGACCAAAAAGATAGCTTCTTTACAGTCATCTGGTATTCAACCAGGAGGCAAGTTGTTTGTGTCTTCCCGTATGTTATTATTATTATTACTATTATATTATCATGTCATTATTTTTTTTATTTTTTTTTTCTTATTTCAATTCCCATGAGTGATTGAATTCGATCGAATATTATATCCAAGTTTATTTAAAATAAATAATTAAATTAATTAATTAATTAACTAAATTAAAATATACATATATATATATATATATTATGAAATAAAAAGTATCGTTGTCGAGCTAGTAGCGAACTTGTTTTGTGGGCACAGAAAGACACATAGAGATACAAAAAGAAACAGAGGGAAAGAGAGAAAAAGAAGAGAAAGAGGTAAAATTGAGAGAATACTTACACTTTCGTGTAGCTCATCAATGATGATTGTGTACAAGGCAATCACCATTTGAGTGTACCGATCAACGAATATTGTTTGTTTATATTCGTTTTGTTGATATTATTATTGAAAATATCATTATTATTAACATTATTATTATTGTTATTACTAACTTATTAGTTGTTTGTTATTAATTTTATTACTGTTATTTTGTTATTATTATTACTATTATTATTCTTATTATGTTTTAATCCTAGCTGTAATTTATAGTGGTTGAAGCGTTAGGGGGTAGACGAGCGATCGATGGTCCTCAGGCAAGAGACGAGTGTGTGGGGAGACGGGTACGTACTTGATGTATGTGGGAGGCCGGCTTTCGTGTTGACGTCGTGTACATTGGTCACCTAGTCTAAGTGAGCCTATTGTGTGGATACAACTGTAGTAGAGTAGGCGAGTAGTGTTGGTTGGGCGTCGGGCGCCAGACAGGGAGCAACGATATTGGATACTGTGTTGGTGGAACATGAGGGTTTGAACGTTGGCTCATAAGTTCATTGTGTCGCCTTTATTAGATGGAGTCTCGGTGCATTTGTGTTCTCTACCTGTACACGACTACATGGACATCTGTGTGATTTCACAACTTCGCTTTCTATATATCGTTCCCACTCATACTCCAGGCAGTTGAGTAATCAGTTCATAGTGATTACGTCCCTGCCCTTTGTACACACCAGCCGTTGCTCCTTCCGATTGAATGGTCTGATGAAGTGTCTTGACCTCGGTGATCTTGGCGGTTGCCGCTGGGGGTGTTGTAAAAAGTCATTTCAACCTTATCATTTGAAGGACGGAGAAGTCATAATAAGGTTTTCGTAGGTGAGCCTGCAGAAGGATCATTGGCACATGAATGGTCAATCTTCAGGGTATGGAGACAGTGGGGCGCTGGTTTGCTCTCCTTTCCGGTGACCTTGCCCCATTCTACATACATCCGCTTTTCTTTTTTTGATTCAACTCCATCTTCGACAGACGCAATAAAAAAGAAAGGACAAACTATTGAATACCGCGAGGATGTGCAAAATGGAAGGCGAGACCATGCATTTGTGTGTGCGTGTGTATGTGACAAACAGAGAGACACGGACGAACCGACAGATAGAGAGACATAGACGGACACCGACAGACAGACAGACACACACACACAGACAGGCAGACGGACAAACACAGAGAGAGAGAGACATAGAGTGAAATCAGACTTCGCTTCAACTTGCTTTCAACATTCATACACACGAAGTGATGGCAA
>BFEA01000623.1:12313-29270 GCA_003427395.1 Chara braunii | reverse complement strand
AACCCCTTAGGGATGGTAAGTTGTGCCCCGGGAACCTATCGGGATACACCCCTAAAGGTGGTGACAACCCCTTAGGGATGGTAAGTTGTGCCCCGCGAACCTATTTTGTCGTAGGGGACCGCGGGATGTACAGCTGACGCACTCGGCCGGAGTGGCGAAGGGTCGGCGCGGTTTACTGTGTCGTCCCTGAGTTGTCTCTGAAAAGTTGGAAGTCTAAGTTTCTCCTGTGTGACGTGGCCGGGAAGGCCCTCGCTCGTATGGGGGCCGATGCACTCGACACCTCGATCCCCCTCACTCTCTGTACCCTCTATCCCGACTCGGATCCCCACCGGAGATCGAGAACTTCGACGCTTCTTGCCACCCCTCCCACAAGCCCACCCCCCTCCTCGTCCCCCCGTCATAAGGCTGCCCTTCCCCGGTAACCCGTAAGATCCGGGACAAAACTTACACATGTCACCTGGATGACTTCCACACTGTTATCGTACGGTAATTGGCAAGTATAAGTTCGACATCACTTGCTGGTGTTTCCCCTCTTTCGAGGGATCGTTGGTGTTGCGAGAGCAAGCAGAAGCTTGCTTGAGATTGGAACGCCCTGGGCGTCACGTATGTGACGATTTGCTTTCCGTAAACGTGCGACTCTTTGCGTGGCTGTACTTCCAGGGTTGATCGGGAAGGGTCCACCCAATTACACGTATGCCCACTTCTTTTCGAAAAAGGGTGGTCTCACGATGGTTGGTAATTGATCACGCCTTAGCGAGTGCGGAAATAATTGTTGTCATAGCTTCTTTGTTGTTCTATTGTGAGGTTGAGAAATTTTGGTGTGATCGTCGCTCGGGGAAATCTTTTTGAATTTTTAACTAATGTTGAGCCCACACGAGTTCTCAGAATTTCTTTTTGCAATTAGGATTTTAATTAGGCTAGGAATTTGGGTGTATCGTAATTCTGCCTGCAACTGCACGATGCTTCTTGCTTGTGAGCGCTTTGTCACGCCAAGGTCTGTGCTCTGGCTCCTCTGCGCTTAATCCCGCGCGTAACTGTAATTCTCTTCTTGGCAAGCGCACATGCAACTGTAATCCTTTTTTTCTTCATATCTTCGTCTCGCCACTGCAGACGCATACTTTCCTCGATCTTATTGGCCTAAAAGGTGCATGACTGACTCGATGCATGGAGAGTGGCTACGTCCCCCATGCTGCGGCCTGGCCATGCAGTCGTAGGCACTTCCTCCCTTCTTCTTTCCTCCCACTCTGGCACAATGTCGGTTATCTCGTGCGGATGTTCATACTATAAATATTGCAGGCGAGATTAACTTGCTCTCTAATCAACTTTGGAGTTAGCGAGGTCGAGAGGATCGGCTAACCACCAGGATCAAGACGGTGAGTAGGGAGTTGGGCGATCCGACGGGCTGGTGCTGGGTATGTGGGTTTGACGCATGGCTGAGAAGGACTGTGGCACAAGGGCGAACCTGGCTTGCAACTTCAGACTAAGCGGGGTGACAACTTCGTATGGGTAGTAGGTGTGAGGCGACCGACTAGCCGCATCGGGGTGTTGTAGAGAGAGAGAGAGAGAGAGAGAGAGAGAGAGAGAGAAAGAGAGAGAGAGAGAGAGAGAGAGAGAGAGAGAGAGAGAGGGCGAGAACGAGATGTGTTGGAATTCTGTTTTTTTTCGACTCTTCTGCACAATTTTGATGTGTGGCGCAAACCATCTCTTCGTTCGTGGTTATCTCGGGTCTTTCTTTTTTGTGAATTGATGAATAGTTGAGTAGTTCCCTCCCCTGCTCCTCCCTCCTTCGAATTAGTTGTGGACTCGGTCAATTGATTGCCCGCACTCGATCTACGTATGCTCTCCGGTTAGTTTCTAGAAATGGTATGACGCGAGTGATTGGATGTTTTGATGCATGAGTGCTTGTCGTTTCCTCACCTTTTTCCTTCTTGTAATATGGATAAGCACGCCGATTGATTAGATGACTGCCTCACCTTGAGCTTACCATGCGACATCTCTTTGCCGACGGGTCGATGTGTACTAAAAATTGCGAGAATTCCCAGTCTGATTGAAGGAAGATCTTGTGCAGGCACGTATACGCCCGGCCGAGGGAGGTTATTGCGTACACGAGTGTCTACAGGATCTGCCCCTGATCAGACTGCCAGTTGAGCACCCCGAATGTATGGATTCTCACCCCACCACGCAGCATGACTATCGAGATTCCCTTCCGGATAACTGACCGCGAGTGTCCGAGGGATCACGAGTTCTGAGAGTATTGGGAACACGTATGTTTCTCTGCACGCTCGAGGACAGAGCTCCCGAAGTTTTTGTACCCAACAGGAACCGAGCGCATCTGCGAGTGGGATATTGGGCGGGCCTTAGAACGTATTTCCCATTTCCCCGACTGCCCTAGCTTGTACACCTGTCAGGTCATTGCTGAACCTGATATTGTTATCCTTGAAACAAAGTTTTGTCCCTATCACCGTCTATTGCCCTTTCACTGCCTGATCATTGCCCCTTGGCGTGCACTCGCCCCCTACTGGCCACAACCTCAATGTTCCGAGTGCCTGTGAGACCACGCCTACCGAACATCGGGATTCATCCGGCGAACCCGCTTGGAAGCCGAACAACGAGAACATAGCCTTCGACTAAGGCCGGCCATGTCCGATTCTGAGATCCGCGAAACGCTCGGACGATGGGTGTTGTACCGACGGGACAGTCATAACGTCCCGACGGTACATAAAATACGAATCCATCCAAGGCGACGAGACCAACAGAGGTGACAGCCGCGTTCCACGAGGCCTAAAACAGAACCCTCGTCCTTCCCCCACCCACTTGCATTCATATCCCTGAGACTTGACGCAAGAGATCTCAGTTCCGACCTGGGACTCCACCCCCATTTTCCTAAAATCCTTGGTACACCCCTTTTTCGCACTTCCAGAGCCACCTTCACTCCGAAACAGGAAGTCGCGCCGGGCGTGAGGTTAGGGCATCACAGCGCTGCGCCTCCACCTTTCACGACACTTTTACGTTCTTACGAAAACTTAAAGAAGTGGGATCTGGCCCTAAGTAAAGAAGTGCGTACTCACACCTGGCAACACTATGTGTATCTGTCCTTATTCACCGGCGCACCTGTATGCATCTGGCTGCAATTGCGTGCAGAAATAAGTAAAGAAGTGCTCGTGTCAATCTTGCCCTTGGATACGGAAATAGGGCCTCGCTCCACTACTCTAGACCATGTGCTAAAAGAAAGTGAATCCGCTAGAATGGTGAAGGATACACCGCCATGATTTATTTTTTTTTGTCTTTTGTGCATGTCGAGAGTAGTGAAGCGAGGCCCACTTGGGCATTTCAGTGTGATGATGAATATCTCAAGGCCGTCACGCTTTCAGAATGAACATAATACATGGGGGAAGAAAAACCTCGCGATTTTTTCTTTTTTTAAGACAACTCAATCATTCCTTATAAAATCGTTTTGAGGCCGGGGACCTCACAATTCGATCCGGGGTACTAACAGCATCAACCAGGTTAGCTTACATGCCTGCACCTGCAGAAAGTCCCCACTTCCAAGTTCCTAATCAGGGAAAACCGCTGCCTGCGGAACTTGATATAAAGTTGAACACACAGATTACCAATCTGATCAGGAAGCTGGGTGGAACTAATACTAGATGAACTGAAAGTACACTGCCCTTCTGGATAATTAGAACCACCACTGGGTAAAGCACCTAGAACAGGGCCAAATCCAAACTAGTCTGGGACTAACTCGGCCCAGAAAACATTGTCCAATTCCTACCAGCACCCTCCTTCCAGCCCACGGCGGCCCTGGTCAAGATTTCATAAACGACCCTTCTCAGACTTGGAGACTAAACGACACATCAGGCAGGGTCGGAAACACGCCATCTGGTTCGATTGGAGGAGGAAGGCAAAGTCTGAAACACTCAAGAGTAAATACGGACACGCGGTTGGCCAAAGACTTACCTCGGGACTGCGTTTTTTTCGGCGACGCGCATATGTTACTTGGCTTTCTTGAGTGAGCTACTTCGCGTTCGACACCAATTCACTCAAGGTCAGTCAGTGGACGACTTAGACTCCCTTCACACGTGTATGCACCCACACATTGCTTGACCGTTTTGCTTTGAATGTTCAAAAGAAAAGGTTGTGTGGGGTTGTGGGCATCATGCATTAGTGAAAAAATGGGTCTGACGTGAGTTGTGGGACTTTGCTCGTCTTCTTTTGATTTTGTTGTCTGCATGGTGTGCAGGTGAGTAAAAAGACTATGTGTGAAAGTGGGATAAAATTGTATTTGACAAAAGGACGAAGAGTTTCGCCTCCTTACCTTTTTCCTTTCGTATGTGAGTTGGATGGACTTGCTTGCTATTTTTGAAGGATAATCGGTAGGTGCCGTGAGAAAAGGAATTTGAAAAATAGAAAGAGAATCACAGCATAATGAATTTAACTCTTCCTAAGGATTAATCCTTTCTATCCTGGATGACTTTATCGACCTTTACCTGTTCAAGTGATTCTCATTTTCTATCACCTTTAACTCTTTTGGTTTAAATTACCTTAGTCAATAGAGGATAAGAATAACTGAAGATTTACTTATGGTGGACGCTTTCTCTCTTTTAAGGAAGCATCTAGGGCGGAGGTTTGTTGCTTTAGGAGCCGACCCTGTTATCGACCCAGAGTGGACCGTTCTACGGGGGGGTACTTTGTCGATTCGGTGGAGACGGTCCGACTTCTGAGATCCGAGTCTTGTGCTCGGGCGAGGAGGAGGAGTACCCCAAACCTTTTCCTACAGGGAGAGATATGCAACACCTCAAGTAATGCACCTAATCAAGAATCATTCACAAAACAACGTGTCATCCAAAAAAACTAAGGATCTGCGAAGATGAATGTACGTGTTTAATCTTAGGTCGGCGGTATATGGAATGAATAACTTCGACAACGCATCTCATGAAGTCAAAACTATGATTATCCGACAACCGTGTCGGCTGCATATATGTTATTGTCTAAAGCCAACTCCTCGTTGACGGCTGTATGATTTTTGTGGAGATCGATCCGGGGTGGTCGAGTTTTTGGGTATCTAATGATGATTTTGATTTTTTTGATTATTATTGCAGATGGGATATACATTCCTATCGACTAAGTACGGTTCCTTTTGGTATAACTATGTGTGATTGTTATAACTTTCTTTTGATTAGTGTTTAAAGGAACAAGGAGGTTTCACGCTTGGTTGAGATCATCCTTGTCGATCGGCGTAGGCTCCGTACTTAGGAGATCAGCGCCCTAAGGAACGGGCGACGTCCGAGTTTAATAGGCGTTTCAATCGTTCGTACCTATACTACAGCGAGCGAGCAAACGCCCTCGGCTGACCCACCTCTACAACTGCATGTAAAATCTTTTGCACGTGGGTCAGTAGCTCGATATGGATACACCCCTAAGGGTGGTGACAACCCCTTAGGGAAGAAAGTTGTGCCCCACGAGAACCTATCCTATCCTAGGGGACCGCATGATGTACCGTTGGCTCACCCTGTCAGCGCGGCAAAGGGGCGTCCCAACCACGATCGTCTCGGCGGTTCGCTGAATGTTTTGCGGCGTCCCTAAGTTGTCTCTATAGTTTTTGTTTAAACTCCTGTGTGACATGGTCGGGAGGGCTCCCGCCTTTTCATGAGAAAATGCGGGATCCGATGCGCTCGACAATGTGACCTGAAGGGTTTGAACACTGACTCCCGATGTCACTATATCGCTCTTATTTGGTTAAAATCTTGGTGCTTTTTAGCTCTACTCGTTACACGACTATTTGAACTTCTACATGATTGATTGTAATTTGTTTTCTGTATATCGCGCTCACTCATATTCTTTGCATTATTATTATTATTATTATTATTATTATTATTATTATTATTATTATTGTTGTTGTTGTTGTTGTTGTTGTTGCTATTATCATTATTACTATTACTATTATTACAATTATTATTATAATTATAATAATAATAATAATAATTATTATTATTATTATTATTATTATTATTTGTTGTTACTATTTTGCTACTTACACCGTTTGTTCTGACCTGATTGCTAACGCAATCAGGTATATGCATGTGAACCTCGTGCATAGTTAGAGTCATGGCCGGCTTCGTTCACGCTGGCCTAGAGCAAGTGTAAGTGCACACAAGGTCATCTACGCAAGAGGACATGGAAGATGAAATGAAAAGGTAAAGAGAAAAAAAAATGAAAGGAAACAGAAAAGAGAAATGAAGAAGGAGATAAGGACAAAGGATGAGGAGAATGAAAAATAGAATACGAAATAAAAAGACGGGCGAAGTCATTTCTCATTCTCATCGTATACACCCTTGTTTTTACTCACCCTCTACTACTTTATAGTTAATTGGCGTATGTATGTAGGGCGGACGATAGGATAAGGCTTCAGGGTGAGGGACATCCTATTACTCGCCTCTACGTGTATACATATGTTAGATTGTTAGGTTGATGGACTAGAAGTGGGGTACTCCTCTGCTGGTCATCCCATGGTCTGTCTAAGTCTAAAACAGTTACACTAAAACAAATTGTTGGATACTCATGACTGAGTCATCCTACAACTCAATCGAATTCATACTAGTAAGTATGATGAAGGCTTCAGTGAGGGTCTTCTTACTTCATTCTTACATTTGATCGGATTATATTATAGTCCTCCGTTAGAATTGAAGTTCATACTATTGAACTTCATTTAGGGGCATGTCCAGAGCGAGAGAGGTGTTGAGACCTTGTTGACCGGCGTGTGATTGCAAGTCATGTTAATGAAGAAGACTCATTGTGAGTCTATACAAGACTACATGTTGTTGCCTTATGGTAACAGGTCGGTTCGTCAACTCAACCCTCACTCACCCATGACACCCACACTTTGCATCTACCTTTGCACTAAATGGTATTTCTGATTTTCGGGTCAGTGTCTGAAGGGTCTGTGTTTGATCAAAAGAGGTCCTTGAATGATGGAGTCGAAAAAAGGGATGTCTGGCAGAGGAGTTTGAAACCACAAGTATAATTTGCGTGGAAGTGAATGAATGGTTCACTCTGTTAGGATTATGTAATATGATTGACTATTATTTGCAGGTCAGTAAAACGACCAACCATCCTTCATCCAGGCAACTCGCATTGATAACTTATGCTTACCTGGCTTTGACTCCGACACTCCATCGACTCGTAACGTTTTGCATATTTGGTTTGGATTTTTCGACTTCATTCCTACTTGATGCTAAACAGATTAGGACAATTGGCAAGGTCAGAGAGCCTTAATCATGTTGTTTTCTTTGAAAGGTCATGAGCCTACCTTTTTGATGCATGTTCTGAAAGGTCATGAACCTATTTTTATTTGGGATGACTGTTTGAAAGGCCAAGAACCTAGTGTTTGTTTCTCTTCCAAAAGTTAAAAGCTATGTTTATTCTGATGTTGTCGTGCTTTGTGTGAAAATGTAAAGACATATCATTGCCTTTCAGTCTCATATATACATTATGTTTGTATCGATTTGAAAGAATTTTAGATGATATATATAATTTATGGGTTAAGTGTAGATAGGTTAAAAAATAGTATGCACGAAAGATCGTAAGTCATGTCGACCTGAATTGTAACTCAGTTCGGGAGATCAGCGCCCCGATGCCCGACACGTAAACGGGTCAGTCTTAGGCATTCAACCACTCGTATATCTATGCTACGACGATCGAGAAGAAGCCTTCGGTTGACTTACCTCTGTAATTGCAAGTAAAAGTTTTCGTACATAAGTCGGTAGCTTAGCAGGGATACGCCTACCTAAGGGTGGTGATAGCCCCTCAGGTAGAGGTGAGTTGTACCTCGCGGAACTCTATCCTGTCGCAGGGAGCCGCGAGAGGCATAGCTGGCACGCACGGTCGAAGTGGTATCTCCAACTGATTCCCTCAAAAAGCAATTACCTTAATCCAGCGTGACACGATTGTGAGGTCATACACTTCGTCGCAAGGTGAGGGACCGTTGTGCCTGACAGGTGGTGCCGTTACCGGGGATCTCGCTTTCGAGCCGTGGTCCTCAGTAAAACGAACTCCGGTATAGTAAAGACGATGATCAGGACAAAAACGACAACCTTTAAATAAAGCTAGTATGGCTTACGATATATGAGTTGAAATTACTGTTGGCTAGATATTCAAAAGTTACATGTGGAAGTGTGAAGTCATGTTAACAATGCTAATGGATATCGCATTGTTCGGGGGGTATGGGATAGTTGGAAGTCTATGTCAGAAAGACAACTAGTGAGGGTGATACTTTCACACAAAACTTATTAGTAGGTTAGCAAACGATTGAAGGGAGGTGTCTATATGTACTGGATCCTTCCTTTTGTTTACATACTCAGACCATTCGTTCGAGTAACCGTGTCTGTCGACTCAAGTTATTCGAAGGTTGGTGAGTACATTGATTATCGAAGGGGTCGAGGAGAGATAGAAACGTAACTGAATGTTCTTTTCATTTTTGACTAGTTTACTCTGACTTTGGTCCACTTTGTTTGTCTATTTCTCCATAGTCATGTGTAAGTTGTAGGGTTATGACAGACTTTCGTTCCTTGTGCAGTGGAATTGACTAGTCAATGTATTACTTACCACATTAGAATGTAAAGAACTCACCACTTCTTTGATATGTGTAAGTAATAGAAACATCAATGATAGTTCGATACTGTAAAGTTTACCTGTCCTAGCACATTATGTTTTTCAAACCCGATTCTTTAATGGGGGTTCGTTACGAATAGTTTAACTATGAGGGTTATATCTTAACCTTGCCTTTGTACTACGTCTCGTATAAAATAAGAAACACTTAGATCTGATATTATTTTAAACGAAAAACCGTGAGGGACTTGCTTTGGACTTCCTCATTTAGTTTGAGTATGAACCCCTAACAATTGTGAAATCCATAATGTGAGTATGATAAATATCTTAGAGGTACCATTGACATAGACCTTAGTATTGTTAGAGTCTTTGAGAATAATGTAAAATTGTGACTAAACAATTCACATAATGATTTTACACAGTCGTAGCGTAACCTGTGGGAGTAATCATTGTTATGTGTTAGAGAGTTTTTGATACCTGCCTAGCCTTCATATACACTTCACGTAGTATTGTTGTCTCAGCCTCCTATGTCTTATGACCCAATGTTATCCGCTAATGACAAACGAGTTAGCAGCAGAAAGTAAAATTGAGAATGGAAGGGTAAAAGGAGAAAATCGTTAGAAGAGGCAGGCATGATAATCATCGAGACAAGGTATTAGAGACGTCACGACTACGAGGAGACTCGTGATTCTTTACGCGTATTAAGTGATCATGATATTTTTATATCAACATCTGCATCCACTTCTGTCTAAATCATCAGTTGATTTTTTATGTTAGTGGTAAGATATTATTTTATATTTCTACTAGGCTATAGGCAACATTGTCACTCCCAAGGAGGACGAGCTTGGTAATATTACATTCATGTGCTTTCAAACCACCCATCTGAGTTTCGTCATCTGCTTGAATTATTAGTTTGACAAGTTTTTTATCTATTGTTTATTATGGAAAGTCAATGATAGTTCCACAAGTAGAATGACTACATATATCCTGCTCACTACCCTGGTCTATCATCAGTATACTCTGATTCTATTGTGATAGTTATAGCGTCATAATGATTCTTAATAAGTTGGGGTTATTATAATACATTGGAGCACTAGGTCATAACATCTATTTCTCATGAGCACATCATGTCTCCTCTTACCTTGGTTTGATGCGATCCGAGGACGGAACGGGATGCTTTAACTGTTGTTAAAGCAAAGTGTCAGCTCGAACCAGTAAAAAACAATTCATGGCTAGTTACCCGACGAACGATCTTTAAACCATAAAGAGGAGAGAAGGAGATAGTCAACTCAATCTAACTTTATTTATACTTATGCTCAATTTATTCTCATGCTCGACAAGCCTAGTCATTCCTGATTACTATCTCACTTCTATATAGTTTCCGCCTAGCCTTGCTCGCATCATGATTTCCTTAATCATATTGGCGTACTATGTTAAATTATGTATCTCGTCATTATCACCCTTACTTATTAGCTCCTATTAACTGTAAGCTACAAGTGTGGTTTTTATGTGTTTTTGTGTATAAAAGATGCGTGTGTTAAAACGCCTAGGCCACAAAAGTTGGAAATCAACAAAATGAGAGAAAGGCAACAAGAGAATATCTATGAAAAAAACTATTGACTTTACAAGAGGGGGAGAAGGATTGATGATGGAAAACGAGAAAAGGGAAAAGTCAGGGGATGGTATGAGATGGTGTCATTATCAGGATGACTCACACAAGCATACCACCTCCGTTGGTAAAAATGACTTAGTATGCGAGGAATGTTATACCACACTTTATCATGATATAAGTCACTCTTCTGTATTTGTTTGATAATAGGTTACCCTCCTATCTTTATCTAACCTTGTTCTTGATACTTAATCGTCCTTCTTCAATTGCCTAGCCCTGCGTTTCCACCACCATTGTACGTACATGATACAACCTTCGTTTTGTAAGTCGTACCAATAGGTCACTATGTATAGAGTATACACTTTTCTTTCTATGCCATATCGATTTATATGGGGTTAGCTCTTACCCACCATATAGGGGAATTGTCTGAAAAGCAAGCAAAGTGGGTTCAAGTGATGCTTGTCCTGAACCACCAAGACTTGAGCGTTTGTTATAATAAGTTTTCAATTAATAAGGGTCGAATCTCCTTTATGTCTTGTTATTGTAGTACCTTTCTTAAAATACTAGAAAAATTATCATTGAGGTAGGAAAATGAGACGATGCGTACCATTACTTCCCTTTTGGAGTTGGATGATGTATGTAAATGTCGAATAGACCTCTTGAACTCTGAAAAATTATATAGTGGTTAGGCTACGTACTTGAAGACCACGTATGTTCGCGAGGTCATGCATCATACTTTCTAACTATAGGATTGTAAATCAAACTAACTCTATTGGTTATTGCTACATAACCTAAATAGATCGTCAAATTCTTACAGCAATATGATATATGTCACAATGTTAGACTAAGTCTCCTGATAATATTCTAACTCTGCAGGTTGTATCATACAACATATGAGTTTAAGACTATCTGTTTAAAATAACTATCCTCTCTGAAAACCTAATGAATATAGTAACACTATGAAAATATACAGAGTAGTCTACCTGTCCGCATTATATTGTAGCAAAGTCGTCTACTCGATAAGTACGTTTAAGTAGTGGCAGATTAACATATATCAGATCTATTCTGGCACAAAGAACTTCGATCTTTGACATATATTTCGAAAGGCAAACTTAGGGTGTGTCTGATCATAAGACCTTAGAAATATCAATCACAGTTATAATATGAGATTGTATGAGTAGATATATAAAATAAAAGTAAGCAATACTTTGCGTAGATAATTAGAAACCGACTAGTTAGTAAAAATAAATTTATAACATTATGGCAGTATGGTATAGAGTTTGATAAGTATGGTTGTTTATTGCAAGAATAGTTAACCCTTAAAAAATCATGAGCTATAAATTAATTATTTCATCACCCACTTAGTGACTAATTAATCCTTAGATACAAATAGTAAAGTGAGCGTAATATTAGGTCATTTACTTGAAAAATATGTAGCCGTTTAAGGTTGTATATGATAGAGTATGATAATGAATTAGCTTCAGGAGTCAATGCTTAAAGAGTCCGATCAGATTTATCTTATTCTTAAAAGAGATATGAATAGACTCGAACTTTGTCGATTGGTTAAACATTGAAAATTGTATCATGGGATTATCTATTTAAATAACTATCTCTTTAAATGATGCGATACTTAATATGATCAGAGTATGAAAATATTCACTTGAGAGTTATCCAACTCCTTGAACTACAGTATCGTATAAAGAGTGATAAAACTACTTAATTCCCACTATGACAAATGTGTATGATTGAATATGAATAAATGTATGTGAGAATAAATAATATATGTTTCAAATGATGTATTGTTGTATGTCTTGTTCTTTGTTGAATGAAGTTAATACTGGTTATGAATATATATGTTTATGGATTGTTTGGTGACTGCTTGTGTATGTCTGGGTTTCTGCGTTCAGTCAATCTACGCAGAGTGAATCGTTCCCTAAGGAAACCCCGAAAGGCGGCGCCGATGGGTACTAGAAAGTGACAAAATTTGAATTACGAAAGATTTTTAGTTCCTCAAGACCTTATAGCASCAATTAATTCTCTTATCGAAAAAAACTTTAAAATAGTCAATTTAGATGATATTGACCACCTAAACACATCATCTACATAGCAGGGTGTGGCGGCTACCTCGTGGCGAATTATAGCCTCCCTGGTTTCCGGGGCCACTTCCATCCGGTCATTCCTTTCGATGTCCAAAATGATGAGGACCTCTCAGACTCTATTGCTATGAACTCGGGTACCCAAGTCTTAATTCGTTGGCAGGGGGGGCTAAATTCCTTCCATCCTCCCATCACGACTCTATTACTGACCGCGTCCCATCCTTTGTTAGCAAATCTCTCGCCCGCCCGTCGAGCCCTTGCCTCAGCATCCCCTAAAAGCCACATCGGGTCCTGCCTTGTTGCGAGCGTTGTGCAAAACAGGTGCCAACCTTGTTCCGACAGAACGACCGTCCCGTCCGATTTCACCCTTCCTTTCTCAATCTCCTCCCATCCTTCTTCTTCCCTTCGTGGGTTCCAGACGCGTTCTACCCATAGATACGATAGGTCGGGCACAATTTCAGACCCTACCCAGTCACACGTGGTTCCTCTCCATTTGTAATCTGCAGGTATAGACATTTCTACTCCCCCTCCAACCTGTCTCGGTTCCCATCCCTTGGGCGTACAGTCCCACAGCTCACGCTCCCGGGCCATCGCTCCCTTCCTGCACATAGTCGACAACCCATTCCTGGGTAAGTCCCCACCCCCCTTTTCAGAAGTTCCAGTCCTCTATTTCGTCCCCTTTTTCATCATCACTGAAATCTTCCTCCCCATCCGAGAACAACTCTTTTAGTCCTTCTAAGAAGGTTTCACCTGCCGCCACAATCCGATAGATTATTCGCCAATGCACCGGGCTAGGAACAAAGACTTCATCCACACTGACGAGGTTTAATACCTCAGCTAGCTCCTCCGCCCAGTTTCCTTCAAACGACTCTGCTTCCACCGACAATCTAAAGAAGTCTTGTCTAGCACATTGGTACAACCTCAGGTGTGTTATTGATTGGCATATACGTTCCAGTCTATCCCTGGTCCCAAAGACTGCATCCACCAGAAACGGGGGTAGCACGCACCTCATTGTCCTAAGAGGACGTCTCATATTTTTCAGGTCTCCGAGTTCCACTCGCACCTCCATTCTTTCCATCTCCATTTCTGCCCGCTGACATGCTGCCCATACCACCTCCCGTTCCGCTTGCCTAAACAGCTGATCCGGTGCCGTGCCCAATACTAGTCCCACTACCATTGCATTTTCCAATTCCTGTGATAGGTAGACCCATCCTCGAGTTTCCACTGTTCCCTGGAATTCTAGGTTCCTCAAGCTAGGTGAAAGTCTCGTCAGACTGACCTTAGTCCAGATTGTCTCTATCTAGAGAACGCGTCCTTCTCGTCCAATATAACAGTTTCATAGGTTATTTCTAGGTCGGTCCACGTCCCTTCTTCCGGGAGAACAACAGATACCCCATCCCTTACCTCTATAGGCATTTCCGGGCCACTAGAGTAGACAGGAGGCGACAACCATCCCGCCATCTTGTTTCCCGACGCTTGTCCTGTTTCCACATGAGAGCACCACACGGCCCCTCATGGTCAGATGGTTTTCTTTCCTTTTCTAGATGAGAGTTGTTTTCAGACCTCTCATCCGGGTCTCCCTAACTTTTCTTATGCATTTCCCAGGTGCCATTGCCTTACCATTCCCCTAATCGATCACCAGTGGCTCGCATTTCTTTTTCTTGGTTCCACTTTCTTCGACTCTTATCCAGGCTCTTCCTCATGTTCTCTCACTCGTGCAGACTTAGGCAGGGGTTGAGAATAGACAAGAAACTTAGTTCCCCTTCCAACACTCATCAGGCAGCTTCACAGAGAGAGGTACAAAAAGAAAAACCAAGTAGTCATGGCACACAGGCCGGTCATCTCCTCATCGGCTTTTTCCCGAAATGGTCTCTCCGCTATTACCATTGGCAGGGTTTTACCCCATACCTCAAACACAGCTCAACTGTCGCTAACGCGGTACCCGGACTCCAGTGGGGGGTCACCCTCACCTTCTTGCCCAGAATACCCCATCCCGACTTGCCGCTTGTGTGTTCACCGTTAATCTCGGGAATCACCCCGCACATCTCGGTAGACCATTGGAGCCAGCCATCCAGGCGTTCACTTCCATCGGTCCGATAAGGAACAACCTTTCCCCAAACCAGGCTACGAGAAGCTACTGATCGCCTCCCAGGCTCCGTCTTTGCCCCCATGCAGTGGTGCTCCCTCCGCCAGTCCACAGGCTAGGCCCCGCCTGAGGAACGTTTCACACCTCGCCCGACAGATCAATCGAGCCGAAGCCTGTCACCGCGCGGACGAGAATGCTAATAAGCACTCGACATGACAAACTCCCGTTAGACAGCTCGATGGTCTGACCCCCGCATACGAACAAATGACAGTCTGCAAAGAGAACGATGTTTGGCAACTCGCAGTGGCCGGTGCAGACCCCCCCTTTCCTTCCAAATGACAGGACGCTCGAAATCCGAATCATGCAATCACAAGTCCCAAGTGGGACACACATAACACAAGTGCCTTTCCCCTGGTGCACCCAACGCTTCCTACCCATAGCTCACAATTTTTCTCTCGGGACAGTGTGTGCCACTCACCCCTAATTTCCATACATAGTGTCCGGTTCCGTCTCGTGAGCATCTTCAAAGGTGAGCTAGTTTTCCTCGGAGTTTAGCAACTCCCTTCATTCCCTTATCTTCGTTGGTGTGTCCGTTCATAGGGCAGGATTGTTCCTTCTCGATTACCCTTTGTGTTCATATGAGGTTCCTTCAAGCATTAAGTGTGTTGCATGGAGCCCGCTGAGCTCTGGAGAAAAGGAAAGAGAGCACCCGTGTCGGTCGGATCACTCGCCGCGGGATTTTCATCGGAACTCGGACTATCCCGGAATCCCAATCGCCTGCCAGGTAACCGGAGCCCTTCTTTTACACGAAGAGGAAGGGTCGACCTGCGGCTTGCCCAGGGCTTCCCCGGTCTGACAAACATCAGCCCGAATGGAGGACTACACTCACCTCCAGAGGAGATGGCTAATCAAGCGTACAAGCATGCATGTTATTCCTCCAGGCCTGGCATTGCCATGCGCCCAGCCACCCTCAAATCTGATTCACTCAAGGGATAGAGCATACACAAATCCATATTCCTTATCTTCATGTTTATGTTCACGGACATGTGTCGGGCGCCCCCCTCGAGACCGTATGGGTCAGTTTAACCCAATACCCGGCACCTCCACCATTTTTATAGGGGTCGTACCCTGAAGGACTTTCGAGCCTAAGTCGACCCCGTTGTGGGTCCCAGTTGGCTCGACCCGCCCACGCTCATGCTCAGGGCGCGGGTCATTCGTCCCAGGGGCATCCCCACCTAGTCTTTGAGATGGATGGGGGTGGGCCTTTTGCGAGAGGGCTCTACATTGGGGGATGTAGCTCCTCTCCCGATGGTAACTCTTTAGACACTCGTGGCGTTTGCTTAATTCTCTTTTTTTTTTTTTTTTTTTTTTTTTTTTGTCTGACCAGGCAATCGCTCCTTCCAATACGCAGGCAGTCCAGGGAGTTCATTGAGAGTTTATCTTCATTTCGTGTGTAGGCCAAGCGTCATCGATTGGACCACACACCTTTTCACTAAGCCTAGCGACTCAAGACCGCCCCTGCGGCGTCCTCGGGGTGGAGTGGCACTGCTTGGACCCCTAGCCGCTATATTTTTTTTGCTTGAGCCACTAGCATTGCATTCACCTATCCGAGACCGCACTTAGTCCTTCCAGGCTTGCATCACTTTGAAGAGAGTCATTGCATTCAACCATCACACAAGCCACGTCTAGGCGTCTACCACTCATCCAAGCATCCGACCACCAAACCCATCCTCCATTCATAGTTTAAGCGAGGTCCAAGTCCTTCCCTTGTCCAGCCTCCCACCATAGCCCTTGTCTGCGAAACCAGTCCAGATCAAGCCATCCCAAGCTACTCACCTGCGCAAGACCACACAAGCGAAGGCCAAATACAGTCCCCATTGGGGTCAACACACCACCCGTTCCCACAGGCCTAAGTTTCGTTTGTTTTTTATGATCCCTTGGTTATCTTTTCCCTTCACCCTAGCAAGCCATGCCTTCACCTTAGTCATGCAGTCTGGGGAGATGGTTGAGTCAAACTGACCTCGTTAGAAAAACAACACTCCTTTCCGCTTTCTCCAATGCCCATAACAGTCCGACGCTTTTCCTTCTTGGTGGCACAAAGGACCGGCTGCCCTCCCCTTGCCCCCGCTTTCCACCAAGTGAGGATCAAGTTTGTTACCGTTCGTCCCCTTGCAATGTAACAGGTGAGGGTAGAGGTTAGTTACGTGCCATGGAAGGGAAGGGACGTGGTGAGAGTTAAGGGTCAAGGACCGTGGGGGAAAGAGAGCGAGGGGAGAGAGGAGGCGCGCGCGAGAGAGAGAGAGAGAGAGAGAGAGAGAGAGAGAGAGAGAGAGAGAGAGAGAGAGAGAGAGAGAGAGGAGAAGGAGAGGAAAGGAAGACGAAGGGAAGCGAGAGAGCGGGCACGAGAGGCTCCACATCCTAATCGCCCTTGACCCTTGGCCCACCTTAACCGACCCTACCCGGACTCCGCGTGCTCTTTTGCGCCTCCTATAACTCTTGAGCGGACTGGCGTAGGTGGTGGGGTGAAAGAAGGGTTGGGGGTGGTCGGCTATGGTGGACGGG
>BFEA01000623.1:0-12035 GCA_003427395.1 Chara braunii | reverse complement strand
GTGGGTGATGGAGGAGGAAGATGGGTTGGGGGTGGCCGGCTATGGTAGATGGGTGTAGGTGATGGAGGTGGACGAAGGGTTGGGGTGACCGACTATGGTGGACGGGTGTAGGTGATGGAGGTAAAAGAAGGGTTGGGGTGACCGGCTATGGTGGCTGGGTGTAGGTGATGGAGGCGGAAGAAGGGTTGGGGTGGTTGGCTTTGGTGGAAGGGTGTAGGTGATGGAGGCGGAAGAAGGGTTGGGGTGGTCGGCTACGGTGGAAGGGTGTGGGTGATGAAGGAGGAAGATGGGTTGAGGGTGGCCGGCTATGGTGGACGGGTGTGGGTGATGGAGGAGGAAGAAGGGTTGGGGGTGGCCGGTTATGGTGGACGGGTGTGGGTGATGGAGGAGGAAGAAGGGTTGGGGATGGTCGGCTATGGTGGACGGGTGTGGGTGATGGAGGAGGATGAAGGGTTGGGGGTGGTCGGCTATGGTGGACCCGTGTGGGTGATGGAGGAGGAAGAAGGGTTGGGGTGGCCGGCTATTGTGGATGGGTGTAGATGATGGAGGTGGAAGAAGGGTTGGGGTGGCCGGCTATGGTGGACGGGTGTAGGTGATGGAGGTAGAAGAAGGGTTGGGGTGGCCGGCTTTGGTGGGTGGGTGTAGGTGATGGAGGCGGAAGAAGGGTTGGGGTGGTCGGCTATGGTGGAAGGGTGTGGGTGATGAAGGTGGAAGAAGGGTTGGGGTGGTCGAAGTTGGAGGAGTGGTGGCGGCTGCGGAAGCTCGACGGACGCAATCTAATTCTCAGTCTCGTGCCCCCTTTCCTACCCGGGTGCCCGGTCACCACATACTACTTTTGGAGGACACCGGTCACGTAAAAAAGGAGGAAGAACTGATCTTTGTCATCGGAACCTCAACACTCACACATACTCATACCACATGTTACCGGCTATAGCTAGGGTGAGGAAGGACTTAAACTGGGCTACCGGGACTGCAACACACACACTTACACATACCGCATGTCATCGTTTACAGCAAGGGGTAGGGATGGACTGAACTGGGCTACCGGGACTGCAACACACACATATACACATACCGCATGTCACCGGTTACAGCAAGGGGTGGAGATGGACTGAACTGGGCTACCGGGACTGCAATACATACATATGTACACACCGCATGTCACCGGTTACAGCAACGGGTGAGGATGGACTGAGCAGGCTACCGGGACTGCAACACATACACATGTACACACCGCATGTCACCGGTTACAGCAAGGGGTAGGGATGGACTGGACTGGGCTACCGGGACTGCAACACATACCCATACAAACACCACATGTTACTGGTTACAGCAAGGGGTGAGGATGGACTAAATTGGACTACGGGGACTGCAACACATACACATACACACACCGCATGTTACCGGTTACAACAAGGAGTGAGGATGGACTAAACTGGGCTACCGGGACTGCAACATATACACATACACACACCGCATGTTACCGGTTACAGCAAGGGGTGAGGATGGACTAAACTGGGTTACCGGGACCGCAACACACACACATACACATACCGGGTGTCACTGGTTACAGCAAGGAGTGAGGTTGGACTGAGCAGGTTACCGGGGACTGCAGCACACACACATACACATACCGGGTGTCACTGGTTACAACAAAGGGTAAGGGTGGACTGAACAGGTTACCGGGGGCTACAACACGCACACATACATACAACTACCGCCAATTGACAAGCTAGGAAGCATCCTCGCTAGGGGAAAGCCTACCGTAGTATCCCGAAATGAATCGCAACACATACTTGCGTCAAGCACAACCAAAGGATAAGTTTTGAAGCAGTCTATCAAAGGGAGAGTTGACCGAAGTATCCCGGAAAGAACCGCAACACATACTTGCATCAAACACAGCCAAAAGGTGAGTTCGGAAGCAATCTATCAAGGGGAAAGCTCACCGAAATATCCCAAGATAAATCGCAACTCACACAAGTATCAAGATCAGCAAAAACACAACATTGAGAGCATCGACACTAGGGGAAAGTTCACCGAAGTATCCCAAGATGAATCGCAACATACACAATAATCAAAATTAGCAAAAACTCAAGCGTGAGAGCATCAACACTAGGGGAAAGTTCACCGAAGTGTCCTAAGATGAATCGCAATACACACAAGCATCCAAATCAGTAAAAACACAAGATTGAGAGCATCAACACCAGGGGAAAGTTCACCGAAGTATCCCAAGATGAATCGCAACACACACAAGCATACAAATCAGTAAAAACACAAGATTGAGCGCATCATCACTAGGGGAAAGTTCACCGAAGTATCCCAAGATGAATCACAACACACACAAGCATCCAAATCAGTAAAAACATAAGATTGAGAGCATCATCACTAGGGGAAAGTTCACCAAAGTATCCCAAGATGAATCGCAACACACACAAGCATCCAGATCAGTAAAAACACAAGATTGAGAGCATCAACACTACGAAACAGTTCACCGAAGTATCCCAAGATGAATCGCAACACACACAAGCATCCAAATCAGTAAAAACACAAGATTTTGAGAGCATCAACACTAGGGGAAAGTTCACCGAAGTATCCCAAGATGAATCGCAACACACACAAGCATCCAAATCAGTAAAAACACAAGATTGAGAGCATCAACACTAGAGGAAAGTTCACCGAAGTATCCCAAGATGAATTGCAACACACACAAGCATCCAAATTAGTAAAAACACAAGATTGAGAGCGTCAACACTAGGGGAAAGTTCACCGAAGTATCCCAAGATGAATCGCAACACACACAAGCCTCCAAATCAGTAAAAACACAAGATTGGGAGCATCAACACTAGGGGAAAGTTCACCGAAGTATCCCAAGATGAATCGCAACACACACAAGCCTCCAAATCAGTAAAAACACAAGATTGGGAGTATCAACACTAGGGGAAAGTTCACCGAAGTATCCCAAGATGAATCGCAACACACACAAGCATCCAAATCAGTAAAAACAGAAGATTGAGAGCATCAACACCGAGGGAAAGTTCACCGAAGTATCCCAAGATGAATCGCAACACACACAAGCCTCCAAATCAGTAAAAACATAAGATTGAAAATATCAACACAAGGGGAAAGTTCACCGAAGTATCCCAAGATGAATCGCAACACACACAAGCCTCCAAATCAGTAAAAACACTAGATTGAGAGTATCAGCACGAGGGAAAACTTCACCGAAGTATCTCAAGATGAATCGCAACACACACAAGCATCCAAATCAGTAAAAACAAAAGATTGAGAGCATCAACACTAGGGGAAGGTTCACCGAAGTATCCCAAGATGAATCGCAACACACAGAAACATCCAAATCAGTAAAAACACAAGATTGAGAGCATCAACACTAGGGGAAGGTTCACCGAAGTATTCCAAGATGAATCGCAACACACACAAGCATCCAAATCAGTAAAAACACAAGATTGAGAGCATCAACACTAGAGGAAAGCACCGAAGTATCTCAAGATGAATCGCAACACACACAAACATCCAAATCAGTAAAAACACAAGATTGAGGGGGGGGGAAGATGAAAAAGAGAGAGAGGAAGGAGGGGAAGAAGAGGGAGTAGAGGAAGAAGGAGAGGAAGAAGAAGAAGAAAAAGGAGAAGAAGGAGGAGAGAGGGAAGGAGAAGAAGAAGAAGAGGAAGAGGAAGAAGAGGAAGAAGGAGAAGGGAGAAGGAGGAGAGAGCTCCCTCCTTTCTCACTCACCTCTAGCTGGTCTTCTAGGCAATGGAATCCCAAGCTTGGTTGTAGCTCCTTGGGTATGACTTCCCCACCTCCAACTTCTCTCCTCCTTCTCTCACAGCGTGAAGGTTATGGCAGACCACTCTCCTTGCTTCCTCCTAGCCTCTAGACCTTCTTCATCAGCCCTATCACCATAGCCAGGCTCCAGGCTAGCTCCGGCTCTCACTTCCTTGCTCTACTCCACTATGACTTCTCTCATGGACTCATTCTGGCAGCATGGGCTCCTCTCATGCTCAAATGAGAGTGGAGGTCTGCACCCTCAGCTTATGTAGGCTGAAACTGGTGCACCGCCCAACCTCTAGGCCTCTCCAAGTGCCCCTAGGTGGACCGAGGTACCCCCAAGGCCAAATTTCAGGTTTTGGCCTCCCTGGAGGTACCTGGGCCTCATTTTGGCCAGATACATGCAGGCCGAAAGGCAAGTACCACCTCAGACCTTATCTCTGCAGTCCGGACTGCCATCCTAGGATCTAGGAGGGATGAGGTCATCATTGAGACCTGCCAGTCCCTACTGCTGCAGTCCCAACCTGGCGGCACATTTTCCTCCACCCATTCCTCCTCCTTTGTTTCATTCTCCCCCTTTTTCTCTCCCTTTTCTTTTATTACTGTTGGGAAAAGTGTCCAACAACTATTTTTCCTCTTTATAGCTCTTGGACCTTTCCCAAGGTCCGATTTTGCAGCCGGCAGGTGGCCGTTGCACTTCGGATTGCAATAGTGGCACCCCCATGGTCCTAGGGGGCTCCTTTTGGTTGTCGCCGCTACCAGCTTGAAACCCCCTTGCTCCGATTTTCTTCGGCCAGCCATTTCTTCATGCGGACCCTTGGGACTTTGTTTTTCTTTGCCATGGCTGATCCGGAATAACCCAGACTGCTGGCCGGCCCCCTTATTACCACTATTCCCCCCTCTTTTTCCTTCGGCACCTCCCGTCCGCGCTTGCCGCGGCGGTACTTAGCATTTTCATCCGGACCTCTGGCCCGACCGGTCCCGTCCACCTGACATTATGTTATCTTATTTTTATCATTGTTGCGCTTGATCTAGGGTCCCCCTGGATCGTCCCAGGTGCCTTCCGTCTTTCCCGTCTCACGCCCGTCTCCTCCGTTCTGTCGACAATTTCCGTCAGCGCCCGACTTCTCCTCTTTTCCTTATTGTTCCTAGCCCCCCCTTTTTTTCCGGCGTCATCCCGGGTGACGACCCGCTCTCGTGCGCCCCCCTCCTTGAGCTGGTCGCCGATTATTCCGCCGACGGCTCCGACCTTCAGCCCCCGTCGGCGGCTCCCGACACTTTATACCGTCGATACCCGTCCTGCTAGTGGTTCCGCTGGTGCCGCCATTTTATCTAGGCCCACACGGTCCCTGGCACTTCAGCCCGCCTGCACTGCGTCTTTCCCTTGGTCTCACGCGGTTCCTGGTACTTCGCCCTGCTAGCACCACGCCGTCCCTTGGTCCCACGTGGTCCCCAACACTTTGCCCTGCCGGTACCGCCCCGTCCTTCGATCCCATGTGGTCCCCGGCACTCCTGCCCCACCTGTACCATGTCTTTCCTTGGTGCTCCTGACGTCCTTCCGCCTTACGGCGATCTCCGCTCCCCGTTCCTTTTGCGTCCCGCACGCTGTTCCGTTCCGGGTGCCGACTCCCATTTAGCCGGCGACGTCCTTGGCCCTCTTACCACCATGTCACGTCAGCGCCTTGCGCCCTGTCCCTTCCTACTTCCTTCCTTCCCTTGTTGCGCACCTCCTATGCTATTACCGACTTCCTGGCGGCCTTTCTCCGTCCTTGCGGAAATAGTCACCCCTGCTATTCTCTCACAGTCCTTTGCCGCTTCCTGCTTAGACAGTCTCTTTCTAGTTTGGCGGTCCTCACGACTCTGGGCAGCCTCTAGCTTCCTACTGTCTGCGCCCATGCTTCCGATCTTTCCAGCATTCCTGCCTCCGGTTTTATCTGTCGTGCACAAATTAGTCATATAAAGTCTCTCGAGTGACGGGAAATCATTCGGGACTCACCGGTCCTGACACCGTAAAGCTGCTGACAAGATTGCTCGCTTGGGGCAGCAGCGTTACAACGGTACCCTCCAATCCTTGTTTGCAGAGTTCGAGCAGGTTACCTCCACCCCTGGGTTGGTCATGTCTGTTGATGATTTGCTGACCAACTTCTGCAGGTTGTGCCTGAGAAGTTTGTTGTGGCCTTGTATAGCGCTGGGCACAAGGACTGGAGGTCCTTTGGTCGCGCAGCCCTGGACATGGAGGCAAAACTTCATGTCTAGGCCCCCTCCTCTGACAGGATGAAAGGTGTCTTCCCTAGTGGTGGTAGAAAGGAAAACGCAGCCTTTTCGCATGCAGGATCTGCGTCAGCTTCTGATTCAGATTCTCAGGCTGATACACCATCAGCTGGGACTGGACCAGCTGCTGAAACAGATGTTGCAGCGGCCCTGACTCAGGCTGTTTTGGGAGTTCTGCAGCAAGTTTTCTCCCACCACAGCCTAAGCCAACGCAAAGGGGAAGGACAGGGGACGTCGACCTTCCTCCTCGCAGAGCCCTAACCTACCCAAAGACGTCCATATGCCAGCTGACCCTCTCAATCCCTCCACTCTCCGCTGGCATGACCTCAAGATCCAGGAAGGAGTGTGGAGAAGCAAAAAGGAACGAGGGGTCTGCCTGAAATGTGAGGGACAACACTTCTTAAAGGACTGCCCTTACATGTCGGACCCAGGACAACCAAAAAACTGAAACAGACCCTGAGGACTGCAGCTCCCCCCAGTGCTGCACCTTCATCTGCGCAAGTAGGTGAACCTGCAACTGTTTCAGTTGAGACCGATTGTGCGAGTTTGGGGACTGCGCGGGCAACATCCTTTTGTTATGAGGATCCTGACCTGGATCAGGACCCGGGGCAGGATGAGCTTCAGTCGCGTGCTGCTTTCTTCTTCCCCCTGAAGGAACAGAAGAAGCACAAGTCTGATCTCATCCTACTTCAGCCCCTGATCAACCACAGCAGGATCAAAGGGTTGTTGGATTGTGGAGCCACCAGGAACTTTATGTTTCCCAGTGCTGTTAAAAAATTGCATCTGGGGATTAAAGTTCACCACTTGCAGCAACCTTTGCTGGTCAGGATGGGCGACTCCACAATGCTCATTATTAGGGAGAAGGTCAAGGGTATCCCTCTGACCTTCGACAGTGTTGGAGAAGTCAAACATAGTCTGGACTTCTACATCTTCCCTGACCTACCCTTTGACCTGGTGTTCTCTATGCAGTGGTTGAGGGCAGTCAACCCTAGGATCGACTGACAAATTCCTAGAGTGGAACTACCAAACAGCCAGCGGGTGTATCAGCCATGCATGATTGCTGCTGATCATCACCCTAAGACATCCTGCTACTGCTTACAAGCGAGGGAGTTCCATGCTCTCTCACACCAGTACCACAATGAGCGTCTGTTTATTGCTCTGGTCAAGCAAACAGATGCTCCCCCTGTTTCCTGTCCTCCTGAGATACAGCAGGTGGTCGATCAGTATGCTGATCTGATGCAGGAGCCTTTTGGATTACCCAACCGACCAACCAAGCATCGCATCGAGCTACTACCTGGAGCAGTCCCTCCTAAGGGACGAGTCTACAGGATGTCCCCTGCTGAGCTCGAGGAGCTCAGAAAGCAGCTTGAGACCCTGACCAGCAAGGGCTGGATCAGACCCAACATTTTTGAATTCGGTGCACCTGTTCTCTTTGTACTCGAAGGGAATGGCGAGTTCAGAATGTGTATTGATTACAGGGGTCTCAACAATATCACTAAGAAGAGTACAGAGCCACTTCCTTAAATCGATGACCTATTGGATATGGTGCAGGGCTGCACAGTGTTCATCAAAGTCGACCTCAAATCTGGCTACCACCAGATTGAAATGGCTGAGGAGGATGTCTATAAGACAGCCTTCAAGACCAGGTATGGTACTTACGAGTTCCTCGTCATGCCATTTGGACTTTGAAACGCCCCAGGTACCTTCCAGACAGAGATGTACCGCATCTTCAGGCCTTACCTGGACAAGTTCATGGTTGTCTACCTGGATGACATCTTGATATTCAGCAGAACTGCCAGGGAACATGCGGGGCACTTGGCTCTAGTCCTTCAGTCGTTAAGTGACAGCCAGTACAAGATCAACAGGGAGAAGTCCTCTTTTGGAGTTCCCTCTGTCATCTACCTGGGTCACGTAATCTCTGGAGATGGTTTGACTCCTAAAGCAACCAAGATTGCAGCTAAGATTGCTGCTATTTAGGAGTGGCCACGACCACAAATAGTGAGGGATGTCAGGTCCTTCATGGGTTTAGCCTCATACTACAGGAAGTTTGTCAGGAACTTTTCTGCAGTGGCAGCACTCCTGACCAACCTAACAAAGAAAGACACTCATTTTCTTTGGTCTATTCCCTGTCAGTTAGCCTTCACACGACTCAAGAAGGTCTTGACTTGTGCACCAGTACTGAAGTTGCCTGACCCCACTCTACCATTTATCCTGAGCACTGACGCTAGTCAGTATGACATTGGGGCAGTTCTTCAACAAGATGATGGGAATGGTTTACGGCCCATAGAGTTTATGAGTAAGAAGATCAAAACTCAAAAGCTCCAGGACTCCACCTACGAGAAAGAGCTATATGCTCTTGTCTGTGCCCTGAAATATTAAAAGCACTTTCTCCTGTGAAGACACTTCAAGATCTTCTCAGATCACTCCACCTTACATTGGATGAAGTCCAAGAGAGAGCTAAATGATAAGTTGGCACGATACATTCAGTTCATAGACATGTTTGACTTTGAACTGAAACATAAGAAGAGCTGCTACAACATGGTAGCAGACGTCCTCTCTCGTAGGCCTGACTCTTTTGCATTGATCTCGTCTACTCACTCCTTTGGAGAGGAGACCCGTCAGACCATCGCTCATCTATTGCCTCAGGACCCGACTTTTGGACCCATAGTTAGGAATCTGCAAACAAATCCTAATTCTGAATCAGGCTATGCTCTGAGTTCAGATCTGTTGTACACTTACAGCAGAGGGGAGGAGCGCTTGTGCATTCCTTAGGACCAGCGGCTCAGGACTTTCCTGATGTCAGAGTGTCATGACGCCCGTGGACATTTTGGGTTCCTAAAGTCATATGCAGCCCTGTCGCAGCGCTTCTTCTGGAAGGAGATGCAGAGTGATATGCTGCGCTATGTGAAAACTTGCGAGCTCTACCAAAGGAATAAGGTCCAGTGTAGGACTCCTTTGGGACTGCTCAAACCCTTACCCATACCTGATGGCCCTGCTAAATTTGTGTCGATAGACTTCACAGATTTAGGCAAGACCACCCCTCGTGGCATGCGTCAGGTTATGGTCTTCGTGGACATGTTCTCTAAATACGCAGAGTTCATCCCCTTGCCAGAAGTGGTTAGAGTTCCGGTTGTGAGGGCAGCCTTTTCAGAGAGATGGGTCACACACCATGGACCGCCCACTTCTATAGTCAGTGATAGAGACCCCAGGTTTTGCAGCGATGAGTGGCAGTCCTACTGCAAAGACTATCTGCAGTCACGATTGGACATGACTTCTAGTCATCATCCTGAAGCCAATGGTCAGGCTGAAGTGATGAACCAAGTCTTATTCCAATTATTGCTTCCTGTCATCTCTCCAGATCAGCAGGACTGGGACCTTCACTTGGCTCGAGCACAACTTGTTTATAACATGTCTGTCCATTCCTCGACTGGGTTCAGTCCATACCGGTTACAATGGGGACGTGAACCACGACAGCCTCTCGATGACATCATCGATAAGGCTAAGTCAGATCTGACTCCAGGCACCGCAGAGTTCACCGGACGCTACCTCATTGATGTGGAAAGAACACGGGCGAACTTGTTCAAGGCCCAAAAGGCCATGATTGAACAAGCTAACCACCACAGGCGGCCTTCCCCCATCCGCACTGGTGACTATGTCTGGGTGGCCAGTTCTGAGTTGTCGAGGGAGGAAGATATCTCCCAAAAGTTGTTGCCTCGATATCTGGGTCCATGGCAGGTCGTAGATACAGTGGGGATTGATCCTTTCGGCCCATCCTACGTCATTGACGTCCCGCTGCATCTACGGACCTATCCGATCTTCCATGGATCCAAGTTGTTGCCATTCACTCCAGCTGATGCATTCCCTGACCGGCCCCCCCAGTTTGGTCCACCAATCCCGGGCAAGGGATATGACGTGGAGTCGATTGAGGATGAGTGGGGCACAGACCCCGACCGACAGTATCTTGTGAAGTTCGCTTTCCAGCCCCCTACTAAGAACAGATGGTTCTACAGAAGGGAACTTCTTAAGACAACAAAGTCAGTTGTTTTGCGTTATGAAGCGGTACAGAAGGGCAACCTTCCTCATCGTTCACCTCGCCTGCATCCCTAGCTCGGAGGTCCTCGCTTCCGGGGAGGGTAAGCCTGCAATGACTTGCTGAGTTCAACTACCAAGACTAACTGCGAGGTTGCACAGTACAGCAGTAGGTTAGGTTTGTAATTTTGTTTGGCTGAGGGCTAACCGAAAGACCTACCTGTAAGGATAATTCGTGAGGGACATAACTGCAAATATGGAAAAATAGGCCCAGCCTTACTTCGAATTTCCTACAGCTACCGTCACTGCCTGTAGCAGGCCCGAGCTACCCCTAGGACAGACAGGCCCTAAGGGCCTAAGCTGATAAACGGTCCTATAGCCTATAGCCGGGTCCGGTAGAGGCCGAGAGGCCGAAACAAAAACGGTACCGGTCGGTCAGTCAGTCTGGTCTAGGTCTAGGTTAGAAAAGTAGGAGGCTATTAATAGTTTAGGGGAATCGATTTAGGACTTTTTGGCAATTCATTTTTGGGATACAACGTTTGGAGCCAAGGAGGTTTACAACGGCGATTGTCTGCAGGTGGTACCCTGAGACCCTCACCGTGGACAGCAGTCATAGCCAGCCTGTTGAGGGCTTGCCATAGCTGGGGCATCCCCTGCGCATCAACCCCTGTGGGTTTCTGCGAGTGGCTGGGCTGTGTGGAGACTCCTCACTTAGTCCATGTGGGTGGCGGCAGCCATAGCTGCCGGTTCTTCGTTAGAGTTGTTCAACGGCCCTGAAGACTTCATCGCAGGATTTGTTCTTCATTTGGGTGGTTGGCGCTGGCCTCTGGGAGGCCAGTCTGAGGTGGCGCTACTAACTGGGTGTAGAGTAGAGAGTGGAGTGTGGGGTTCTGAGAGTGGCGAGACACTGGAACAAACTCTGTAACGATAATTGACTCATCATCAATGTGTACTCCAATTGTTATCCTCGCAGGTTCTTTCTTGTGATTGGTTGTTGGGAGTATTGTCAGAGAGTGAGAAACACTGAGTGTCTTCTCCCCATCTGTGCATGGGCGTGCTTCCGTTATCTACTCTGATCTGTGCGCAGTGTGGACTCTGTCTCGTCTCCCTTTCTCTTATGCATGTATGGGCGTGTATGAGATTGTGTGTGTGTGAGTGGCGATAAAATTCGTCAGACAACCAAGTTCATAACATCATTGCCAACCACCTCGCGTTTCCTCTCTCCTTCGTCTTCTTCACCCAGCCACCATGGCCAACCACCTCGCACCTTCTTCCTCCTCCATCTTCTTCACCCATCCACCATAGCCTACTACCTCCCACCTTCTCCCTCCTCCATCTCCTTCACCCATCCGCCATGACCAACCACCTCACACCTTCTCCTTCCTCCATCTCCTTCATCCATCCACCATAGCTAACCATATCACACCTTCTCCCTCCTCCATCTCCCTCACCGATCCACCATGGCCAACCATCTCGCACCTTCACCCTCCTCCGTCTTCTTCATCCATCCACCATAGCCAACCACCTCACACCTTCTTCCTTCTCCATCTCCTCCACCTATCCACCATAGCCAACCACCTCACACCTCCTTCCTCCTCCATCATCTTCACCCATCCACCATAGCCAACCACCTCACACCTTCTCCTTCCTCCATCTCCTTCACTTATCCACCATAGCCAACCACCTCACACATTCTCCCTCATATCTCCTTCACCGATCCACCATGGCCAACCATCTCGCACCTTCACCCTCCTCCGTCTTCTTCATCCATCCACCATAGCCAACCACCTCACACCTTCTTCCTCCTCCATCTCCTCCACCTATCCACCATAGCCAACCACCTCACACCTCCTTCCTCCTCCATCATCTTCACCCATCCACCATAGCCAACCACCCCACACCTTCTTCCTCCTCCATCTCCTTCACCCATCCTCCATAGCCAACCACCT
>BFEA01000622.1:904818-914852 GCA_003427395.1 Chara braunii | reverse complement strand
AGACTAACCCCACCCCATAAGTTGTCAAGGTAGCCCCCCCTGGTTCGCCATTGGCTTGCTTTCCTCCCTCAGCAAACCCCAGATCTCTCTACAAGGCCTCCCACCCCTGCCAATTGCAGGTTACAGGGCTATGCCCCAGCTCCGGCCAGCGTTGTTCTGCCATCGGCAATCCAGGAGCACAGAACAAAGCAACTTCAGCAGTTATCAGTCTAGGTTCGACGATCCCTGAATTCCTATATCCTACATAAAGAAGAAGACCAGGTGCTGCCAAGATTGTAAGGCAGCGGATGGCTGGTTTTGAAGTATTGAACTGTATCGAAATTATCAGATTTTTTTTGACGCATCGAGTTTATTAGATCATGAAAAGGATACGCTTCCATTGGTCACAGCTCAAACCAATCCATACCCACTGTACCCTGTCTCATGCTGCCTCCACCGAGGAAAATCCCTCGGCCCCAACATAGAACAGATCCAAACAGATCCCCTCCCCTCCCTCCACCTCATCCGCAAAGGCAACCAATCCCCTCCTAGAGGCTGCCTTTGCCCACCCCTTGTCCCTGTCTGCCCCCGCTGGGGTTGAAGGCGACCAACTCTCCAACCCCGGCCCCAGACTCAGACAATCCCCAATCTGCCCTACTCCCAATAGGGCTACTGCCTCCCACCATGCAACTCCCCTGTAGAATAAGGCTCCCCTATAACAGACCCCAGGGTTAATTTTTCGGGGACAGCTAACTAGTAGTCTATACCCACAACTGGCCAACCCTATCTCTCCTTCCCCTAGCTTACCCAAGGCCAGGCAGAGCCCAGGCTGACAGTCCCACCGTCCTTCCCCTGGCTTGTCCCCTAACTTAGGCCAGACGGATCTCTGACCTGCTGTGGGTAACTACCGTATGTCTGTACCTTGGAGTCTCAAAACCCCCTGCCTACCAAAGTTCAAGCCATAACCTCCATAATCTTTGAAGCCTATCCCCACTAAAGCGTCTGCAAACTTCAAACTCTTGAACAAACGCAATAAAGAAAATTCACGTTACCCCAATCAGGGGGAACAGGCAGGGCAAAACCTAGTGGTGAAATTACTAAACAATCCCGACATGAAAACGTTATGTCTGAAATTACTACTGCAAATAATGGTAATCAAGAAGTAAGTAATCAAGAATCGGGATATAGGTAATCAAGATATAGGTAATCTAGATGTAGTTAATCACGATATAGCTAATCAGGATGTAAATATTAATGACTGTTTGGATAATTGGGTAGCCGAAAACGGTACCCTGAGACAAAAAAGTTTTCAGATGATATTAGTATTGATGATGGTAGTGATGATGATGAAAGTGTTATGGATGACTATTTGAGTGAAGCAGTAGCCTAAAGATAATAGTGGCGATCAACTTCGTCTACAGATGACTTACAACTAATGAAAAAAGTTTGTAATGAGGGTGAGCATGCTAATGAAGCTGCCCAAAATAAATATTAATTGCTAACCTAAATGATCGTGATACAACAGATGGTAGCTATGAGGATAATTGTACTGATGATCGTGATACTACAGATGGTGAAAATCACTATAGTAATGACTAAACACCCATAGAGATGTAATGATGATGAGGATGTCAACTAATTATCCATTATGTTGATGACGATCGCCTTRCCGCAAGTGATGATGAYTAGTAATCTTGATGACGACTTGCTGATAGTGTTGACGAACTCGAGYKTGATGACGGACCRYGCTCCATGCTGTGATAMCTCCGATCTGCAAGCTTGGCGTACTTCAGACTATGAATTACACACTTCCATGTCACCTTGGGTTATCTCCACTGCGATCTCCCTCAAGCGCCTTGTTGCCCCTTCACCTTACTACGTGGCGGCGCGGGAATCTTCCGTGGACCCCGTGGAACGGAGCGGTCCCCTGGACACGTCAACCGGTGACGTGGCGAAGACCAGGACCTAGGGGACCTAGGCTCACGGCGCGTGTGCTAGGCGCAGTCCCTTGCCCCCGTCGTCCTCATTGCCCGACACACTCGAATTTGTTCTCCTGGATAGGGTGCTGAATTTGGGGTTTCTACTAAACGGCCAGTACCTTTCCCATATGTCAGCGGCAGGTCCGGCACGCCAAGCTTTGCGGCCTCGTCTGGCTGCCCCCGCCATTTGGCCTTGGGCGTCTCAGCAAAATTGTGGTTTAAATTTAGGGGTTATTTCAGTAGAGTCACAAAAACGAGTTATGATTGCACACTAGTATGGGCAAGATACACTTTGCAATTGCACTTCGGGCACCCTACCTGGCCAGAAAGGTGGGTTAGCAAATGCCTTTGCCAGTAGCTTGTAGACCACAGTGAGGAGGGTAATGGGCCTATAGTTCCTGATATTGGTTCTTGCCCCTTTTTTGTAAAGGAGCGTCAGGCGCCGTCAACGCTCCTTGCCCCACTATTTCGCCTACCTGTCCGGTGTCCCAGACCGTGTGGTAGTAGTCCATGAGATCCTGTGAGAGATCGGTCCACATGGCCTCCCAAAATTCTTTTGGCAGTCCATCCAGGCCTGGGTTTTTTTCTTCATCCATTTTCTTGAGCGCCTCCCTTATCTCCTCCTTCGATATGGGTACGTCAAGGGTCTCCCTCTGCAGGTCTATGAGGGTTTTCGTTAGTGGGTGTTGAAAAGCATCGATCTCTTCCGCGCGTTTCTCTCTCTCCTGATTCTGGCATTCCGAGGTAAACAGTTCTTGGTAGAAATCCCTTGCTATTTTCGTACAAGTGGCCGTGGATGTATTGAGGGGTCCAAGGTGACATTTCGGGTCCTCCAAGGCCTCGATTATCGATCTCCCTGTCCTGGCCTTGGCCATTGCGAAGAATCTTGCTTTCATTGCCCCCTCCGTATTGTGCTTGGAGAGTTTGCCCCGGATCCTGGCTCCCTGCCACCTGTGTTCCATATAACCCATGAGTTGACCTTCTAAGGTTTGGATAGTCTCAGCTAACTCATTTTGCTGTTCTGGGTCTTGCGGTTCGTCATCCTGTGATTGCAATTGCCGTAGTTCGTGCTGAAGTTTTAGTTCCTCCGCGTGGCGTTCTGCCGCAAGCAGCTTCGAGTATTCATTGCACTTGCGGCCTAGAAAGGCTAGGCCGTTGTTGAACCACAATATGTCGTCGCTGATCTGGTCCCTCTGTGTTTTCCAAAAGGACCATACATCCTTGAGGTAACCTACTAGCCTATGAATCGATCGTGGGATAGGAGGGATGTATTGAGCTTATAAAAGCCCCTGCCTTGATCGGGTCTCTTTCTAAAAAAGAAGACGACGAGACACATAGCATGGTCTAAGCCCGGGTGGGGGCTTCTGGGGAAGATCTCAGCTGCCTGCAGTCCCCTTTGTAGGTCCTTGGATGATAGGATCAGGTCTATGCGTGATTTCGATGCACCCTCTGTCGCACTCTTTCGGTAGCATGTGAAACGGCGTGCAGTTGGGTGACTCCTCCGGAAGGTATCAAAAAGATTGAGGGATTGAGAGAGATAAGCGATCATGCTCTCGTCTTCCTCCATGTAGACCGGGCAGGGGGACAGGGTCTTCCATCTGTCTATCCACCTGTCCGAGGCTGCGTTGAAGTCCCCCACCAGGATTGTGGGGATGCCCACCCGCAGCTTATCCTTTAAGGATTCCAGGAAGGTCCGCCTCTCCGACGTGTCATTAGGTGCGTATATGTTCAGAATACTTACCACTTCTAATTCCAACATGGCAAATAGGTAGACCCATCTCCCCTCGTTTTGGTCCGCTGCCCAGTTAAGCATCTCTACTTTGGATCCCAGGGGGATCCATATGGCGACTCCACAGCTGCCAAGGCGCGGGGCGTGGGCACGGAAGGCCTGATGAGGCCAAATCTCCTTGTGTGTATGGTTGTGGTCGGGGCTGTCCATCAAGTGAGTTTCTTGTAAGCATACAACGTCCGGCCATAGCCTTCCTTCCACACCTCTTAATTGATCCACTATGGCCTGTCTTTTGAAGGTTTTTGGTGAGGCCAGGCCGTTCACATTGATTGAGCGCAAGTCGAGATCCGCTTGCCGTTTACAGAGATTCCAGACCTTGTCCCTGCCATAGAGCGCGTCCACCACATTCATCTTTTATTGTTCTAAATTCCTTAACCGAATGTGAAATGTGTGGGTGTATGTCCTGTGGTGTTTTTTTTTTTTTTTTTTTTTTTTTTGTAAGGGCAGCCACTTTGCTGTGTCCAGGAAGCTGCCTTTTTGCAGTACTTGCGTCCTGGGTATACTCACCAGAAAGGACTACCTCTGTTGATGACCAGAGATCGCCGGGTTTTATTTTTAAAATTTGGAGGTCCAAAAGGGCCTCCTTGTCAAGCCAGCGCAGGTCCTTCTTGTTGGGCTGGTCATACTGCAGGTAGATGTCCCTAGTTCCAAGTCTATCCCACCCGCGGGAGATTACCAGAGCCAAGGTAGCACCCTCCGGGAGGAGGCCCTGAGTCAGTCGGGAGATGTCCTGTTTACGGAAGCTCAGACTGTCGGCCCAGGAAGTTAGCGAGAGGAAGAAGGCTGACATCCCTGGAGGGATACCTCACCATGTGCTGCGTCGGGGGGGATGGACAGCCCCAGCTCCCATTCCCCGTGTGTTTGTCTGACCGGAAGGAGCACAATGCCCTTATTGCAGGTCAGGGTGGGGGGAGCCTTCTCTAGCAGATGGCGCATTTTTTGTCTCCTCTGGTGAGAGTGGACCCCAGGGGATTCGGGGGGGTAGGGGGGTCGGGGGGATCAAGATGTAATGTTGGTGTAGCAGACCCCCAGGCCGGCAATGCCAGACACAGACCCTCTTCCGGCTCTGTGACCTGGGTCTGAGTGGGGTGGATCTGGGTCTGATTGGCGTCCCCGCTGTCCCGCCCTTCCAACGGGCGCTCCTTCAGGTGGTTATGATGGTGTTCCCTTGCTGGCCCGGGTTGGTTCGTCTGATCCGCAGTGGTTAGGTGCTGTCGCCTTTTTGAATGTGCGACTTCCTTTGCCGCACCGGTGCCGGGCAACGAGATATTAGGGGGCCTGTCAGTCTGTTCGCCTGATACTATGTGGTCACACTCACCTGGTTGTGTGCCCTGGTCACGCTCACCTGGCTGAGTTCCCTCTTTTCTTCTCTCGCTGCCGGGCTGTGCAGGGCTCTGTGTATCCTCGCGGACCGTGTCAGAGTGAGAGGGGTCTCGGTGAGTTGCCTCCCGAGTGTCTTGCTGACCTGTCCTGTCACCGGCTGTTGTGTGACCCCGCTCGCCTGATTGAGAGCCGTCCTTTCCTGTGTTATTGCTCTGTTGAGTTGCGTTTTGGCTCGTACCTCCCTGGGTGTCATTGCGTGTGTGGCCGTCCTTTCCTTCCGGAACCTGTTCAAGGATGGGGGGGGGGCTGAACTGGGCACGAACGATACGTAACAGTTTGTGACAGATCTCTGTCCAGCTTGACCCTTTCGGCAGGCCTTGGGTCAGAGCTATGTGGAGGCTTGGGCTGTTCTCCAACAGGGACACCACGTCTCTGTACACTGTGACCCAGGCTTCCTCGTCTCTGTCCTGGAACTTCAGGCGGAGGTTTTCCATCAACCACTCCGCCACATCCTGCAAAGCCATCCCTCGCGCATTACTAGCTTCTTGTGCTTCTGTCTGTGCTGTTTGTGCAGTCTGGGGCGTGTCATGCTCCCGGGCTTCGGTCATCTCCACCTTGGGTGGTGGGGGTGCCCCGGGGATGGTTTCGATTTTCATTGGTTCGGGGCCGAAAGCATCCTCGAACAGATCCCCTGGTTTGCAGATTTTCTGTGTCCCAACTTCTTGCGGTATAAGGAGCTAAAAAGGTGACATTTCCAGGGTCAAATAAGTGGAATTCAATTTTGTTCAAAAAATATAAAATGTCCGTTTTAACAAAATCGCAGCCCTCCACCTTGGCTATGGTGAACGGTAGGAGGAGGAGGAAGAAGGGGATTGGGAGAGGGGAGTGCCAGGGGTACTCACCTGGATATGGTGGACGCCATCTTCATCACCTTGGTAGACGTTGCGTCTGGAACGCCCCAATCTAGGAACAGGGGAAAGACCAGTAGAACCGGGTACGGGTAGAGCGGGGTAGGGCGCCGTTAGAGCGCCACTCTACCCCCCCCTTCCCCCCGCTCTAACCCCGTTCTACCCCATTTCCCTCCATCTGACCCGTTTTTGAGAAATGCGCGAGCTGTGGGGGGCCACGGATGGCGAGGACTAAGAGTCTAAGGCCCCTCACTTGACATGTTTGGATGGATAATGAAAAAGTTGGCATTTCGTTGGATCTGTTGGATGCTTCATTTTTACTGGGAAGGTGTTTTTGTGCTAGGGTTCTATAGTGTGTTTTTTGTTCTAAGGTTTGCTTTGGCCTGTTTGTTTTGTTGATGTTTGCACTATGAGCCCAATGCATGTACTTTGTTTTTTAAATTTCTTTGAATTTTGCACTGAAACTGCCGGCGAATGTTTGACCCTCGGTTAATCGAGTGTCCCTACAACCCCCAACCCCTCTCCCCAACGCTGCCACGTAGAAGCTCTCTCTCTCTCTCTCTCTCTCTCTCTCTCTCTCTCTCTCTCTCTCTCTGCTGCTTGCACGGCCGGCCGAGGGCTCATGTACGGTTCTGGATCCTCTGCTGATCCTGCCTCAGTTCCTGATGGACCAGGACCGTTCCGGGGATGCACAGGGACGATCCTGGATCAGCTGCTAATCCAGGACCAGTTGCATGATCCAGGATTGGCCCTGGACCTGGGTCCTGGGATGTGGACCATCCCCGGACCAGAGAGTGCGTGTATGTACGATCCTGGATCACCCGCCCGCTCATCCTGCGTCAGTTATGCATTGACCTGGACTGTTGCAAGGATCCAGAGTCTCATCCCAGCATCACACTTAACGAGAAAGGGGGAGGGGAGGGGGGCAACAGTTGCAAGGGTCCCGATGCCCCCCCTTGGGCCAAGGCAGCTGCTTTCCCCCGGGGTCTGCTTCTTTGCCGTGCCCAGTCAATCCCCCCAGTCATTATAGCATCCAGGGTAATCAATGCAGGCAGGGGGAGGATTCGTACGCTCCTCAATTTTTTTAGTTTTTTTCTCCTCAAAATTTTCGAAACTGTTCCTCATTTCAAAAATCTTGGATGTTGTTAAGGGTTGCTGGCTGGACCCGGTTTGCAGGAGGTGCTGCTCCCCACCAATAGATAGTATAGGATTCACCTGGAGGAAGAAAAACTACCAGGGGTACATGCTCTTATCATTCTTTACCCCTAGGAGCTGGAACATCAGGATGTTAAAAAAAAAAAAAAAAAAAAAAAAAAAAAAAAAAACACCACCTAAACGCCCTGGATCCGGACCTCGCCTCATGCATGCACAGAGTCAAAAATTTGCCTGGTGTAAACGTACATGTGTCGTGCACAGTACTTTTCACCATACCTGCACAGTACGTTCACCGTACGTGCACAGTACTTTCACTAGTATACGTGCACAGTAATTTCACCATACGCGCACAGTAAAATTTCACCGTACGTGCACAGTACTTCACTTTCACCATAAGTGCGCAGTAATTTCACCATACATGCACAGTACTTTCACCGTACATAGCTGTGCACAGTATTTTCGCCGAAATCACACCTTTGGCACCAACTTGTCCATTCGCCATGAAACGCACATAGCCAGGAAGACCGTCCACGTTCGATCCACGCTGGTGATTTTCTCCTTTTATTTTCTAAAAAATATGGAGAATAGCAGATTGCCCCACTTTCTTTCTCCATTTTACATTTGAGGAAATATGGAAAAAAGCTTTCAGCAGCATTTGATTCTCTTTTTGTGCACTTTTTGTTTTGAATTTTAAATTTGCAGCAATTGTGTCACACCGTTGAGCTAGCTCAACTCAACGGTGTAAGCACGACATGGCCCTCCGGGTGCCAAAAAAAAAAAAAAAAAAAAAAAAAAGGCAGGGATGTTCCCTACGGCAGGTGAAGCTCGTCTAGATGAGCTAATTTAAATAAATAAATAAGTAAACGCTGCCTTTGGTCCATGTACAATAAACATTAAATTTTGTCATTTGCCTTGGGTGATGAAAGGATTGCACAAAACAAAACAAAACAAAACAAAAAAAACAAAAAAAAAAACCGCACGGAACAAAACAAGAAAATCTGGCCTCGATGTTCCCCTACGACGAGAGGTGAAGCTCTTCTAGATGAACCAATTTAAGGCCAATTAGCGGAGACTTGACGATTCACAGACAGACAGACAGACGTAAGTACCGCCGCCGCATACTTCATCGTAGACAAGACACCACCTCCCACCTTCTTCTCTCTTGACAAATTTTTGATTGACTCTTTTGAGGAGGAAGAGGCTCTTTGAGGGGGTCAAAGTCAGTGAGGGGTCCGGCGATGGTGGCTATGGCGGCGGGGAGGGGGGGGGACCAGTGGGGCCTCCACGGTCAGCGAGCTCGTCGAGAAAGCACCCCAGCTGCAGCATCTCGAGCGTAGACTCTTGCACTTTGGCTATGGGAAAGAAGGCGAGGGTCACCGTGTCGACGACGATGTTGATGATGACGACGATGGCTATCATCATGATCACCGTGTTCTTCGGGCTGCTTCCGTGCGCTCTTGCCTACACCGCTGCCGACTTCATCAACGCTTACAAAGACCCTGCTGTCGCAAAGATCGACGTGCCCAACGATCTTGTCCTGACCGAGTCGCTGCCGCCCATCTCCAGGCCGCTGTCCATCACCGGTGTGGGGGCGAAGCGCCCAGTCGTCAGCGGCGGGAAGCGGTTCAGCGGCATACACACCACCTCGGCGTTGACTTTGACCAATTCTTGACGTCCAGGCTCGATGGAGGAGCTGCTGTTTTCAGCGCTGGCAATCAGAACACGGTGATCAATCGCTGCGTCTTCCAGGGCAACGTGGGAGGAGCCATATCCATCACAGGCGGCTGGTACGAGTTCACCATAGCCGGATCTCTGTCGTTGGCAACCGAGACCCATCCGGCTCTGGCGGAGCACTCTCGGCGACGCTGGAAGGAGAAGGGAGCATCACGGACACCGAGTTCCACAACAACTACGCCAAGGAGAGAAGCGGAGCCGTCGATGTGCGTGTGGGACCGAAGACAATCCAACGGTGCAAGTTCGTGGGCAATCGAGTCGACGGCCCTGGCGGCGGCTGGTTGTCCTGCTCCAGGGCCTCGTGCATCATCTCCAGCTCCCAGTTCCTCAACAACGTGGCCAAAGGAAGGGGAGGAGGGCTGCGCATCTTCTCAGATGGTGAGGGCATCACCAGCGTGTGCACCGGCAACAGCTTCTCAAGAAACAGGGCCCTCGCCGATAGTAGGTCCGCTGACGTGTACGTAGAGCTGGTGGACCTCTCCAATACCGTTGTGCACTTTTGCGACCCCACGCCTCCCCCTTCCACTCTACTCAACGCTCCCAATGGAACCGTGGTATTCAACGGCTGCGGAGAATGCTGAGTGACTCTGTGTGTGTGTGTGCGTGTGTGTGTGTGTGTGTGTGTGTGTGTGTGTGTGTGTGTGAGAGAGAGAGAGAGAGAGAGAGAGAGAGAGAGAGAGAGAGAGAGAGAGAGAGGGAGAGAGAGAGGGGGGGAGGGATAAGAGGGAGGGATAGCTGGTCGGAGGCGGCTGTTATTGTGGAATGGTTCGGGTTGTAGGTGCGCGTTCTTAACGGATTTTGACGGGAATGACTGGTATGAGCTGATTGTGGTTGTACCAACTTGTACGGTTATATGAGCGTCCCCTTAACAATCRGATCGTTCCGTTAAGGTCCGTTAGGCGTCCGCTTCGTTGGAGTTGCAGCCGTACGTATGGTTTTTGTTTATCTGCTGCGGCCCGATTGCTTTTATTGTTGTTTTTTGGGTTGAGTGCAATCAGACTCGTTTTCAAACACACTTTTCACACATGTAAACAGTAGCGCAGCACACTGGCGACATGCGCCCACTCAAAACTCAGAGATATGGCTTTCAGATACGCGTTCACTCTCAATTGGCTATGGCGACTTCAGCGCCCAAACATCTCACTGTTCACATACAGTGGATCACCC
>BFEA01000622.1:868524-883733 GCA_003427395.1 Chara braunii | reverse complement strand
GAGAGAGAGAGAGAGAGAGAGAGAGAGAGAGAGAGAGAGAGAGAGAGAGAGAGAGAGAGAGAGAGAGAGAGAGAGAGGGAGGGAGAGGGAGAGGGAGAGCACGGTGTGTTGAAGTGGTGTTACCTCCTTGCATCCTCCATATAGTTTTGATTTCTGGTTTCGACCATCTTCGTTTGCGGCGATCCCGGATTTTTTTTCCTTGAAGTTCGATTGATGTATGAATTATCTTTCTCTCCCCCATTTCTTTCTTTTCAGCACAAAATGTATGACGATTGCCAAAATTGATTAATTGCTTGAATGTCTTGGAAACACGGATGGTTGCCGATCGCTGAGCCAAGGATTATGATGTGTATGGAATGTGCATCTTGCTAATGCATAGAAGGATGTATGGGACCATATTTCTTCATATGCCCAATGCATGTTTTTGTGTATATAACATCGATGGACTGTCTATTTTAGTGCTAAGCCTGTAGAAGTGGTCTCCCTATGGTCCACAAGCATGGGAATATTATTCCTTCTCTTTTTTTTTCTTCTACCAGTAAGTTGGTGTATATTGCATCAAACGATTGTCTAATGCGCACTAAGTTTATGAGTATCATCTTTTCGCAGGAGTTAATCAGATGTATGCATCGCAAATTAGCTCAAATTCTGTCTAAAACGGATCGTGTGCATGCGCGTATACGCATGACCACCAAAACGATGGTCATCACGTATACGCGTGTCTGCATGACCCGTTCCCGACCCGATCACACCTGGACCTGGTACACACGAATGAATGAGTTAAGTCCTTTTTACAAAATATGGACATCAGCGTTCCATTCTGGATCACCGACTGTGCCTCTCTGAGAAACCCCGAGTACCGAGAATATTGGGAAAACAAACAACTCTTCCACCGATCGAATCAAGGTTCCCAGACTATCCTTGCTAAACTGAGAACGATCGACTGTGTGCCTGAGACTTCTAGAGGGCTATCGGACAAAATTCCCGAATCCCACATTACCCCGACACCCGTAACCACCAGTACTACGTAAAATCGGGATTCTTTGCCATTGAAACCAACTTCCCTCCATTCTATCTCCTTCTTTCTTTTCACAATCTAACGGTCGTCCCTTGGGATGCGATAGCCCCCTACTGGCCCCATAGGCCGTGCTCCGAATGTCAGTTGTACTACACCTATTGGGCCACGAGATTCGTTAGATGAAGTCTGACGAACCTATTCCGAAGCTGAGCACCGAGAACACAGTCCTGGACTCTCGGGCTGAGGCCGTCAACGTCGAATTCTGAATTCAGCCAAACCCGTCCGCGACAAGTGTTTACACGGAGAAACACCTATTGTGTCTTCTTTGTACACCGAGTGACCGAGTACAAGCCCGCCCCAGGCGATGACGCCGGCGAAACTAGCCTATCTATCACCAGCGGCTGCGGCCGCGGGGTCAAACTCGGTGGGCGGCCGTGATCATCGTCGTCGCAGCTCCGACCGCGGTTGGATGCGGTTGTGACTTTCAGGAATTGTTTTAGACTTAAAAAGTTAAAAGTTAAAACAATTCTAAAAAAAAAAAAAAACTATCATGTTGTAGATCTTTTCGAGATCTACATTGCGCAATTTTTTTTTTTTTTTTTTTTACTTTGTCTTTGAATTTATACATTCAAAAACTAACTTTCCTGAGGCAAAAGCTGTGTTTTTTTTCTTTTAACTACGAAACATCTGTGTTTTTTTTTTTCAAATTCAGTGAAGTTTTTGGATATGACCACAAGGCAAAAGACTAAAAGTTGTTCAGTTCATTTTTCTGCATAACATTGTTTTTTCCAGAATGTTTTTATTTTTATTTTTATTTTTATTTTTTATTTTTATTTTTATTTTCATGGCCGCAACCACGGCCTCGGCCGCATGTGGCCACCGCCAAGGGAAATTCATAGAAACTATCTGCTCGGAAACCGAAAATTTGGTCCTATGCTGAATCACTTGCATTTCTATCCTTGAAGCTTGGCACCGGAGATCTCAGTTCCGACATGGGACTCCACCCCCACTTTCCTAAAATCCTTGGTACACCCCTACTACGCACTTTCGGTGCCCTCCCACTCCGAAATAGGAAGTCGCGTTGGGCGTCACACTACGTGGACGCAGACTGCGGATGGCATCAGCAAGAACGAAATAACCCTTCTCCACCTTGTCCCCCATTATGGTGGAGATCCTCTCACGTGACGCAATGTCCTGCTGCATAAGCTCCCAATGAGCCTCAGCCTGCTGCCTTGCGACATCACGTGTTGCTTTGCAGCGCATCTTCGCCGCCTTCGCAACTCCCTGTCAGAAAGTGTGAGAGTCATGGTGTGATCACATAGCAGTTGTCACAGCCTGCACATTGTACTTGCACGCATTGCTGACAACTCTTTTGCGTTTACCGAGCATCGGATCAAAACCCATTGACTGCTGATGGCATCAGCAAGAACGAAATAACCCTTCTCCACCTTGTCCCCCATTATGGTGGAGATCCTCTCACGTGACGCAATGTCCTACTGCATAAGCTCCCAATGAGCCTCAGCCTGCTGCCTTGCGACATCACGTGTTGCTTCGCAACGCATCTTCGCCGCCTTCGCAACTCCTTGTCAGAAAGTGTGAGAGTCATGGTGTGATCACGAATAGCAGTTGTCACAGCCTGCACATTGTACTTGCACGCATTGCTGACAGATCTTTTGCGTTTACCGAGCATCGGATCAAAACCCATTGAACGTGACCCACACGGTGAACCTCCAGACCTGGCCGTCGGTCCTCACTTCCTCCCTTAGTCTCCACATCAAACTCGTTGCACATCTCATTGTTTTCACGACACTCCTCGTTCGCCCCTAAGTCCATCAAATTCGTCAAATGAATGGAGTCTTTGTCTTTCTCCACAAGGTGTATGATGTCGTACCAAACCCGACGAAGCACAATGTCAAGGTTGTACTTCCTTTGCCTCGTTTGGTTCATGTCCTAGTAGCTTGGCAAACCGGACCAGCTCTCATGCGCCTTCAATCTTCTGTAATAGTCAAGGAGCTGATTAAACTTGTTCTTGCACTGATCGTCTTAAAGTTTACAGTTGTAACCATTTGCACGCATGCGCTGTTCCACATCCTTCCAAAAACCTGCTTTCAGCCTTGCGGGCCCCAATGGTTCTGTCTCTTCCCCCATCAACGCCTTCACCTCGTTCATGTACCGGCACAACCACTCAATCTCGGTCGACAGTCTCCCCCCACCGATCTCTGTTCTTCTCCATTAAACATGGCCATGGAGTCTGGCCTTCTGATGGCCCTACTGTGGACGTTCCCACGAGATTCTCCACACTAGACAGAGTGTGCTGCGCAGCTGCGACGCTGAGTGCGCGATGAGTGGCGACAGAGTGCCAGCACCGACACTTCCGGAAGATCCACATCGGGGAGGGGTGCAAGCGGGGGCCGTTGGTGAGGCAACCACTTCGCCTCCACCTAGCCCGGTGGTTGGGAAGTCCACGAGTGGGACACCGCCTTCTATGTCCCAAATGATGCGACTTAGGATGTACTCAGTTGACCGTGACAAAGGAAGACTCCTGTCACCATTCGACGAGAGTGCTGTGGGAGTAGCAGACCGAAGGATGGGCATTGTGTCCCTATTCACAGAACTAAGAAGGGATGGACCGGGACTACCATGGCCGAGGAGATGTCACATGACTAGTGACCACCTAAACCACGCTCGTCCACATGTGGAGACATGTGATAAGCCAGGATCCGTACTCAACAGCTCCCCGTACCCTTAAGGAAGAATCCCTCGTAAGCCCCGAAGTACAGATTCTAGATGATCAGGAAGCGCGGGGTCTATTTTTCTTTTTTCTAAGGGTCTTTTTTCGTGTAGCCGGTTAGCGGTCGCGCCAAGAAATTCAAGATTCTGAAACAGTTGGGAATTAGCGGGGCTAGGAATTTCAAAATTTTTGCGTGCGCGGCTGCTTTTTAAATTTTTGCGCGCCGCGTAAACTCTTTCTCCCGCTCTGCATCCCCGCGCCATCTTCCCTTCTTGCTGCTCATTCCCTTCGTGCATGCCTCTTCGTCTTCTCTCCAGCATAGTCCAATCCTACACCCTTCTTATGGCCTACTCATCTACACCCCGTGCTTCGCGCCGGCTCCCCGCTGCCTTCCACGCTATAAATTCTCGCAACCCCGTCCTCTCGCTCTCTTTGATATTGGCTGCACGAGGTCCGTGGCGTCAAACAGGTTTGACGAGCCCAAGTGACGGGCGGAGTGACGACGTGACGGGCGGGCTTAGCGATAGACTTGGGGTAAGGGAGTCGGAGGGACGGAGTGGTGGTGGAGATCGGACGCCGACAGCAGCAGGGCCTTGTGGCATTGGTTGTCGCTGGTTCAGACGGATACGGGGCTGGGCCCGGGGAGGCCAGTTGTATGAGAATTTTTGTATACTAAGGAGATGCGCTTTTATCTCCATTGCTGCTTGGTCCCGGTGTGATGTGTGCAAGGTCCCGATGTGTGGGTACTTTGTTGTATGCATGCTTTGGTATCAGAGTCTATGGATGTTGAACGTCTCCTCTATGGATGTTGATCGTCCCTCTATGGATGTTGAACGTCTCCTTGTCCCGAAGGGTCCCAAGGAGTACGTGTGTGTGCGGCGTGCACACTTCCAAGCGCGATGATGGGGCTTGCTGGGCGTGGACCATCGGCATGAGCGCATGAGTGTGTTGATCCCTCCTCCCTCCCCTGAGCCCCCTTCTTGCCCTGAATGCCACGTGTGTGCGCAGGACCCCACGCCCATCTCCTTTCAAATCCTCCCCCATCCCAGCGACGTCGAATCCAGACGGAATGGGCAGGCTAAGTCCCTCCACTTCGCTCGAAGACCAGAGCGATCAGTCGGTCGCGTCCCTGCGACGCAGCTGATATCTCCGTGACTCGGCAAAACCCCGGATTCCTGGCCAGCACTCACGTTAACGCGCGCACGCGCGCGCGCGCGCGAGAGAGAGAGAGAGAGAGCAGGGCAGGAATTCAGCAATCGTCGCATGGCGCCGACGTTCGTCTTGACGTGAGTGAGGGTCCCTCCCCGTACATGACCTTCACCTCGGTCCCTCGCAGCGCGCTGCCGACCTTCCCAATCGCAGACGACGACAGCGTGTACTGCGGCGCGGACGTGCGGAGCACTCTGCGAAGAACCGAGCAAGTTCATGTGTACAACCCTGGCAGAGCCTGCCATATTGGAGGGATTGGGTTTGTATTGATCGATCGGTTCTCTTCCCCTCCTCTAGTATTGCCCCATACCGACCTACCTATGTTGCCCTGGTCTGCAGCCCACGCCACGTGGCGGCTGCAGTTTAACTGCCGCTGGTGTCGAGAGGGGGATTCGTGTTCCTCGCGAAGGCTGGTCGATACGAAGGAGCGGCTCAGTTCCCAGAACTCTCTCGCAGCGCGGGTGCGCTCCCCGCCAACTTTCGGACCTGGGTTCCCTCTGCCTGCCTGACCGTAGTCGACCCCGCGCAAGCGACGCAAGGTCACCCGCGCGGGCTCGACGAGTCTGACACAGAGGCCTGAAACTCAATCCCGGGGCGACTGTCCCAGGATCGCACAACCCAAGCGCAGCAGGACGCGGGAAAACTCCAGTCCTCCGTCCTCCTTTTCCGATTCCATTTGCCTCTTCCTTTTTGAGTTTTCGTTGATGGCCCCTATGGGACAGCCGGTTGCTCCGCCCCTGGTGCGTGACGATGGATAGAACCTCTAACAAGACCACCCTCGGCCCGAAACAAGAGTCCCCCGTTCCGCTCGGGTGACTTAACCCACGGCCAAAAATCCTCGGCCACGCCCCCAACTACTCTGATCGGCGACCGAAGTGCGGAGCGCCGTGTGGGCGTGAGGTTTGCGCATCACAGACAGCCCGTCAGCCATGACCATTGCACGCATTCGCAGGCGCTGCCGAAGACTGTGCTCATCCTCACCGCCTAACCCGATTCTGAACCCACTCATGGGCGAAACGGGCGACGGCAAGGCATGACCACCTGTGAGGATGTGACAACAGAGGAACTGGGGACACCGGTCACACAATCAGTCACCTTTGCATGATTCAGGCCACGGATGGCCCCTCCATTCGATGGTGGACCCCCGTACACGAGCGCTGCACTCACAGACAGCTGTTGCAGCTGTTCCCCCGATGGAGGGACCTGTGTCCCACACTGTCTTCGAAGGGGCATTGGGACTGGCAGCCTTCATACAGTGATGGCTGCTGAATCTCGCCACGACTGAAAGACTGACCACCAATGCGCTGACCGGGGACCTGTGGTGTGTGGCTGGTATCTGCAGAAGGTGGGGGCCCATTCTGCAACTCCCAGTACCCCCAGTCCTCGATAGAAGACAGTCCTCCCTGCTAGGTGTAGTGGGCCATGGCTGATCACTGTGTGGTCTTGTTGTGTTCGGTAAGATAACGGGGCAGAGAGACGAGCTGTAGAGGCGGGAGACGGAAGAAAACAGAGTGCAAGTGACGACTGAAGAGTGCAAAAAAACGGGCCTTTTGTCTCTTTTTTCTCTCTGCTGTTTGTTAGGGCCGCATGGCCGTTGGAGATGGTACACCCTGATCGCCTGCATGTATACAAGACGCGTCCCCACACCACTGTCACAATCCAAAGAACATGAGTGTATGCTCCCCTATGTGGTGGCCTGATGCACCCGTGAATTGTGAAACCTTGGGCACTATTTTCTGAATGCACCTTCCCATGCATGTGGGGCAAATCCAGCAACGAACTGTAAAAGTGGAGGTGGTAGTAGGTTAGCCTATTACTGACCCCGAACCATGTGTTTCCACATTCGCGCTTTCCTTCCTTTTTTTTTTTTTTTTTAAATAAAACCGGCTGATACTGCTGGTGGTGTTGCTATGAGCATTCACTGCTAACAGCCAAGCTACTGGCTCCAGTCTATTGGTGGGGAGCCCCACCTGCTGGAAAACGGGTCCAGCGTCCCTCGTACAAATGATTACTGATACATGATTCAAAGAAACAGGAAGTATGGAGAAAAGGAGTAGTGCCTCTTCAGCCAGAAATTGGCTGCCAGATGAATATGTCTGACGTTCATCATAGAAAAGCAGGGAGATGCATGTGTCGTTGTAAATGAGACTAAGGGACGATAGCAAAACAGTTGAATATCTGCGGCCAGAAAAAAAACTGGGCCTGTGACCGCTGCACAGTTCAGAATTCGCAGAAATAACAGTCCACCGCAAGATTGGGCCGTGAGCAGTTCAAAACAGCAAGAAGAAACAGTGAACTGCTCGTTATACGGTCTACCGGTTCTGTAATAGGCAAAAATGGGACGTGGCCTAGCAGGCACTCCCGGGCTTTTTGTTTTTTGTTTTTTCGTTTTTGGGTTCTGGCAGGAATGAGTTCGGGCAGGAAAAGCCTCCGACCGCGCCCCGCTAACACCCACCTCTCTCTCTCTCTCTCTCTCTCTCTCTCTCTCTCTCTCTCTCTCTCTCTCTCTCTCTGTGTGTGTGTGTGTCTGCTGCTGGGCCCACCAAAGTGCGAATGTATCTGGCCCATTTTCTGCACCAGATACATTCACACCTTTTTGTTTGGACATGCTAATCTTCTCGGTATCTTTCCAATCCTCTCTCTCTCTCTCTCTCTCTCTCTCTCTCTCTCTCTCTCTCTCTTCGCCGCCCACTCCCGCTTCAGCCCGTGCTCTCTCTGCTGCATGCTCGCCCCCCTACTCTAGCTTCCTCTCTCTCTCTCTCTCTCACACACACGCATACACAAACGGATAAAAAAAAGAGGCAGTGTATATTTCCATTTTCTCCGCCAAGATTCATTCCGATTTTGCTCAGCCGATGAAATTTCATGGGCTGAGCAAAACCGGAATGAATCTTGGCCAAGAAAATGAGAATTTCTGTGTGTGTGTGTGTGTGTGTGTTTGTGCGTGAGAGAGAGAGCGAGGGAGAGAGAGAGAGAGAGAGAGAGAGAGAGAGAGATGGAGCAGGCGGGCAAGCGGGCAGCAGAGAGAGAGAGATGGAGCAGGCGGGCAGCAGAGAGGGCGAGCCGGAGCGGGAGTGGGCGGCGACGAGGGAGAGAGAGAGAGAGAGAGAGAGAGAGAGAGAGAGAGAGAGAGAAGATTAGCATGTCCAAAAAAAAAGGTGCCAATGTATCTGATGCAGAAAATGGACCAGATACATTCGCACTTTGGTGGGCCGAGCAGCCCACACAGAGAGAGAGAGAGAGAGAGAGAGAGAGAGAGAGAGAGAGAAATAGAGGGGGGGTGTAGTGTAGCCGTAGGCGTCTTTTCCTGCCCTAACCCATTCCCGCCAGAACCCAAAAACGAAAAAAAAAAAAAAAACGGGAGGGCCTGCTAGGCCAGGCCATGTCCCGTTTTGCCGATTATCGAACCCCTAGGCCGTATAACGAGCAGTTCACTGTTTTTTCTTGCTGTTTTGAACTGCTCACGGCCCAATCTTGCRGTGGACTGTTATTTCTGCGAATTCTGAACTGTGCAGCGGTCACAGGCACAGTTGTCTCTTTTTTTTTTTTTTTTTTCACCTGGGGAATCTGTGCAARGAWAAAAAWARATGGTAAAAAAAAAAAAAAAAAAAAAAAAAAAAGATGCCTCCCTAAAATATCAAACAAAACAAACAGGAAAAAAGAGTCTCTCCCTCCCCTCTCCGATTGTTGCCTGCTTCTTTGGGTTTCTCTACCTCCTTCGCCGTTCGTCCACATGTCCCACGACCGCAGTGCCTATTAATTCTTTACGTAGATATTGGCGACACGTTTCATGCTCTTCCTTCAGACATGATATAACTTCCCCCTCCTCCTCCTCCTCCTCCTTTTCCCCCCCCTCCCTCTCCTCCTCCTCCTCCTTTTCCCCCTCCTCCGGCTCCTCTTCCTCCCTCTCCTCTTCCTCTTCCTCCCCTCCCACTCTTCGTCGTCCTCCTCCTCCTTCTCCCCCTCCTTTTTCTCCTCCAGGACCTCCTCCTCGTCGTTCCAACCGCACCTTGGCCTGTGAACTTGTATTTTCATGTGCATTTTGGTTATAAAACTAGGAATTTTCCGATGAGCATATGACCGGAATTACGACCAGATTCATCCACTACGATGATCTTACTTGTCACTGTGTAAGCCCGTATCATTGTGCTTTAGAATTGGAAACCTCGGGCTCGCTCCACTACTCTCTAAATGTGCAAAATGAGAATGAATCCTCTGCTAGAACATGGATAGAGATACCTTACTGAGGTGACCACCATAGTTTTGTGTTTTGTGCATATGTGGGGAGTAGTCCAGCAAGGCCTATAATTGTGCATCATAGTGCCGGCGCCAGGGCCTCGCCGCACGGCACACGAAACGAAAACGAAACGAGTGCATCTGCCCACGAAAGGTGGAAAAATACACTCGTTACTATGTATAGCAAACTGATGAACCTGGCCATCTTCTGCCAGAAGATGCACTCGTTTCGTTTTTTGTTTCGTGCGCCGTGCGGCGATGCCCCCAGTCAATTGCTGTGCGCGCATCAGTCCGAGCAGACTTGGGGCCTCACCACACTACTGTCGAAGGGAAAGGAGAAGGAATGCATCTGCCACAGAAAGCAGTAAGATGCATCCATTGCTATTCATAGTAAAGGATGCATCTTGCCCTTCTCCACGGGAAGGTGCATTCGCTCGTTTTTCGTCGGGGAGGCCTTACACCATGACCATCTTCTTCTTTTCTTTTTTTCTTTTCTTTTTTTTTTTTTTTTCCCAAAAAGAACGAGTGCATCTTTCATTATAGCAAACTTATGCATCGAGGCCAGGGGCCAAGCAGCGTTGAGTTTCCTCAACGCCTGAATCTGGACGTGTTTGTGGAGATGGGGGGTTGAAGAAACTCATGGTGATTTCTGCACATTGGCCACAAACATGTCCAGATTCAGGCGATGAGGAAACTCAACGCGGCTAGTGGGACTTGGCCTCGGGGATCCTCACAATTCATCCCCCGGAGTTATCCTGGCAGCCTCAGCCAGTTTAGCTTATGGTGACTCAAGGACTGTCCTCTAACCACGACGTTTTCTTTTTCTTTTTTTTTGTTTTTTTTTGGAAAGCATCAAATATATTTCAGAAAAATAACCATGGGACGAGGCCGGGGACCTCCCCGGAGTTATCCTGGCAGCCTCAGCCAGTTTCTTTTTTTCTTTTTTTTTGGTTACGAGCGGAGCTCGAAGACCCACCCACCCACTGCTCAAGGTCAATCCATTCTACTGCTTGGAGACCGGGTCCAGCGTCCCATGCTAAATCTAAATAGACTTTCCAAAAATTAACCACCATTATGATGACGTTTTTGACTGCGCTCTGCATTCTTTCTTTCTTCTTCTTTTTTTTTTTTTTTTTTTTTTTTTTTTTGTTGGGTCTGCATTCTTTCAAATTCTGGCCACGTGTTGATCAAGAGGAGTCATGCTTATCCTTGCTCACTGTATCGCTCGGATTTATTTTTTTATTTTTTTATTTTTTTATTTTTTTTCTCCCTTGTCAAAACGAAAGACATCATTTGTTTATCCATAGGTGAGTTGGCGTTTAAGGGCCTCCCCACACCACCCTCGAAATGTGCCAAATGAAAATGAACATGCACGCCCCATATTTTTGTCTTTCTAATTCTTTTTTTTTGTTTCTTTTTTTTCTTTTTTTTTACACGGGGGCAATGTTTTTTTTTTTTTTTTTTTTTTTTTTTTTTTAAAGAATTATAGCTTTTATGTTTAATTCTAAACATTTGGCGAGTGGTGAGGCGAGCCGCTTAGTCATGATTTTCAGTCATCGGAACTCATTTCGTTATATTTGGTCTCTCTGCACTACTCTCCAAATGTGCAAAGTGAGACTGAATCCACCGCTAGAACATGGAAAGATACATTGCCATCGTTTTTGTCTTTTGTGCATGTGGAGGCTAGTGCAATGAGGCCCATTATTGGGCTTGTGTTCCACTGCAGTTCTTGGAGGAGGACTTTCCTCGAAGAGTTGCCCGTTTTTACATTTTTTTGGGCATAGCCACACCACTCTCCAAATGTGCAAAATGAGAACCAACTTCCCCTTAGAACATTGCCAGATGCACCCGCCACATTTTTGTCTTTTTCACATTTCCAGGGTGGTGTGGTGAGGCCCTTTCTCTGTCCACACTCTGGCGTACATTCACCGAAGATTGGGCGAAGAATCAGCTATATTCACTGACAGCCCTGGTGGTGCCTGCTCTCATCAGCATCCCGAGCACTGGCCGGGGAAGTCTTAAAAAAAAAAAAAAAAAAAAAGGCCCAAGTTCTACTTTGTTCCCCCGGAGAGGGTGCTGAATCTGGGGTTCCTAAATGGCCAGCACCTTTCCCATATGTCGGCCGCAGGCCCGGCACGCCAAGCTTTGCGGCCAAGTCTGGCCGCCGCTGCCATTCGGCCTCTCCCCGTCTCGGCAAAATGCCTGGGAAAGGTACTGGTGGTTTAAATTTAGGGGTAACTTCAGTAGAGTCAAAAAAACGAGTTATAATTGCACTACGCTGTGACGAACTGTCTTCCATAACCGTGCTACTTTCTGCGTGACGCTGCTTTTGGGGAACGGATCGGGCTAATCGGGCGAAGTGTGGGAGACGAGATCGACAGGGCAAATTGCATGGGTATCCTCGCTTTTTCTTTTCTCTCTTCAGTGATGTCGGGCCAGGGCCGGGAAAGTCCCGGGCGGACGGTCGAGGGGGGCGCGCCACGACAGGCGCAATCAACAACGGTTGCCATAGGTTCTTTCTTGTTCTGCTGGGGCGAAGCGGAACAGGAATTTTGGCGCGATGACCGCACGGGAACATCATTTTTCTTTTTCAAAATTTTCTTTCAACTGATGCCGAGCCCCCGTGGGCTCCTCGGAATTGTTTTTCAAGTTTTTCGTTCTTAGGAATTTTCTTTTTCTGCAATTCGGATTTAGATAGGAATTTAGGAACTTCGAAATTTTTGCCGCATTGTGCTTCTTGCTTGCGCGCGCCTTCCTGCGGCGGGAGCAAAGTTCTGACTGAGTGGCGCCCTTAATCTTGCATGTAACTCTAACTTTTGGCGGGCGCAATTGTAGCTGTATCTCTCTTCTTGATTCTCTTGCCTTCTTCCCGCCTCCTTTCTTCCTGCTATGCATGTGCCTCCCTACGATCTGACTGGCCAAGACGTTGCATGCTCAGATCGATGCGTGGAGAGTGGCTACGGTCTCGTGTATCCGCGTGTAAGCCGCGTCCTGGCGGTCGCACTTACACAGGGGCACTCGAGATCACGCCTGCGGTCAACGAAACTGTTTCTGGTGTCCTCGGTGGTCCTTCAAAAGTCCAACATGCGATCATCTAATCCAAGTGAAAACACGTGTCATGCACAGCAGAAGGCAACTGCTCACCAACCCAAACATCCTTGCTTTCGACAGAGTCATACCCCATTCATTCATATCAACAAGAAATCAAATGGCAATCTCACAACTCTTCCCCGGCGCACAGCGCAACCATTCAGTGATGCGTTCGCCAGATCCTCGTACATACATGCATTCATTCATGCAAAGATGAGGCGCAGATTGGCACATACATCCCACAACTCAAGACGTTTTAATTCCCAACCATCGTCAAGCATCAAAGAGAAGGAGGGAGAGTGGATCAGCACAAAAAGGAAATAGATCGAAGATAAAAATGATGGTGTTTCGCCCGAGACCAAAAATTTTGTACAAAGGACAGAAAAAGGAAGGTCAGAATTCACACCCGTTTTTTCCCCTCTCTCTCTCTCTCTCTCTCTCTCTCTCTCTCTCTCTCTCTCTCTCTCTCAGATGTGGACAGTCCGTAGTCTCGCATCACTCACGGAGTTGTCACCCCGCTTGGTCTGTGTACGCAAGCCAGGTTAGCCCGTGCACCACAGTCCATCCCGGCCCGCACGTCAACCCCACATACTTGGCACCAGCTCGTCGGGTCGCCCAACTGCCACATCAACTCACCTCTTCACTTACACGTTAGCCGACCCTCACTGATCGCACTAATCCTTGGAGTTTTCCCGAAGTTTTAGAGAGAGCTTTAATCTCGCTCGCAAGATTTATAGCGTGCATGCATGCGCGGCAGATACGGGATTGTGCTTTTGAAAAGGAGGGGAGGAGAAAGGAAGTACCTACGTTTTGCATGGTCAGGCCTCGCGGAAGCCTATAATGGGATCGACCCTTCTCGGTCGGTATGAACGTTGAGACCCCTTTTTACGTCACGGATCCCGAGAGTCTAAGGCATCAACGATTCTGGGAACATTGGGAACAGGAGCGTGCCTATCAGACTGTGCAACCCCGGGCCCCGTTTTCGGAATTCCCTTACCACACTGGAACGGAGCGCGTATGCGAGTGGGGCATTGAACAGGCCTTAAGCGCAATTACCTTTTTGCCCCACTTTCCCCACTCGCATACACGCCACGTCATCGCTGAACCTGGAATAGCCATCGTAGAGACTAATTGCCCTCCCTACCGCCTCGTAGTCCCCTTTCACTGCCTTACAGCGGTCCCTTGGGGTGCGATCGGCCCTCACTGGCCACGGACCCTGTGCTCAGAGTGTCAGCAAGACCACGATTACCGCACAGCAGGATTTATTTGCCGAACCCGGACTGAGGCGGACCGGCGATCTCACAGCCTCCGACTGAGACCAGCCTCGTCGGATTCCGAAATCTGCCATGAGCGGCGCCAGCGGCTGATCGCCCAGCGCGACACACACAGCGTCCCGAGGGTCCATCAGATATGGGACCGACCGCGGCAACGGCACTTGCACCGGAGGTAGCCCGGTCTCCCGAAGTCCAATATAACTCGGGATTACCAACTTGCTCAACTACCCCTAAGCTTGCCACGGGAGATCTCAGTTATGACCTGGGACTCCACTTCAATTTCCAAAAATCCTTGGCACACCCCTTTTTGCACTTTCGGGGCCCCATCCCACTCCTAACAGGAAGTCGCGCTGGGCGTGAGGTTCGGCGTCACAACGCTGGACCCGTTTTCCAGCAGGTAATGCTCCCCACCAATAGATGGAGCTGTTTGTATTAAAAAAAAAAAAAGGGGGGGGCCAAGATACAGTTTGCAATTGCACTTCGGGCACCCTACCTGCCCAGAAAGGTGGGTTGTATACATTGCCCGAACTGCAATTCAAAACTGTATCTTGGCCAATAGTGCAATTATAACTCATTTTTGTGACTCCCGCGTAGTTTCCCCTTAAATTTATCAACGGCGCCCCAAAGGCGGCCCGGTCCCCAAAGAATGCGATATAGGTAGGTTACATTCCCGCCTGGGACTACACTGCGGAAGGTAGTGGTGGTTCTGCCCCCTCTATTCGTGCCCCTTCAGAATTGACAGAATTGTAGTATTTCAGTCATCTGCTCTTAGTGCAGTTCAAACTTGGGTCTGTATTTCAAAAATTCAGGTCAGGGGTGTACCAACTGAGCTAGTAGGCCAGTTGGTGTATATGCGCAGCGTTTCTACCACACGGCCCAGAGGACTAGTCTTCCGCCCAGGACAGGTTCGGTCTTCCTTTGGATTATTCTTTAACGAGGCCAAGCACCACTTGCCATCTGTCAACATGTGGAACACGTGTGGAGATGATGCATCTGGACACGGTGTTGCATTCATCACCTTCGCCGTTGGCAGGTGGTGCAACTACCTGTAACCCCTTTGGCCTCGGTTGTCAATTAGGGTTGTGCTCCAGTGCAGGCCCTGGGGTCCTTGTGCAAGGCCTCTATCCCAGTGGTGGTAAGAGAACCACCGGGATTGAGGCTTTGCCTAGTGGGCCGCTCCGTCTATTGGTTGGGAGCGTCACCTGCTGGAAACTGGGTCCAGCGTTCCATGAATACATCCTTGAGTACATCTTTTTTTTTTGGGGCAAGTGCGTTTGTGGCACAAAATAGTTTCGAAAGGGCAAAAAAAACATCTGTGGGCATATTCGTCGGGGCCCGACTTCGAAAAGGCAAGCGAAACATGGGAGTGCAATAACGTCGAGGCCGAAGTCTGATATGAGCGGTTGTGGCAGTTTTAAATGGGTGGCTGTGCCGCAGGCACGGTACCGGTCTGGGTACCGGTCTGTTCCCAAGTACCGGGCCGGTGAAAAATATTTTGGCCGTGGCCAATCTGGGGTGCGGCCGAGACATCTCGGCCGTGGCCAATCCTGGGTGTGGCCGAGACATCCTGGCCGTGGCCCGACCATGGGGTGTGGCCGAGACATTTCGGTCGTGGCCAATCTGGGGTGTGGCCGAGACATCTCGGCCGTGG
>BFEA01000622.1:855049-868395 GCA_003427395.1 Chara braunii | reverse complement strand
AAAAAAAAAAAAAAAAAAAACTCCTTACCGCGCGGCCACGGGCTGGGACCACCGTGGATGTGACGCCAGCGCACTTTTTGAAGTCGGGGTGTGAGGTTACTGCCCATTACTGTTATCTTTGCCTTTTCGAACTACGGCCAGTTTTTCGTTGCCCATTAGTGTTTTTTTTGCCTTTACAGTTTGAAAGTGTGGTACTACCGCACTTGTTTCTTTTTTTTTTTAGTACAATGGTTCATGTGTGTCGTCATTGGAAGCATAGGGACCTGCCAGCATTGATTGCCCTGAACTCCAGGGGATTGACTGCGCAGGGTCTGTATGTGAACAGTAGATGTCGATGGCCTGGGAGAACTCAAAATCAACAGACAAAAACACCAGATGCCATCTGGGGTCCGGGGGGCACCGGGCTTCATGGCTGTCTCCAAGCCTTCCAGCCATCGGCTGTTGCCCATGACTGCCCTGTCTGAATGCGTGACACTGTGTGGAAAAATTTTGGCTCGCCCCCCTGCCAGCATCGATTGCCCTGAGACTCAGGGGATTGACCGCGGCGGGGTTGTACCTGAGAACGCACAGACACACAGTAACAGACACAAAATGCCATCTTGGGTCCGGGGGCCACCGGGCCTCATGGCTGTCTTACTGAGGAGCAAATCGAAAAAGAATTCTGATGGCACTTCAACCGTCCCACAAGCATTCTTCCAACGATAGTGGATGGGGGGGAAAGGGGTCATTCAAATCATCGGCCGGTCGTAATGGTTCCCTCGGATCCACCTTGGCCCACTCATGGAAATGCAGTGAGTAGTCCCTTTCCAAATCCGAGGGTGCTGACTGATGATCCTGTCGTGAAGCGTGTTGCTGGACTTGCTTATCTTTTGCCCAGCTTACTTTTGCTACCCAGCCAATCTTCACAGAAGCGGGAGATGAGTTGGTCAATGTCTTTTTTTTTCTTTTTTTTTTGGGACAAAAGCTCCAATCTATTCGTGGGGAGCATCACGTGCTGAGAACCGGGCTCAGCGTCCCTTTGAAGTACAACTGAGAATATGCAACACCTTTGAAGTTCCGGGGCCATTACACAGCTTTCGCTAGGAGAACAATCTGTCAATTACCTATGAGAAACAACTACAGTTCTCAGAAAAAACTGCCTATGATCTACCCGGCCACAATCCAACCTGGAAACAGAAGATCCTAACTAAACCTCCTACTGTTTACACCTCCCTTTCAACCAGCGAAAAAACGTTAAGTCCAAGCGTTCAGTCCTCGTACCAGAACTCAGCTGATCTTATACCCCCCTATGCTAGGATTACAGAGCAACACAGACTTCCCCAGTACCGACCAGCCTGGTTCAGACGACAAAGAGTGCCTTCCTCCCTCGACACTCTCGATTAGCCACACACCCCTAAGTTACAGGGAAATCCCCCAGCATCAGCTACGTCGGACAAACTGGTTATGCCTTCCTCCCTCGACATAACTCCACAGACCTCTTGCTCCCCCACGTTACAGAGCAAAAGCTCCAGCACCGGTCTGCGTCGTCCCAACTTTGTCCTTCTGACCTACTTACTTAGACAGACGTCCCTTCCCATGTTGAACCCCCCTTGCTTCCTCCCATCTTTCAGTTCTCACCTTCTCCTTCCCCCCGGACATTATATCCACAATCTCCATGATCATAGGCAGAAACCGACCAGAAAATTTCATAAGAACTTAGACTAAGGACATACGAGAAAAGTCTGATTGGCCTAAACACAGAAAGAGAGGAAAACAAAAACCACCAACCCTCCAACTCTCTCCTCGCACCACAGAGGAAAGACCGTAGCCCAGATGTTCAGTCCTCGCACCAGAACTCGCCTGGTCTCATACCCCCCCTGCTAGGATGACAGGGCAACACCAACTGCCCCAGTACCGACCGAGCTGATTTTGACGGTCAGAAAGTGTCTTCCTCCCTCGACAACTTCCTTAGTTGAAAAACCCTCAAGGTTACTGGATTACTGCCCCGGCTTCAGCTGCGTTGAACAGGATGGTTATGCCTTCCACCCTCAACATAGCTCCAATAGTCTCAAGCCCCCCCCCTCGTTACAGAGCACCTCGCTCCAGCACCGACCATTGTCACCCCACCCTGCCCGTCTAATTAGACCTATCCCCTGAACACTAATCCCTCCTCTGCCCGCGTACCCACCACACTTACCAAGCAACCTTAGGACCAATCTTCCCCTTCCTGCTATCTGGCGTCAACTAAGATTATACTAGCAAGAATTTTCAAAAATTTGTTAGGAAAAATCAAGCGTCCACTGTTCCCACAGGGAGAGGGGAAGAGAGGGAGAAGAACAACCCTCTCTCCCCATGGAAACTTCAGCGCCTATTGAAGTCTCGGATACCTAGGGGTCACAAGAGCCAAAGGGATTACTCCCCTCCTCCAAACAACGACTCCCTATTTGTTTACTGCCTCCGCCGGAAGGCGCCCCCTCACCTCCCCGCCCCAGTTCAAAACAGCCCCCAGGATACCCCTCCTGCTCCCTCAGTCACATACAATACCCCCTAGAGTAAGCCCCCGCAAAGCAAAAGATCCCCCTATCTTCCTGCCCCACCCCCTCCAAGTGGAACAACACTCTCAACTCTCACCCCGCAGACATCAGCACCCCTTGTCCTCTCTCCCCAACCGCCATAGCTGATCTGACCCAAAAATCAGTGTGGCCCAAAGAAGGACAACCCCTCAATATCCTTCTTGGTGTTTGTCCGATTCAATTTTTCCTTCACAGCCAGCCATTGCGCCGTGATCTCATACTGAATCAGAAGCCGTAGTTGTTCTGTGACTTTCTCATCTTCCACCCAGGCCCCCTCCAATTCCAGAATACACCTTCTCCACCATATTACCCACAGGACGGATCTCCTGCCAAGGCAATACATGTTTTCCTCGAAGGTGTTTCCTCGGAGCTAGGGGCAGTGTCCCAGCTGTATGGGTCTAAAGTCCCATGGCCATGATGCGCCTGGTACAATATACCGCCAAACCCTGTCCCACCATATCATAGCAAAACGGTTGCGTGGCACTGTAGGAATGTGTTCCACCGTTTCAGGGCGCTTTTTGCCAGGAAAATTTGGAGGCACCTTTGGCACCAAAGGAGTACTCTTCCCTGCTGTTTCAAATGCGTGTGGTCAATTAGCCAGTTGTTGGTCGGCAAACACCGGTGGGCAATTTGTCATTGCAGGGAAGAGATTTTGGCTGGCCTCTTTCCATATTCTCTGAGCCACTAGATGGGCTTGAGCAAACTGCTGTTTATATTAAGATGGCGTTGCCATCTATCCTCTACCACATCTCTCAGTCGGCGCCTTGGTCTAAGCATTCGATATACCGTCTTGGTTTTTAGAGAGGCTAGTGCCACCGGTTTCACCTTCCTCCCTTTTTTCAGATTTTTCTGGTTTTTTCACGTCCACTGTCATTCCTCAAGGTCGAAGGGGAGATCCTCAATCGAAGTCATTGGTCGAAAAACCCTTCAACCCCTCTCCTCCTCAATCACTCTGATCCGATAGACATCCCTCCTCTCTTTCCAGATAAAAGGTTGACGACTTCCTTGTAAGTGGTCCTTTCCTGTGATGTCGAAGCATCCAATCAGCACTTGGTCCTGGACAATCATATGCAGTTGGCAGACTTGCACTCCCTGACCCGGTACTCCCACCCGGTCCCCTTCTTCTAGGCAGGGGCCCTTTCTAAGGTTCGTATACCATTGAAGTGTAAAACTTTCAATAAGTTCATCCATTGCTGTCTCTGTTAAGTGGCAATATCGCAGGCAACCTCGCATTCTTTGAAGGGGAAAACTTTCAATAAGTTCATCCATTCCTGTCTCTTCGGACCCCGTGCTTCACCCAACCCCTCCATGGGGGATTTGAGTTGCACCTCACCTTGCCGAAAGGGGTCCGTAATTAATCTAGTACCAAATAGAGGTTGCCTAAAGACTTCTTCCCACCTTTGCGGGGGTGGGCGATCGGGTTGGGAGTTTCCTCCATGTCCGAAGGAGACGCATCCAATGTTCGTCCACCGGGTCCCTATTTCTGTATTTTCTCGTTAGTCTCCAGAACCTGTCCTCAAGCCATACTAGAGGTTCTATCTCCGGTGGAGCCTCCGGGGCCAGTGCCGCGATTTGTGCTAAATCTAGGGGGACCCATGGGAAGGTCGGTGTGATGCAGGCCCTGGGGTCCTAATTTAAACCGTCAGTACCTTTCCCCGCAATGAAAGAAAAGGTGCGGTGGAGGCGGCCAAGTACATTGAGTAAGGTTGGCGCGCGGCGTAAAGTACTGGCGGTTTACGAAAACCTGGGGCAGTCAAGTTTCAGCTTTAAATGCGTTTCGGTCACGGTTTCGTCAATTTTGCTCCAAAGCGCAGAGAATCACGAATGCATCCAACCCAATTTTAGGGTTGGGTGGGGATGTGTTGTATTTGAGGGATGCCTGAAGTGGATTTAGAACTCAAAACGTGATTGCGCCATAGTTACCCCTAAACTTAATCGGCGGCCTTTGTGGTGTTACCGACCTCCGAAACTTGTCAGGCCTCACCCACGGCCAATGTATGGGACATGTACTGGTGGTTTTAACGGCCCCATCTTTCAGAGGTTGAGGTATTGGACCAAAATGGCTGGCGGCGCTAGCCGAAAATAGGATTGGGCCGGCTGGTTTTGCTTTGGCACGCAGGCCGATTTTAGGGTCGACATCAGCAGTTGGGCAAAGTACTAGTGGTTAAACCGTTAAACCACTTGTGTCTTTGCTACTTCCTATGCTGAGCGTGGAAACACTCTGCGGGCCAAAAAAAAACGAACTGTCGAGGGTCTCCTTTTGCTGGCACCACCAGCCATTTGGCCCGGTAGGCCGACCAGCGAAACTTGCGGTGCGTTAAACCACCATTACACGGTCCCAGCCTTGCAGAAAATGGTCTTATCCCGACCCCGAAGATTTCGGGGCCCGGGAAAACCCAACAGTGGAAAGGGGGAGGCAGCCAGTGGGCCCAAGTAGAAGGATCAGATGGACAACACGATGTTTTGTCGGTTCATGCCCTGCATATGTTTCCACATGGCATTCCATGGGCGCATAACGTGTACTAGACAAAAGAACGGGAAAAAAAAAACACAAGACTACATGCATCCGGAAAGAGGGGATCATAGCGCAACGCCGATAGAAAGCCTTACAGAAATTGGACGAGTCAAGATGAGTAGGGGTAGGGGTTGAGAGTTCTCAAAGCTGGAGGAAATCAAGAGCATGTTTGCATATGGGGTGACAACTTTCGTGGCCACTGAGAGGGATATGGAGGGGAACAACATCGAGATCGGCGTCGGTGAGAGCGTTTGTCATCGTAGTCAAAACAAAGGGATCTGGAGACGGTGCTCTCACTGTGTCTAGGGGATGTGAGACCTTTTCCGCGTTGTGTATCTCCTGGACAGAGGGAGAAGAAGAGGGGTGATGAGAAGACGAAGTGGGGTGATGAGAAGCCGAAGAGCGGCTAAGACAGGAGGAGGAGCATGTGGAGGAGGAAATGGGTGTTTCAGATGGAGGATAAGGGGGAGGAGGGGCTTGCGACGAAGATGCTGAGGAGGCGGAAGTGGATTCTTCAGGATCAGTGGGCTTGAGATGGCGGATATGACTCAGGTCATTATCGTCGTGTCGTCGCCAAAATTGTCAATGTCGGCGAGGAAGTTGAATCCACTCATGCTATATATAAAACAAAGCGTTCCGAGAATCACCTTCCCACAGAGAAAATTAGTGAAGCAACGAGTCAGACATTAATTCTAGGAACACCAACTCAAGGTCACGATCATTGGTCAGGTTGTCTAAATGGAGGTTGAGAGTGTTCAGGATCTCATGAGAAATTGCCACTATCTCACATATTACAACCGATGTCACCCGTGAGGCGATCCTCGCAACTATCCCATAGAAATCGTCCGTAAGCAGATCGACTTTCCAGGTTTGGATACACAATAGTTTGACGGTGAGCCCCAACTGTTGTAACATAGTATATCAAAATATAATGGGAAGCAGGCAAACCTCCAAGTGAAAATACCCAGGCGCAATAGAATTCGCCCAATGGTCCCCAACATCCTAAGACACTTTACCTGGCTTAATCTCCTCAACATGAACGAACAAATAGTTGCAATGGAGAGAGGGGACGATGAAGGAGAAATTGGAAGGAAGATAAAACTTTAAGACAAAAAGGGAGTACAGGAGTCATAGCTCTAGATGACGCTCAACAGAAGGAAGATCAAGGCGAGGGTGAGGAGGAGGATCATGATCGAAGTCTTCATGGAGTCGATCCAGTATGACAGCGTGCTGATCCATATTAAAAGCCATTTCGTCAAAACGGACATATTATATTTTTTGAACGAAATCAAAACTGACTTTTTTTGCCAAGATCCGGTCGGAATTTTTTGTTCCTGGGGGTCCGGCGTTCCCAAAACGCCGGACCTCCTACATGTATGTGGTCTATGGTTGAGACCAGATACCTAAAAAAATAAAAAAAAATAAAAAAATAAAAAAAAATTGTATCTGGTCTCAACCATAGACCAGATACATGTAGGGGGTCCGGCGTTCTGGGAACGCCGGACCCCCAGGAGCGAAAAATTCCGACCGGATTTTGGCAAAAAAATTCAGATTTGATTTCGTTCAAAAAATATAATATGTCCGTTTTGACGAAATGGGTGTTTATTGGCCGGGGGCGCCGAAATTTCGTAGTCAAATGCACCTTTCACCTACCTTTCATTGCGAATGAGATGTGCCCATGTAGACACAACCTGGTGAATAGCTTGGCGATACAACGTCGAAAACTTCAGAGGATCTGTGCGAAAATCCGCAAAGAGATCTATTATAGTGAGATGATGCTTGAGCACCACTATTCTCCTAGTACCCATTGGCAAAGGATTGACTTAAAAATCGCAGTACCACCGGGGCTTTATGTCGATTTTGATGGTTATGAAGCGACAACGACTGCTCAAAATGTTGAATGCAGCGAATAGAAGTGTACCACACATTCGGATTTCCAATCTGCAAGAAGCAAAACCGAAATCCGCTTACCACCCGTACTCGAAGAAGGTGAGATGAAATCTCTCATTCAGTCGCGAATCGTATTTCCACGTTCATGGCAAAGAGTAGATAGGAGGAAAACACAAGGGTGGTGGATACCCCACCAAGAGGTTCGGCCCCAAAAGCCCCAAATATAAGTTGGCTCCCCCTAAATACTACTAGTAGAGTCTCAGGGGTATTCCAATTAGCAGAAGGCAAACCAACCTCAAATAATGAATGGATTTCAAAACAAGCCTTAGCAAAAATGGAAGTATGGAAAGATAAACATACATCCTTGATAGGAAGGTTGCTGGTTGTAAACAATGTTATCCTGGCCTCCATATGGTATAAATCAGCAATATGGGCAATAGATAAAAAGTGATGAAAGACTCTACAAAGACAAGTAGCATCCTTCCTTTGGAGAGGAAATCATGAATTCTAAAATGTCATAAGTAGAGTCGCCTAACAAGCAGTCATCCAACCGAAGGCAACAAGAGGTTTGTGTATCCAAAGCCCAACTACATAAGCTACGACTTTTTCAATACAAAGGATAAAAAAATTGTTTTTCAACCCACAAACTCCTTTGATTCCACTGGTTTGGGAACAAATTTCACGTCTAACACCAATGACACCAAATGAAACAGATCCAATGGTTTGGTTAAAAAACTGCTCTTTGACTCTTTCAAATGGTAGAGTACAAAACCCACGGAACCTGGGTCAAACAAAGGAGCTCAATAGACAGGCAGTGAGGTCAGATATTAAGCACGACCCATTTTGGCTAGATCTTTTGAAAACTTGGAGAAAATTACCCCTCCTAGACAAGGTTCTTCCAAAAAGATGGGAAGAAGTTTGCCAACAACCTCTTTTTAATAATAGATGGATCACTGACTCTCACAAGAGAACACTCCAATGTATGGATTCATTGTAGAGAGGATGGGTGAAAAATTGCATTTCCATAATTGGGGACCTCTAGTGTTGCGAGACAAAGGATTGGCATCTCCTGTCTATTCTCCATTCATGCCTAAGGTATTGCAAACAATCCACAAATGCCCTTGAAACCTTATTGAATTGATTCCCCTAGAATGGGTTAGGATACTGAAGAAGGGTCTTAAGTTACCAAAAGGAGATTGAGTTGGTCTTAAAGATAATACGCAACGAGTGGGGAATGTAATAATAACAAGAGATGATCAAAAGGTTCTGGTGGTTCTTTCCTCACTTGGACACAACAATTTTATAATGAACCCCAAATCTCCGGAAACTAAGTGGTATCAAGAGGATTAAGTATTCAAAATTAGAATTTTGCAAGCTAAGGAAAAATGGATTGTGTTTCAACCGACTCGTTCAATAGACAAACTGGCATTGGATCCGGCTAGTTAGATCTGGTCCGCCCCAATAGGCAAAGGGAGAATGAAGGTCCGTAAATTACATATTTTAACAGTTAAATCCACTTATCGGATGCTCAGGCCTAAGACTGAACTTAAGAGACAAGGCGGAGGCTAGATGGATGAAACATCTAAACATAGCCCATGAGGACCTAAGATCCATTAAATGATTTAAAACCATTAAATCTAGACGAGCTAAAGTAGCTTCACTACAACGGCAAATAAACCACCGCTGCCTACCAACAACGGATTGACTCACTATTAAAACCTCCCTAGAACAGAAAGGTTTGGCCTCCCCATGGTGTAAATTTTGTGCCTCGTCGTTCCCTTCTAAAAACATTCCAGAAACCATAAAGCATATCTTCTTGAGATGCCAGGTGCAGTCTGGCTATGGAGATGGTGGGATAGAATATGGAATCATCTTGAGACCACGCAATCATTGTCTCGGAATTGGAAAGCATTGATGTGTGAAACCTGGGAACTCACCCCATCGGACGGCTTCACTTTCAATCCATACAAAACAGGAAGAAGAGCAATTATTTGGCCATTATGTACTTTTGAGATGGAAGGGGACCGACTTGATGACCCATAATTTACAGATTCAATCAAACAGCAAGTGCAGACTGTCATCGCATCAAATTGGGAAAATGTCAAAGCAAAAATAAAATTCATGTCTACCAAAAAAGAAATAACTCAACACATCAAACAATTTTGTGGCGACTGGCTTGGGGGATCCCAAGGAGGGAAGATGGGAGAAATTAAATGGAATGTGGCAGGGGAGGGAAATCAGGATGGAAGTCAGACTCAGATATGTAGAGATTACAGAATTTGTTTCAACTTTCAATGATTGGACAGGCCTGGATCCTTCAGTTCCTTTACGCCCCTCTTCGGATTTCCCAGAACTACTTCCACAATCTTCACTGAGTCTGATCCTGCTAAGTGGTATGACTCAAATTAGAGGAGGCGTGCGGAGAAAAATGTCTGGTTTGTTTTCATTCAATAGTTGTCAAGATGGCAGTTTCTTGTCGGATTCAAGAAGCATGGTTCCAAACTTATGGTTTGGGGATGAGTAAATTTAGTTTTGTTTTTTTACTGGTCTTCATTATCAAAATTTTAAGTTCCCCGCTAGTAGATAAGGAGATACACACCAGTAGGCATAATTATGACCTGGCGCCCACAAAAGGGTGAAGAGGTTTTGATCCCTTATTCAACTGAGAAAAAAAAGTACAACTTTTATTCCTTGATGCATTTGAGGGACGCTGGACCCATTTTCCGGCAGGTGCAGCTCCCCACCAATAGATGGAAGTTCATGGAACGTAAAAAAAAAAAAAAAGAGGAGAATAAAGAAAAGGGGAGAGGATCTCAATATTACAGTCGTATCCGCTGGCTTAGAGAGATGAGGAGGAACAACGAGATGGCAGCTCAAAAAGAGAAAAAGAGGTTGAAGATAGGAAAGGTGGCAGACGATAGGCAACAAGCTATGGCTTCCTCCAACTTCGAGCGCTAGCTGCACAATGTTAATGTTCTTTGGTCCAAGCTCGATTTGGTGGAAGAAACAAAAGTACTAGGGAACTCGCTTTCCGTCGCAAAGACATTTAATTATCTGGACTAGATCTCGTAATTCATATTGGGTCATGGACCCAACATTCTTATTTCATGTCTTGTAGCTACGAAACTGTCTATTGTGGGTCAGTTCCATCATTCTTTCCCTCTTGTGCGCTAGCTTGGGAAATACCCATTCCATAAGTTTTAGGTATCATTTAGGTTTGGCTTTCACCACAACCCCCGTGTCACGGTCCCTAACATCGGCATTCTCGAGGTCTCCTGTAAATTGGCACATAAAATACTGTTAGTTCATATTTGAAATGGGGTTAGGCCCGTCAACTCATGGGATGTGGACCGATATATATAATCAGGTAAACAATCTCGAGCCACATGCGTGTGTCTTTAGCCGTTATATTCCGTCGAAGAGTGATTTTAATCATACGGTTGGCATTTTCAGCCAACCCATGAGATTGTGACATGCGCAACACCGTATGTCGAAGCTTGATGAAGTTGGTGCCTCTCTGGACCAGAGTCAATTCCGCTTCTCCTCGAAACTGAAACCCATTATCAGTTAGGCTTTCCTTTGTGCTTACGTGTGGTTTATCGATATTGATGGTCATCTATGACACATTAGGTGTTTTACAGGGGTATCCCTCTTTACATTTAAAAAAATGTCATTGATCAATCACAGATAATAATATATTATAGTGTGTTTACATTTATTCGGTGATCTGGCACAATAATATTTATCGTATCGATGCTGACAAGTTGGAAAGCATGGATCACCTCAGGTAGCGCGATTGTATTGGGAATCTGGATTGGGCCCTCATCAGTGGTCCATACTAGACAATGTTTAACAATATACTTCACGTCATCTTAAACATTAGACTTGTACCAGTGTTGTCAAGCAGGGATCCCCTGTGGTAAGTCGGGGTTGTCGATCAACCCCTTGACTCCTATGTTGCGACCCTCGATCCCGGGACTCCTGGGGGTGCAAATTTCAGGTTTTTTTTTCACTTCCCTGCACTCCTCGCGAGAAATAATGCGGGCAATCACTTTTTTTCACAAACAATAACTCTGCAGGGCCCAAAAAAATTACCAACCAACCGCCTCGGCAGACCCCTGAGGTGAGGGGAAACCGGGTCCATTGTCCCTTTGAGCGAAAATACAGCTCCCCAAATTAAAAAAAAAAAGGTTCAACAAGATACTTCAACTTTGCTGCAAGCAGGAGATTGGTGGGAGAACGTCATTTGCACATTTGGAGAGTGGTGGAGAGAGGCCATATACGTAGCTTTGGAACAAAAAGAACTAAAAAGAGAGCTAAACTAGACCATTCCCGGAGCGTTGGGAAGAAGTCCTTCGCCAACCCCTACTCGGAAACCGATGGGTAACAGATCTGCAGGGGCGGTTTTTTCTCAGCTCGAGCCGTCCGTGTAAGGGATGGGTAAGAAATGGGGTCACGAAGGTAGGGGATCTATGGGACCAAACCAGGAATAATTGGGTCTCAAAAGAACAGCTGAGAACAAAGTTCCCCCACTGCCAAAGAATAGGTGATAAACTAGACCAGATTTTTTTTGCCCTCCCTCTTGCATGGTTGAGGACTCTTCGGCAAGGACCGACGGTGGAGGTAGGCGACTGGGTTGTATTAAGTGGAGATGCAATGAGAGTGGGACAAGCAATTTCAAACAGACCAGGGGAAGTGTTGGTAGACTTCTTCTATCGAACACAACAAAACAAATTGATCAGGGGGGAGCCGAATGAGGTCTTTTGAATTGCAACTGGAATAGTCCATAGAGTGAGGGTCCTGCGAGACGGGGACTCCTGGTTGGCTTTCAAACCAGAGGTACCAATCCAGGACCTCCCCATAGATGCAGCTGAGTGGAGATGGAAGCTACCGACAAGGAATGGCAAACCAAAATATCGCTATCTCCATTCACTTGGAGTCAAGGCCTCTTATCAGATGCTCAAGACCAAAATCAACCTGAAGAATCGTATAGTAGACCGGTGGGCTAGACATCTAAATGTCGCATTGAATTCTCTGTCACCCATTAAATGGTTTAAAGGGACAAAGTCCAAACCGGCCAAAATTGCCTCACTCCAATGGTAGATTACCCACCGCTGCCTGCCCACAAATGCATGGCTCATTGACCACACCCACCTGGAACAGAAAGGTTTGGCCCTCCCCTGGTGTCTGGCTTGCAAATAAGGTTTTCCTTCTCGGAAGGTTGATGAGACCATAGAATATCTTTCTTTGCAATGCCCGGCTTCAATACTGACGTGGCGTGTGTGGGTTCGGATCTGGAACCAGCTAGGCGCAGATAGTGATTGACCGTGGGAATGGAGAGCCTTGCTAACCGGTCATTGGACTACCCAAACCTCGACCTTTACGGCTACTTTATTCAAGACCGGGAGGGACGCGGTCCTATGGGCCATATGGCGCCGCAGATGCACCCTAGCACTTGAAGGTGCTCATGTGGAAGGTGGCGAGATAATAGAAATGATTAAAGACACAATAGAAACAACAATCAGAGCCCAGAGGAGGAAAACTGTACAAACAATGATAGCTCTCACAAAAAGAGCAAACATTGTCCACCAATTACATGAATTCTGCATGGACTGGCTGGGGGGGGAACAGGGAGGATGGATAGCGACGATTCAGTGGGATGGCTGGCACCTGGAAGACAACGATCGGTTGGATATATCGCAGAAAAAATATCGATTGATCTTCCACGACTGGACTGTAATCCCTGATAACATCCCTCTCCCCCCTTCCTCTGAATTCCCTGACCTATTTCCCTTACCCAATAATGTCTTGATGGAATTGAGCTGGTATGGCCGTGACACAGGGCAACCCTCCCAATAGTGTTTTTCGTGAACCTGCCATGATGGATAAGGGTATAGGGAGGATTGATAATCTGACCCAGTCGCCCCCTGGGAGCAGAACCAGCCTCCTCGTCCCCTTGTACATCATACGGGTCCACCAAAAACACGACTGGGACTCGGCGCCCTTGCTTGTAAAGGAGAACGAATCCGGGATGAACGACGGTGGCAGGCCTTTGTTGACTCCTGCGCAAGAAGTCTATGAAAGCAAAAGGAGGGAGGGGCTAGTTTTTTAGCAGTAGACATCTGGCGCCTGCCGCTAGGGCGAAAAGGTTTCCTCCCCTCAACAACCTGCACAGTCAATCCTCTGGTATCCAGAGCAATCAATGCTGGCAGGCTCAAGACCACTTAACTTCTCTGGTTTATATTCATTCTGCAATCTGTAGAGGGACGCTGGACCCGTTGTCCAGCAGGTGATGCTCCCCACCAATAGACAGGAGCCTCCCTCTGGGTGCTAGTGGTGTCTGGCTCGCTCAGCACCACTAGCACTACAGGGGTGTGTGTCTAAAAAAA
>BFEA01000622.1:748344-758842 GCA_003427395.1 Chara braunii | reverse complement strand
CCACGTGCGCAGGCAGCAGAAGCCACGGGGGGGGGGAGCTAATAGCAGCCAGCCCCGCCGTTGCTGCCCTGCTGGCCGCTGCTCACTGGTGGGGGGGGGGGGCGTGTAAATAGCTGACACGCACCTCTTCAACAGAAGTGTGCCACGCTATAAAGCCATATAGACAATATGGCAAGTGTGTTACAAGGGTAGCTACACACGCGCGCAAGCCCAGCAGCTGCCCAGGTTCAAACCCTAGCAGCAGCAAAATCCCAGATAATTCGGGAGCGGGGCGAGGCAGCGTGGGCACGTGGCGCGTGTGCGGCGGCCTTGGCCTTTGATTCCTTATAGTTTTACAGTGACAAGTCATTTTGTGGTCACCTTTGGTCTTTCATTATCTCTTTTTATTGGGCTTACTATAGTGGGATTTCAATTTCATGGACTTGGCGCGCACGCGCTCGTGATGACACTTCCCTTTTTCGCCACGTGTCGTGCGCGCCCTTGATGACACTTCCTTTTTTCGCCACATGTCGCTCTCCTGTTGTGCCTTTTTTTTCTTCCCTCGTTTTCGTCGAAAAACGCCCTAAAAACAGCCAAAACCTTGTTGTCGGGTTTTGCTATTTTCCCTACTGTGCGGGGTGGTGGGTGGAGCGGGGAACGTTCCCGCTTCGATACCAGTGTGGCGGACCCACCAGGTGTGGTGCTCCGCCAAGGATAGAGATGGAGATGGAGGAAGAAGGGGGAGCGAGATGGCACAACGCAGCTTCCACCCTAGACTCCAACGCATGTACTCCAAAGTGTGCGGATGTAGAATGGATCGGAAAACAGACAACAGCTTGGGTATACCCCAACGGACTGACGGGACTGGACGGGACTGGCTTGTACCGACAGAGGTACCGGCTTGGACAGGACTGCCCCGAATACAACACAGGCCTATGAGAACAGGCCAAGGGGCTGGTCTCATAGGCCAACCAGAGGTCCGCTACACCGCCCCCACTTCTCCTACCGACTCACGAAACAGACTCTCAATGGTGGCGCCCGCTCGAACCATGGGGATGTACCATGCAACAGCAATGATCCACGACATACTCACTTCTCAGCACACACTCTCGATATACCCACTCCCCTGTCACGAACCAGCTTTCGGACCTGCGCCATCTTTCGAACCCCTTCCCTCCCCGTATTTTCTCTGCATCTAGATGTGTCTTGATCGGCCTCCGAGAACCACCCACCCCCTCCCTCTGTTTTTGTTCGATTAAAGGTACTTTGTTGAAATCTGTATAAAAGTTCAAGAAATTTTGTCATTTCTTTTAATTTGAAAATGCATAGGAATTTTCGCGCGCCTTAGTGAGCGCGGTCAGAATTCGGCTCGACAGTTAGGAATTCCGGAATCAACGGAACACAGCGCGACCTTTCGCGCACGAATGTTTTCGGCCTCGACATGGAAGACTCTGGGAATTTTGTAGGAATATGGATAAGCGTAGGGCTTCCTTTCTTTTCCCGTGTCTACTTTTTGCGCGGATATGGTGATTTCAATTTTTGAATTAGCGCAGGATTGGGAAAAACTGCAACTGTTTCGGTGCCCATTCTTCTTTTGCTGTCGGCGCCACGCAAACAAGCTCCCTCTTCCTTCCTTCTTGCGCCCCTCTCAGCGCCTTACCTCGCACGCACATGCTTTCTCACTCCCTCCCCCTGTAACTGTTTTTCTCTCTCCTTTCCCGCGCGCGCCCTTTTTCTCTTTCTTGATCATCTAAATCTTGGACCTGTTTCGTGTTATCCTTCGCACTCCTTTTCTTCCCGCTCTGAGACCCATGCTTGAAAAGCCCGGTCGATCCTCTCTTCCCATCCAGCCAAGGAGAAGCGCCGTGTAAGAGAAGATTCCTACTGTGCGACGATTCTGATTGGCTGAGATCGAGTTGTGAGGGATCAACATGGCTTTCAACGGGCGATTTCTCTCAAACCCTCCCTTACCCTCCTCTACTCTATTCTTCATCTTTCCCCGCATCTCTCTCCCTTCTCGCAACTATAAATTCCGTTGGCGCATTCGCAAATCTCTCTCTCAACTCGTCAGCCAGCTTCCGGGAAGCAGTGGCTAGATGATGTGTATAGTGCGAGTCGGAAAGTCCTGACGGGCTGACTATAGACTGGCTGGTTGTGCGCTAGATCGCCACGACGGACTGTGGGATCCAGGCAAGCCACGTCGAGGCTAAGTTGGCGGTGACGATCGCAGTGGTGGATGGTGACACTCGACGGCCGGGATCGTCGGTGCATGAACGAGGATGAGTGATACGAGTTGAGTGGATGACTGGCCCGGGGCCATGTTGGAATTTGGTGGCGAATACGCCCCCCTTGTTGCGAATCCATTCTTTGGTGTGAGCTCACGGCGGTAAAGCCGGACCTTCTTTGCATTTCCCGATCTCAGTGTAACTCTTCCCTCCTAGCTTTATATTCTCGCTTGTCTCTTCCTCCCTCCTCCTCTTCTCTCGCTGATATGAATAACTATGCATGATGAGTCAATCTTTTGCTTGTCATGGAATGAGCATTTGTGAATGTGTGCTCGAAAGAACTTCTTCCGGAACTCTTCCATTAGTTTCCTGGGTAATCCAGGACCTACTGAGAATTGATCGTCTTGTCTTGTGAACGGTGGATGCACGTGTAGTGACCATCAACGATCTAAAGGGATTGTGATTACTTGCCCTTGACACAACAGGGCAGGGGTATTGCATGTTTGCCGTTTTTGCACCTTCCACAGTGAATGTATGTATGAGATGGAAATGATCGAGCACGGAACTCGTCTTGATTAGGATACTGTCCGGACAGATCGATGACAGGGGCAATGTTGTTGGGATTTTGTTCGAGAATGCAAGAGCGTTTAAATCTGTTGATGTTGTGATTACGTAAGAGTACCCGGGGAGCTGCCGCCCATGCCATCTGCCTTATGTTGCACAACATATACAGCATACCCTCGTAGAATAATGAGGGACTCCAAAGCCACGTGCGATCGGTACACGTGAACAGTGGCCGCGTCTCACCACACATGAGTTTTTGTCTCTCTCTGAACTTTCCTTTCCTTCTTCATTTTTAGGAGTTTTTGATTTTGCCTTTCTGGTTGGATCGATAGGCTGTGTGTTTTTCGATTAGTATCGATTTTGGGCCTACGATGAATGATTGAGGATATCTTTGGCACCTGATTGATTGCCATGTGGACTGACGGGCTCAACCCGACTAGGCGTCGGCCTCCTGTATCCCCACCTCGCCCCTTCCCGTATAATGAGGAAAGGACGCGTGTGTGTGAGTGGGACGTACGAGAAGCCATCGCAAAAATCGGTGGGCGATATTACTTCCCTCCTGAAAATTGGTGTTCTGGGTTTGTCAGTGTTGGGTTTGTCATTATCGATACGCATTTTCCGCCATATTCGTTGCTATTACCGTTTTACGAGCTGATCATCATCCCGTGGTCGGCAGTGGCGCCCAATTGGCCTAAAACTCTGTGTAGTGATTGCCAACGCTTCAATCACTACCAATCAAAGGGCTTCCACTACCGAGTACGGAATGAAGACGAGCATAAGGAAAGGGCCACACGATTAAGGCCGTCTACGTCAGATTCGGAATTGTGCAACGTGCGGCGTCGGGAGTTAGTCCAAAAACGGGATACTAAGTACGTGCCCGCTCCCTTTCACTCCAAACGAAGAGCCGTGGCTCGGTGGGAGGTTCGGCAGTATTTTATGGATTGAATTCGAACTTCCCCGCGTCGCAAATCCCGCGCGCGCTTCTTCGTAACCCGCGTTGCAACCGACCGGTACTCTTACTTCATCAGACCAACACGGGGGATTTCAGTTCTGTCTGTGTCCCCACACTTAATTTCCCAAAAATCCTTGGCACACCCCATCTTGCTGTTTTTCAGGGCCTTTTTCCGCACCCTTAATACTCCGAACGGAAGACAGCGCCGGGCGTGAGGTTGCGCGTCACACCCCCCAAACCTGGGAATATCTCAGCGACCTCATCGCCTTTCATCACCGCGAGGCGCAATGTCAACTACCTCCCTTCCATATCTACAGGGCAGACATCGTCCGCGGAGCTCTTTCCTTCGTCCAGCATCCAAGCTCCTCCGACCGTCCGAGATGAAGACCCACAACAGCACCGCCAACGTCGCACAGCGTGCAACAACTCGGACAGAGGCCCACAACAAACCCGGAATGAAAGAAAGCCCAAAAAAAAGCTACAAAAGACATTACTTCTGAGTCCTGACACAATGAACAACATCATACCATAACGAAGTCCCATGCTTTTCAGCCTGGTAGAGGCTCTGCCGCAGCTCTGACTCTTGCGAGCCTCCATGTAGGAATCAAAAAACACCAAACGTGGGCCATCCAAAGCGACATAAACACCACAAGGCAGATACAAACTGTCCTCTGCATTTCTCTTTGCAGATTGTCCTTTTTTTTTCCCGCTTTGCTACAAACAATGACATTGATTTCATTCTGCACTGTTGTGAAATCATTGATTTGAATCTTCGACTTCTACTTCATCGATTGCTGAGACATTCCTTACTTGGTTCATTGCTGAGGCAACTGTTTCCTGTCAGCCTCCATGTTCTCCTCCCCTGTCAACAGCCGAACATTTCACTGCATTCCGCCAAAACTGATGCATGACTGCTATCCCTCCCTCTTCGAACTTTGCCGCGGGCGAAGCTGGGGCGGGTCCCCTTGTTCTACTAAATAGATAAAAATACTAGGAGGATAGCCAACCCTAAGTCGTGAGTCACGGACTGTGTCATGGACTGTGTGTGTGTCGTTGATAGAGAGAGCTGGGCATCCTCTGTTCCCTCGTATATCCCTGGAGCCCGTTCCGGCCCCGCGGTAAGGTGCAGAGTCTCCTGACACCCCCGACATCCCGTACTAAGGAACTGCTATGCCAGCCTCAACCCTTAAGCTACGTACTAGGAGGATAGCCAACCCTAAGTCGTGAATCATGGACTGTATCTATTGACGTGAGTGGGCATGAGGTCGGGATGGACTAATGGTTGTCGTACCCTCAGCCACGTTCGTCTTTTTCCATCTTGCATTCACAAGTGAGTCCACTCCACAGTGCTGTGTGGCTGAAGGGGGGCAAACTGTCGAAGTGAAGCTGTCAAATTTATTCTGACAGCCGTTGAATTTTTTTGCCTTTCGACAGTGGTGTGGCGAGGCCCTTAGTGGAGCATGGGCATGCTCACACCGGGTCTTTTTTTCTTGTGTTTTCTCCCGATGTTGCACCTTTGACCTGAAGGAGCCGGCCCCACTGATACTCTGTTCATTCCTTTCTTGTTTTCCTTCAGAAAGTACTTCCATTCCGGACAGCCGTGTCCCCAAGGCAGTGCTTGGTTCTTTTTGTGTGTTTTTTTGGGCTTCTTTCCTTTTGGGGTTCGTTTGTGCCGCTGGACCACATGATGTGGCCCGACCTGCCTGACCTGCCACGGCATGCCAGTGACTTGTAATGATAATAAAAAAAGGCCTGAAAGGCGGCCCTGTCCACATTTGACAGGTAATTGAATTGGTTGGGCTTAAACCACCACTACGTTTCCAAGCTGTAGTCCCATTGGAAAAATGACCTTGTCCGCAGGGTTGGCCTTCGAACACCAAAACAAGAAAAAGAAAAAATATCTGGGCCCGTCAACCCGCTCGTCTGACTGAAAAAAAAGAAAGAGAGAGAGTAGTACATTGAGATCAGTGACATCACACTGTACTATTCTCTTTATCCGAGACTGAGTTGAAGTCCCCTGCAATAACGAGCTTTACTCCCTCTGGCACCAGGGTCCGCAGTCTCTCCCACATTCTCCTTCGCGTTCCTATGTCTGAGGGGTCATACACCGTAACTACGCCCCATGTTTCCTCTTCCAATTGTAACGTTTCCCAGGCCCATCGTCCTCTAGAGTCATTCCCCTCTGCAGTGAAGGGAGACGAAAATGCAACCCCCCCCCCCCACCCCACCCTCGTGCCCCGAGCCGCGGCCCACACCTGGTGGCCCTTCCACCACAACATCGGTTCTACAGTCTTTCCTTCGTCCAACTTGGTGTCCTGCAGGCATACCACATCAATCTGCTCCTCTCTAACCTTTGTCGCCAGCTCCCTTCAATTGGGTAGCAATGATCTTGTCCCCATGCCTCTGACGTTCCATGTCATCACTCACAACCGATTCCCCTTCCTACTTCCCCTCATTCAACCTTTAAAGTTCTCCTAATTTCTTTTAGTTTTAGTAAGTATAGCTGGGGGGGTGTCACCTCACCTGCGACACCCTACGAGATAACATATTACTACTCCTTACTCCCTACACTCCTCCCTATTCAAAATATGCTTTCCCCCCACCTGCTCCTCCTGCGAGAGGCGTGCATTGATACTGTTAAGGATGGCAAGGGAGGTCGAGTGGATAACATGAAAGTCCTGCGGAAGCGCGGCAGGACGAAACACTTAATGAAACGGTATCCACTGCAGACTTTCCATATTCAATCTCAGGCGACCCCTTTTTTTAGGAATGACTTCAACAAAATACACCCCCACTGCATATTCTTTTCCGTCCTGCGTCCGCCGGATAAAGCGTTCGGCTGAAATGTTGGGTATCATTATGACTTCATGTTTTGACCCGATCCATCGTCTCACATGTTTGAGGACCTGCTGTTCCCTCGGGAGCTTATTAACGCTGAAGATTGGTACCTCAGTAGCCCCTTCCATCAGCATTCTGGTTTCCCGCGGTACTCTCCACAGCGTGATCGGGCATACTTAGCATTCCCCCTCCGTCAATATAGTCTTCAGTCCTGTCTCAGCCCGCTCTTGTCTTGCCAGGTCGGTCAATGGCCTCTGCTGCTGCTCACCACCTTTCTCCCACTCTTCTTGCATCGACTCATCTTCCATGGCTGCTCCCTGTCGCATTTCTGCCTGTGATGATCCTTCTGTTTGCCCCCCCTCCTCCCTTGCTTCTTCTTCTCACGATTCCTTTTTTGATTCCTCCCCCACCTCTTGCTCGCCTCTCCGCTGTCGGTTTTGATGGGCCGACTCAGAAGTGGCCGATTCAGCGGTGTCCGATCCCGATGTACTCAAAGTCCCCTCCCCTTCGTCGGCACTTGTTAAACTCTCCACTGGCATTCCATAGCTCGCATCTCTCGGGAGGGGGGAGATTGAAGATGATGGCGAGATATCTCTCCGCCCCCCCCTTTGTAGCGAGTAGCCCGGCTCTTTGCCCGTCCTCCCTTTCCCACAAAGTCTGTGACGGCACTCCCCTTTGATCAGAATCTGTGTTCGCTGAAGAGAAGGTCGGGACCAGAAAACAGTCAGCATACGACGAGCTTTTTGGAGGTCCCTCCGCCACTCCTTTTGTTTCCTTTTGTATTCCGACGACCGGCTTATTGACTTGTCCCGTTCAGTCACTATCGCGGGATCATACAACTGTCCATCCCGGGCTCGGCTGGTGCCTGACTCGCCCGAAGCCGGCTCGTGCTTACTTTTCCTTTCTTCCCCATTCTCTTGCGGAATCATATCTACCCTTTCTGGCACCTTACCATCCATCTGTGTCCGCTGGGTCCCGTCTCCTGCCTCCCCCGCCCTCTCAATTTTAAGATGCACCCTCTTGTGTACTAGAGCCTCCCCATCCTCTTCCTTCTTACCATTGTTTCGGTCTTTGACTCTTTGCCATATGTCCCTTCATCTGTGTTCTTTTTTTCCCCCTTTTGTATCCTGTGTTGTGAGAATGATGTATGGCCTTGATAACAATGCATGTTGGGGGCACCTGCGTCGTATACTTGATGGTGCACTAGGCTGGGCAGATGGGAAGTGTTGGAATGCATCCCTGGAAGTTTGTTGATTTCTACCCTTAGCGAGACTTTGACTCAAGGGGGTCTTCATATTGAGGGTTCTGTGGGGATAATGATCTTTGGCTGGTGTTCATGATGGGTAGCGGTTCAAAGCCTGTCATGTGCTCCAGCATATGAACCGTGAATGCCACACACACACACACACACACACACACACACTCAGCTGTGCTGCTCGTCCGCTCGCCCTATCGTCCCTTACAGTGTGGTTGCCTTGTTGGTGTCGCCTTGTGCTTCACTGCGTGGTTGCCGCACTGCGCGTCCGCTTGCCGTGTCGTTCCTTGCAGTAGTCTTTGGCGGTAACCAGCCCTGTTGCCTCTGCAGCGTTGCCTGCTGCTTTCCTGGGTTGTTGCCCACAGCTGTGTTTCGTTTGCGGACAGTCTACCTTCAACAAGGGTCAAAGGGTTCATGACCAATACAGAGATTCCGTAGACTGTTGAGGGTTCAGCCTCCTGATGAGTCGGTGCAACTCCGATGAAACAATCTTTCATCATCAGTTTTATTTTGTTTGGCTTGCCTGTCTCGTGTGCTCAAGAGTCGTCTGCCCTCCAGCCTCCTCCTTGCCCTCCAGCCTGTGCTCTTTGTTGCTGCCTGTCGTCCTATGCCTTGTTGTCTTATGCCTTTGTATGCCCACCCACCTCCAACCTTTGCCCTTTGTTGCTGCATGATGTCACATGCCTTGTTGCCTCACGCCTCCCCCGTGCTCTCCAACCATTGTTTCTTATTGCTGCCTATCTGTCTATGCCTGGTTGCCTTATGCCTTTGTTTGCCCACCCACCCACCCCTTACCCTCCTGCCTTTGTCCTTTGTTGATGCACGTCATTGCATGCTTTGCTGCTGCGTGCCTTTTCCTTTGCCGTCTTTCGTCCGCCTTCCCTTTGTTGCCTTGCACTGTTTGTTTGCACGTCTTTCGTCTATCGAGGCCCTAGTGCCCTCGGGCTCTAGTCCTTGTGTTTTTGTAGGGTTGATGAAAGATATAGGCCGCTATATGAACATTCTTATACTTTCTTGTTGCATATGTGTGCCTTCTGTAGTTTCCATACGATGTGGATCATTTTGTTCTGGTACGAGTTTGATTGCATACTTGAGTGCAGCTCGCCGTGATTCGCGTCACGGTGGCCCTATGATTCATTGAACACACACAAAATGAGTTTTATCATTTTATGTATGCCTGCCTTTCTCTTGTTGGTTGTTCTTTCTCCTATTTTTTCCGAGTCCTTTCTGTGTGTTTGAGTGAGCACCCTTAAGACGTGCTAAATCGTAGGTGCTCCGTTGTTTGGACTGCCTGCACGACTTAGGGGAGCTGCTCTGTTCGTGATGTCTGTGTGGTACCTATGGTCTAATGGGTGCAAACATCCGTTGGAGTGATTCCCTGGCTCAGCAGGTGGTGGGAACCTACAGCCTGTCGGATTCATAGGTGATGTGCCTCTTTGCTCCGTGTCAGATGTGTAGACATTGTCTTGCCCTGCTGCTCGCCTCTTGCTATTCTGCCTTGTTCCCTTGCTGTTCGTTGCGCTGCTGTAGCATGTCTACTAGAACCTTCTACACAGGCCTAAGGGCCTCTTTCCGCTTCTCACCAATTGTGTGAAATGTTAGCAAATCTTCTGCCAGGACATGGAAACGTACACCACCATAATTATTGTCTTTTGTGCATGGGGTGAGTAGTGGAGCGACGCCCTAAGGGCTCGGCATTGCAGATAGGGCTTTGCTTTTGATTGCAGGCAGGTGCGTGAGTATATATTGTCAGTTCGAGAGTCCCAGGCGTGTGTGTCCTGCCGAAGTTTCTTGGTCCAGGGTTCCTTTCTCTTTTCCTCTTGATTTCAGGCAGGCGTGTGTATATTTTGTCTGCTCTCCGTACAGGGTGTTTTCCCTTTTTGGGAAAAAAAGGGGCAGCGGCCTTGAGATATCATCACCGACCTGGCCCAGGTAATTCAGGATGATTTTTTGTTGTTCTGTCCATGTGATCGCAGCTGGATTTGAACCTTTGTCTATATTTGAACAGTCCTTTGGGTGTACCGACTGATTGCCCACTTTGTCTTGACGTCGATTTCTGCACTGTACTGTCTTATCAATGTTGTTTTCTTTGGCGCCAGTTCAGTTTGTCCTGGACAAGGTCTTTGACGGATTCCTTGGACTTTGTCTCATCCAGGCTCCTGTTGACCATTAAGTCAAACTATTTGTCCACTTTGTCCGCGTCAACCGAAGACCTAAAACTGGTAGTACAGGAGCCCAGCTTACTGAATCCATATCTGAGATTCATTGTTGGAGAATGGTGGAGGTTGAGTAGGGGAACGAGAGTCGGAAGAGAGACTTATTATCTCTACACATATAAAGGAAAACGCGGGTCTCGCGTGACGGTCCCTCGCGAGACCCGGTTCCCTCATGTGAGACTGCCCTCGGCGGGCCCACGGGCAGAGTACCTGTCGTTGCCGGTTCAACCCGGTTCGGCACCGAGACGCGGTTTCGGGGCGGGGGGATTTGTCGTTTCAGTCCCACATGCATCGGGGCGCGGTTTTGTCGTTTCGGTCCCGCATGCATCGGGGCGCGGTTTCGGGGTGGGGTGTGTGTGTGTTTATCGTTTTGTTTTGTTCTTCCGGGCCTGTATGCACCGGAACGCGATTTCGGAGCGGGGGGGTATGCTTTTGGGGTTTTGCGGTCTTTCGGGACGCGATTTGGGGG
>BFEA01000622.1:732358-747770 GCA_003427395.1 Chara braunii | reverse complement strand
AAAAAACGTCAACATTCTACGACGACCTCCTCCGTCTCCTTTCCCCCCCCCGCTTCGGCCGCAGCGTAGCTGGGGCGGGTCCACTTGTTATTATTATTTGGCGATGCCGTACATTGGTTCTTCTTCTTCTTCTTCTTCTTCTTTGTTTGTTTTCATTAGACACACTGTCAGCGTTCTGGCTTGAGTGCTTACATTCTGGGGAGAGCATAACCCAAGCTCCTGTTTACAAGTAACTTAGGAAGGAAGCAGTTTATTGCAGTAGATATCTGGCGCCTGGCATGGGGCGAAGAGGTTCCGTCCTGTCCCGAAACAACCTGCTCAGTTAATCCTCTGGACTCCAGAGCAATCAATGCTGGCAGGGTATTCTCCATTTCAGTCGGCATTTCACTCTGTATACGGGATGCTGGACCCGCTTTCCAGCAGGTGATGCTCCCCACCAATAGATGGAGCCTCGCCCCCAGTGCTAGTGTTGTCTGCTTTTATCAGCACCTCTAGCACTGTAGGGGGTTGTTTTAAAAAAAAAAAAAAAAAAAGTCGAAAACTAGTACACAATTACAGATGTGCACCTCCAGCATTCCCACTCTAGCAGAGGGCTGCTGATTGGAGACGATCTGGTAGCTGTGACATATGTGAAACATCCAGGTGTGAAATGTTCGGGTGGGAGATCATGTTCCATTCATTAATTACACTTATTCCCAACTTGCTGGCGCAAAGCAACCATGGTGGTAATGATGAAATCATGCGTGATTTTTTACTTACTGCTCAACAGGAACCTGGGCGATGCTCTCCGCAGAATGTAAGCACCCAAGCCAGAACGCTGACAGTGTGTCTAATGAAAACAAATTACAATGAAGAAGAAGAAGAAGAAGAAGAAGAAGACGAAGAAGAAGACGAAGAAGAAGACGACGAAGAAGAAGAAGAAGACGAAGAAGAAGAAGAAGAAGACGAAGAAGAAGAAGAAGAAGAAGAAGAAGAAGAAGAAGAAGAAGAAGAAGTTGACGACGAAGAAGAAGAAGAAGTTGACGAAGAAGAAGTTGACGAAGAAGAAGTTGACGAAGAATAAGAAGAAGAAGTTGACGAAGAAGAAGATGAAGGGAAAAAAAGAAGACTTTTTGACTTATCATTGGTTTTCAAATGGCAAATGCAGACTGATTTGCCTGGCTGCCCACCATTATAAGTGCATCCTGACCATTTGGCCTGCTGGCCGTTCAGTATAGCAAGAACAGAGCCTGACCTTCTTGCCTGCAACCCTCCTTCCAATTATCTGCCTGGGTGCTCTTTCCTTTGCAGGGAAGGAAGTTGGGGGGGGGGGAGGAGGGGATCGGATAGCCCCTTACATTCTTCCGTTCATCAGGATTTGAATTTTGAACTCATGCTCTGCTTGTCTACTGTTCCAGCGACCGTTCCTGCACCAGTACACGCTCTTGAATACCCCGTTGTCTCACCCATGCAGACCAATTTGTCAGTTGCCGAAACGGGAAAGTAGCCCGATGTGGAAGGTTCATCGAGAAGCCAAGCTTACTCCCCTTCCGCCTTCCGCCGAACACAACACACCCTGATTATGACTGCGTAGGACTGGAAAGATGGCTTGAATACATGCAGATTTAGGGTGCGTTATGCTGCGGCAGAGACTGTAGCATGGTACACTCAGTCTCTAACACTTTTCGTTTTCTCCCAAGGAAGGGATAAGGGAAAGGACCTGGTCTCCTCTCAAAGGGAAAAAGTCCCATACACTTGCTGATTCTCTCACAACATGGTGCCTCTCACCACACCTGGTCCACTGTCGAGAAGAAAAAGGTACGAGTGCATCTTCCACACAAAGTGGCAAGATGCATCTATATTTATATATATATATATATATCGTCAAATAGAACTGCCCGGTAAACCGTAGGCAGAGAGGGAGAAGAGGACAACAAACGAGGGGCTGTGACAAACTGTTTCGTCGGAGTTTCACCGACTCATCAGGAGTATATATATATATATATATATATACCCCATTCCTATGTACAGTAACCAATGCATCTTGCCAATCTCTGCGGCAACATGCAGTCGTCCTTTTTTCGTTTGGACAGTGGCATAGCGAGGCCGATGGACTGTGCTTCTGTTTCCAAAGACTCGAAGGACTGCCGGATTCTAGCCAATCACAGCAGCTCCCACTACCGAAAATCGGGCACGCTCTACGACAATTTTTTGGATAATATATATATATAGTACTAATTAAGCGAGCAGCGTTAAAACTTCAAGGAACCTTCGTTGATCCGTTCGGGGATCGTGCCCGAGAGCATTCCAAAAAAGTGCAACATGCAGACAGCTGATCCCACCTTAGATAAGACATCATGGGCCTCGCTCCACTACAGAACATCCTGCATCTGAACCAGATACATTGGTGACCGAACAATTTGAATGTACCAGGACGATTAATATCGACCCACATTCATTTTCCCCATAATGATTGTGTAGTGGAGCGAGCCCCCCCATATCGTCATACTGAGTACATAGTTGTTATGATGGATCACAGTCAAACCATGGGCATTCCTTCTTTGGAAACTGCGACCGTCGCAGTTTAGATGACATAGCCCCACACCTCATGCGAAGCACCGAACAGCTATTGCGAAGAACCAATGAGCGCAGTTTGAACCAGCTCTGATACCAAATTGCAAGGAAAATGAACAGAAGCGAGATGACAATGTTCAAACTGCACAATCACATTGAAAGCCARATCGTATCATAGTGTTCAGAAAGCAGCATTGCACCAATATAACACCARTGGAGAATCGTAGCACTGAAAACCAATGTCAATGAGAGCTTGCTCTCGCCACCACCAACATATGTATCCAGTCCCTATCTCCGTACYTGGCGCTCGGTGCCCAGCCTACTCCCTACACAGCTACTACTRGACTACTAATTGACAACGCAACTGTTGACGTCAGCAACACCCGAAGTACTTGAAGATGTCGCCCATGCAGAACCATCRCCAATACCAGGTAYGTGCCCTCACATCATCATCATCATCATCCTTCTCTCTCTCCCATGTCTTCCCTTATTGAACACCCGAAGACCACCCCTGMGCCTSACTGTACATCCAAGCCCGCCAGCTATGAAGGCTGGGCTATGCCGCTGCCCTCAGCAGCGCCYTGCTCCCTGCACGACCGCAMRTGCTCGCACCTCGCCTCTCAGCRCTAGCAGCARCCCGCGAGCTTCAGCTCCAGCAGCGCTGCCGCCAGCATGMKAGTACCCCAATGCCTGTCCAGGCAGCGAGTTCTTTCCTATATGGAAAGTGCCTGCCTCATTCGGCAGCCTGGTTGGACTGGCCTGGGCCCAGAAGCTTCCGGTAGGCCCGAGGATGCTGCGCCTCTAGTGCAGCTACTGGGCCTCATTCGGTTGGGCCTCCCAACTGTCTGTGTATGAGGCTGCGAAACTCGCCCAGGGCCTGTGCTTTTGTAAAGGCCTAGAAGGCCTGGGAATTTCCACGCTGCTAGGCCTGTGTTTTCCTCCAACCAACTGGCGCGAGGAAACTGCCTGGACCCCAAATATGAAATTGACAGCCAAGGGCCTCTCGTGATTTGTTAGGCCCGCCTTCACTTAGGGCGGGCACATTTGCTCTAGGGGCCCCTTAGGCCTGGCGAGGACCCAGATTCCTCGCACTAACAAGAATAGCGGAAAAATTAACATGGGTAAAAGAGGCCTATTGGGCTCCATCCCTGAGGTCACATTCAGCAGGAGTAGCCATTTTGATGAACAGAAGATCAGCGGCAGCCGGTAAGCTGACAATAGAAATGGTACAAGTGGACAAAGAGCAGGGGCGCTGGGTACAAATAGACTTCACATTGCATGAAGAGGCTTTTTTTACGCTCAYCTCTCTCTATCGCCCTAATGCAAACCAAGAGAGGCATCAAATGGTGAATCAATTGAACACACGTCTGGACAGCACAAGGCACACAATACTGGCGGTTGACTGGAACRCAACATTGCACATAGGAATGAACCGCATGCCGGGAGGGATTTTGGGGACGGAASGAACTGCGGGGGAGGAAGCACTGTCGATCAATAACTGATGGTGGAAGGCGAGTTAATGGGCCCATACAGGCTGCACTTTCCGGAAGAAMAGCAGTGTACTTACCGTAAGAAGAATAGGAGTCAGCAAGTCTYGGCGTCAAGGATAAATTATTTCTTAGTACCTAATGGGCTCCTAGGCATGGTCCACTCGKTTGGGATAGAGGATATACCCTATGCTGGTGGCTTGGACCACACCCCCATTTTTGAACATTTAATCACAGACTAGGGAATTAGTAGAGGAAGGGGATTTTTTTAAGTCAACCATTCCATCTTGAGAACTGAGGAGATGYGACAGCAGGTCCTTCACGCTTGTTTAGCCCGTAACTCAGAGACTCAACCCTTYGCAGAGCTGTTGTCGGCTCTGTCCCAAGTAGCRGGGAGGGCGGCCAGACAGCTAGCAGCAAAGAGAAGGGCAAGAGAGATCGAATTACAGCAAGCATTCAGGGTGGCGGATCAGAACCTGATTCGCCATCCGGGCACAGATTTATATGAAAGATTATTCGACGCAGGCAAGSCAGAGCTAGCAGACTGGGAGAGGTGTGTGGAGGAGTCGGGGTCTCCAAATGAGAGCCAGGATCAGGGAGTGSGAGGAAGGGGAGAGAATGRCCAAGTTCTTCTTCCACAAGATCAGAACCAGAGAGCGTAACACTGCAATAGAGCAATTGGAGGGACCGAACGGGCTGACAGCAATTCCTGAGGGTATGATTCGGGTGGCTCATGACTTCTACAGCAGCTTATATACCTCGAGCAGKATCATTCCAAGGAACGGACTGAAGGAGCAAGAGCCAAATTCCTAGCCCATTTGGAAAGAACAATATCACCACAACAGCAACAAATGCTGGAGGACCCCRTCTCGCAGGAGGAACTGYGGGAGGCACTGAAGTCCATGAGTCCTAACAAAACACCAGGAAGGAATGGCCTCGCGACTCGCGAGGGAATTTTGGCAGGGATTTTYGCCGATTTTGGGAGGTGAGAATATAAAGCCTTTCTCAACTCAACRTGGGCAAAGGAGGGGGTGGGAGAGGATCCATCGACAGGGATGATCATGCTGCTTTACAAAGAGTGGAATCCTGCAGACATAAAGAATTACAGGCCTATAAYGCTACTAACATTGACACACAAGATAGTAGCAAAAGTACTAGCGAACCGATTGACGACGATTACCCAAGGCTGCTTTCACTTGGACCAAACAGGCTTCATTCCTGGGAGATTCATACTGGACAACGTCATGACACTGACAGAATCAGTACGCTATATCAASGACAAGAGGATCAATGCAGCAATTCTGTTCTTCGACTTTGAGAAGGCTTACGACCAAGTAAATTGGAACTTCCTCCAACGCTGCATGGCGAAGATGGGAGTGGGGCCTAACTTCAGGAATTGGATAAGAGTGTTGTATAACGACACCCATGAACAAGTGCAGCAGGTCAACGGCAATCTGTCAGACAACTATAGAATGTCAGGATCAGTCCGACAGGGAGACCCCCTGGTAGCGCCAATTTTTCTCTTCATAATGGGAGCGGCAACCTCCTAKCTCAGAAAAGATCCATCAATTCAGCGATTGGTAGGAGAGCCTGATCATCAAGGAAAGACCGTGGRTATCCTGACAAAAATGTTGTTCGCGGACGACTTGACAGTGGTGATCCAGATGTCGCACTCCTCATTYGCCGCCCTAACAAGGCCAGTGCAGGCGTTTCAGCCAGCCTCAGAGATGAAGATCAACTCGCCCAAAATGGTTGGATGGTGGTTGTCGGACCTGCGGGAGGATGGACCCAGCCCGGATATAAACCCGGTGGGACTGCAATGGGTGGAAGAACCATTAAGGTACTTGGGAATCAAGATCACAGAGGCCGGTCCACACCATTCGATGGCCCCAGAGATCTTGGCAAAGATTCTGGCAGGCAAAGTTAGGATCATGGTCACCAGTATACACRTCACTCTTCGGGAGATCACTGATAATCAACGSCTCAATCTCTCGACGTTGTGGTATGTAGGCACACTATGGAGCCCACCAGCTCGAGCGGCAAGGAACTACGTAGAAGGGCAGTGGCGTACCTCTGGACGACCAACTTGTCAATGCAMCACTTTATATCTAAAGTGGGTCGGACGCACGTAACGAGGAAAAAGGAAAAGGGAGGACTGGGCATAATCGATCCGGAACAGCAACTGAAGGCCTTGCAGACCAAATGGATAATCAAGCTACCAACCCGACACGGCCTTGGGCACCGTTCGCATTGGAGCAGATGAGGAGGCGGTCTATATTTAAAACTCCGGCCAAAATGCTAGGAATCTACTGGCTAACGTGCAAAGGGTGGGCTGAAACACTAAGGGGAGATAACGGAGTGGACCCTTGTCAGAGGGATACTCAAGAGAACAGGTACTGACTGGGGCAGCTCATCAAGCTGTGGAAACAAATCTTCCCGGCCAGGATCAGAGAACCCTGTTCAAGGGAAGAAGTGTTAAGSCAACCGCTGCTCTGCAACCAGTGGATAAAGGACTACCAGGGCAAGCCCAGAACGCTTTCCGCCCGGGACTCCAAATGGGGAACATGGGTGGAACACGGGGTCTAGCAAGTGAAGCATTTATGGTCAGACGAGGAGAAGAGATGGAAAACAGCAAGAGAATTGAGAACAGAAATGAAGGGATGTCAACCTTAACGGTACTCGTATCAATCCCACATGAATGGACGGCGCTGTTAAAAAAGGGGCCCCAGCGGGAGCACAAATATTATTTTCTACTTCTATTTTATTTTTTATCTTTATATCTGTTGAGATATCAAAGATGACCTCAAGCCAAATGTTGTTCGTATCATTCATATGAACAACATACTTTTTTTCCAGATTTTTTTGAATTTTTTTTTTTTTGGCAAAATTTTTTTTTTGCGCAGGGCCGGATTTTCCATATCCGGAATTAATCCGGAAAATTCATCCGGGTTGAAAATTCCGGATAAAATTGGTCTGCCGGATATCCGGATTTGCTACCTAGTAAATAAACAGGGGGGGAAATTGGACTTAGAATTTCAGGTAAAGGAAGGACACGGGTTACCTAGGTGCGAGACATCAGTTAGGGCTTAGGGTTTAAGGGGCGAGGGCGAGAGAGTTAAGGTAAAGAGGATCGGTGGAAACAAGAGAGGGTCAAGAGGGGCCTGGGATTAAGGGAGGCGAGGAAGGAGGAAAAGGAGGAGATTAGGAAGATAGAACAGGAAATATTAGGGGGCTATTTAAAGGCAGTAAGCAACGGCAGGGGTTAAGATAGGAGAAACCAGGGTTTAGGGTTTAAAGCATAGGTGGTAGAACAGAGGGCCAAGTAACTCTTACATTTCGGATTCAGGTCCCATGGGGTCCCGTCAAAAGCGTAACGTTGGGTAAAGCTCCCAGACCCGGTCTTTATGTGGGGTGGCCGTCCCCTTGTGGTGTTATAATAAAAATGGACTTTTTTTTATTAAAAAGAAAAAGAAAAAGAAAAACGAAGGGAGTAAAAAAAAAAAAAAACAAAAAAAAACCACCGAGTCCGACAGTGTGACTCCCACTGATAATGATCTTCTGCTCATGCTCGTCCAACCATCAAAGAAGATCGACAAAAGCAGGTTAACCCTCCCATCGCTCTCGCCCCCTTCTCTGTTCTTCCTTTCCCCGAGGCGTAGAAAGCTAGCGTTGATTCCCACATCATTGTCGCCTTGTCTCCGCCTTCACAGTTAACTCACCTTCCACTTCCTCCCCTAAGTTTCCTCCTCCAATCTAAACAGTATTGGACCTCCCCCGCTCAACACACACACACACACACACACACGCACGCACACACACACACACACACACACACACACACACACACACACACACACACACACACACACATTACAACATCAGCGGCTAGGTAGGCCACTCCCGCGGACAGGTCAGCAACCAGTGATGGCCCCCGACTTTCTATAGAGGTATGACTCCCAACTATGCCAGGTCGGCAATATCTCTGAGCTGTACTTGGCCATGTCAGCACCCACCTCTCCTTCCCTGCCATTTGAAGTCRAACTTCCACTCAAGCGCCCACCCCTTAACCTTTTCCTTCTCTTTGGACACACCACTCGGTCCCCCCCTCTTCCATGTGATGGTGTCCACCGTCARATACTCCTCCCCACACACACACAGTCCACCCCCAAATCTAAACAGCGATGTGGGACCTCCCCCTACGACCTCTCCCTCCCCTTCCACTTGAAGTCGATCTTCCACCTTAGTTAACCCTGACCCCACCGTTTACCTTCCCTGCCCTTCGGACGCGCCATCATATCCCCCATTACCTTAGTTATCCTCTTTACTGTGGTTACTGACAAAAGTGACCACAGTTGAAATAACAACARTTAAACCACCAGTACCTCCTAAAAGTGCTCCGCGTTAACRGCCAGCGAAAAGTGGAAATCGCTCCGTTTCCACTTGGCTGAATCGGGCCAGGCCCGTTCATCCCAAAAGCCACGCCCATTAACGTGCAGGACTTTTARGAGGTACTGGTGKTTTAAGGGTATCAAATAGGAAACCTCAAGAAGCATCATACATGTCTGAAAAATTCCATCATGCAAAGTTGTGGTCATATATCAGGCACTGGCTCCCAGTGCAACTCCATAAAAAGCCAAATGAAACACAGACCTGAAGAAACCTATACGCAAGCAGTTGTTACSAAGGCCCTCATGAACCAAGACAACGACCAAACACCCTCTGCTACTTATGCCAGCACGTCCATCTACACGAGCGATTTGGTTATCTTCGTAAAGAAAATTTATAAAACCAATCTAGTCTCACAGGCCATATGTTATTTTAACTTATTTATACAATCAATCACCAACGCAATATCTGAAGGAGGAGAAGTTCAGGGTACTATATCCTGAAACTTTGTGAATCRAAATCTTTCATTCGTTGGTAAAACTGCGCATGATCCCCAAACCACCTGATGTGATGTCGGCTGATCCGGCGAGATATCAACTGAGATGGATGATGGCAGCAGCAACCACACCTGACTTGCCGCACCCAATCAGAAAACAAAAATGAAAGGCAAGAAGAAGATTCGATAATAGAAATTGGAAGACTTGTAAGGATGTACGGTTATGTACCCCTCTATCGTAAGCATGATGAAGCAGCAGAATACAGGGGGAATAGAAAAGCAATGCCTTTGCTACCCTTACCCCAGATTAAATAGCCCCATAGTTAGTCAACTCACCACACCCAGACAAGGCAGTTTCCCACTCCTTTCTTCCTTCCTGTTTGCCTCCCCTTTCGCTCAGGCTTTGTCCATGCCCCATTTCGCGGCCCGCAGACTTTCACATGGGTATTTCGACCATACCCTCACGAGGGAGTACGAATTGGGAGTAACTCATGCATTGCCAGTAATGTAAGGGTGCCAGCCAGGCAACTTATGGGCATGCAGTGCCATCTTCTGGGCCGAAGGCACAACACTYGACCTTGCGAGCCGATTCGCTCTTYGCAATCCTCCCAAMATTCACTAGCGTGCCGGTCCAGTCAACATCGCTTCAATTGCCCTCGCTGTGTCCACCATGGATGGCCTCCTGGATWTCYGCTCATCTGTGCACTGCAGCGCGAGGTTCAGCATATCCTGCACCAACACCCGTTCCTCCGGTGTCATGGAATTTTGTAAATGTGGATCGAGAGCCGACGTGGCCGRATACCGTCTTACCCACGAGTACAGTGGCATKGGGTCCCCGTTCTCCAGCCTCAGGATTGCCCTCTTGGCAGTTACCAGCTCTAGCAATATCACCCCAAACGCAAAGACATCGCTTGACAAAGTCAGCTTGGCATCGTAAATGTACTCGGGAGCCATATACCCAGGAGTACCTCCGTGCGTCAGGGTCACCACCGTCGTTTTGCCAGAGGGGGTTGGATTGTCAGCATGGGGCACATTCCCAGGCTTGGCAAGCCCGAAGTCGCAGACGTATGCATGCAAGTTTTTCCCTTTACCTTCGACAAGCACATTCTGGGTCTTAATATCGCGATGTATGATGGGTTGTTCCAGTTCATGGTGGAGATATCTAAAGCAGGTGGCCAGCTGGCTTGCAATCACCACCCTCTCTGTCCAATTCAACGGCTCCCATCCATCTCCATGGGGTCCAGGGACGGTGCTAGATGCAAGCCGCTCCTGCAGATCCAGTGCTGCTGGTGCTGCTGCAATTGGTTTTGTTCTGTGCAGGCGATCATGCAGACTCCCTCCTGAAACAAATGGGTATACAAGGACGTACCTGTTTCCCTCCACACAATAACCCAACAGCTTGCACAGATTCTTGTGGCGCACATGACTGAGTGTGTTCACCTCCGCCAGGAATTGTCTGTGTTTGACTGTGTCCAGTTCCCCTCGCATCACCTTGATGGCCACATCCGTCATCGCTTTTCCCACCATCAAGGAGCCTCTGTACACGTCACCGTACCCACCACTCWTCCCAGTCAGGCAGCTACCCTCACTTAGTGCCTTTTCGATCTCCSACCAGGGGAACGCCGTRATGGAATTGGCAGCCAGCCATTCTGCGTCGGTCTCAGAGAACACACTCACTCCGCTAACAGTAGTGGTTAGGAGAGRGKATTGACCATCACAGGTACCTGTTGTCGGCGCCATGGTSAAATCTGGGGGCTGTGCAGTGCTCCACCACTGGCCGCAGCAACGCTTTCGAAAGATCAAGACTAGTGCGACAATTACAGCTAGAACCACCCCCACTGATACACCAATCACCACCTTCAAACTCGAAGACATTTCTCCCTCGGAGGGACATTGAAGGAAGGAAGCACTCACTTCAAGCTTTAGGAYCTGGCCATCCCCAGTGCCGGCGTAGAGGTACCTATCCAACTTGGTGAGATACAGAGACATAATTGCTTCTGGTAAGCCATCAGCTTTCAAAAGTGTAGCAACTGTCTCAACAGCAATTACTTTCCCGTTCGGTCTGTCAAAACGCAGCCAATGGATGTGTCCTCTGTCACGCTCCGAGACAAACAGGTTGCAGTTTTTGGAATCCAAGGCCAGACTGCGAGGACTGTTGAATCCGCCCTCAGGGCTAGGAAATGTGGGCTGGCCCACGGGTGCTCCAGCAATTGTTTCTGTCCCACCTGTGGCAGTAACCACTCTTGATGCTCCAGCAATTGTTTCTGTCGCACCTGTGGCAGTGTCCACTCGTCGCACCGCGTTATTCCAGTAGTCAGCAACGTACAATTTGCTTCCATCACTGGAAATGGCCTGAGGTCCGATCATGGGGTCGCTAAACTTGACAAATTTAGAGTTTGGATTATCCACATACCCAACCTCCTCGCCGCCTGCAAGTATATACGACCGTTGGAATTGCGAAGGTGTAGACATGTTCACTTTTCTGATGAGAGAGTTAGCGGACGCAAAGATGGCATCCTGCACCGGATGCCTGACCATCTGCATCGGCGACTTTATATTGTCTAGTAGCTCCACACCTCTTCCGGAGTTCACATCGAGTGTCCATAGAGCACTGTTATTCATGTCTGAAAGGACTAAAGCCGTGTGATTCCACATCAACAAGCCCCGCACATCAGACCCATTTGTTGCATTGCTTGCCCAGGTGGAGTTTCTGAAGCTGGCATACTGCCCCAACTTGGTGTCCAAAGGCCATGGCCCAGCAACATATGTGATGTTGTACGTTGTGTTGTAAGGACCTATGGGTTCAGCCTTCTTAACCCAATTCGTGAAGAAGCTTGCGTTATCAACAGATGGGCTCATCAACTTTTCAGAGTAATAAATGGTCTCTTCATTTGGTGAAAGAGCGATCGCTAAGATCCGATAGGCTTTATTGGTGGCTATGTCTCCTCTACTGGAGAGAATATTGGCAACGTTCTTCAGGAGGTTTGTGTTAATGATATTGAGGGAACTCGCCTGCGCTTCTGTAAGCTCTCTCTGCCTGGTCTCCTGTCTCTCACCGCTATAATCCTCCTCTGCAGTGGCCCTGGCACCGAGGATTTCCCGGGACCCAGCACTCAAAAGGACAACGAGGAGCAGAAGGATGCCTCTGCGTTGACGGAAGACTCCTAGATATAGAGGAGCCATCATCCTTCATCTCTCTTGTCTCCCAAAACCATCTCCAGGACCTCCTCCACTGCGGAACGACCAACCACCACTGTCAATCACTCTCATTTGTCTTTCCTTTCCTCTAAAACAACCGAAAGATAAAAGAGCACTCCAGCATATTCTTCTTTATGACTAAATGTACAGAACCAATCACTCAGAACCAGTGAGAAGCAAAACCACCTATGAATCAATCGTGGCATTCACACACAGACACAGAGAGATTTCCTCAGCCCCCCTCTTGCAGCCGAGCTCTGTAATTCTACCCACCTGCTGAAATGTTGTTCTGACCTCTTAGTAATTGTCATGTCCGATTGACTTTTTTTTTCTTTTTTTTTCCCCTTACAAAAACAGAACCTTACGGTTCTGGCTCCTTTCCATTCTGGGGAGGATCAGTCCAGTTCCTATTCCACCGGCAAGTCAAGGAAATGGAATTACAACAATTTACTCACACACGCTCCTCCCCATTATGGTTGAGAGGCCTGGGCAGATGGCATTGATTACTTCCCATGGGAAGGATTTACCATCCCTCACCCCTGCCTAAGGCTAGACCTATTCTGATTCGTGTAACTCTATTCATCTACGTTGTCTATCCTATTGGGCCTGAGTCACCTGACCTAACATATTCCTCTCAGCTACTTGGCTGTCAGATTTGCAATGAGGTCCAGAATTGCTAGTTCGGTGTCAGTTATCAGAGTGCTAAAACCCTAAGCCCTATGTGTTCGGAGATTCCAAATGCCATCACTTAAGAGCTTATTCTAGATCTGGTTCTCCCTCTACTGTACTCCCTTCAGAGTCTGCGGCTCTGTGGGGTCCCTTCTATTCTTCTTTCCCTTATTGTAATGGTATACTGTGCAAAAGTCCTGGTACTCTCTGCACTGGGGACTAGTTCTGAGAACCTACTTCCGGTCTTGTTGTTCTTTGGAGTTAGTGGGATGGTGCCGCATTTATCCAGAGCCTAGTGACATGTCTGTGAGGTGTGTTCTACTCCCGGGTGCGTCTGATATCTGGGGTAGGGCTGTGTAATTGTGTCTCCAGTGGCCAAGGTAGATTCTGTCCTGCTCAATCGTAGCTATCTTGCCTTCTCCTAGGTGGTGTTTGGAAAATGCTTCGATTATTTTATTTTTATTTGCTAAATTGTGTTCCATTTTCATGCGATTTTTTTTTCCAGCGTCCCCTATACTCAGTTTCTACTATGTATAATACTTCTTCCCACACCTCTTGGGTGCTCACTGCAATGTCATCAATCGTCTCTTGGCATCTGTGCTTCCATATTATCCATAAGGTATTGTCTGGAAAAAAGGCAACCTCATACCCCTGCCATGAGTTGGGTAATTGCTGTCCTATCCGTTGGAAGGATTTTGTTTGTGGTTAAGAGCCACAGTGTCGCTGTGTGTTTCCAGAGTTGTTGCGCTTTTTGACCGAGTAGAAGACAATGCCCTATGTCCTCTGTCAACCCGCATGGACAGATGGGGCAGAGTTCCTGTAGTGGAGATTGTGTCTGAGCATTCATTCTCTTATACAGCCATGAGTTTACTGGTAGGGCCTGGTGAGCGAGTAGCCACCGGAAAATTCTTATTTTGAATGCTGTTATGGAAATAATTCTATTCCAAGGGGAGAGGAGTGTGGAGTTAGGTGGTATGCTGAGGTGCGTTACCCATTTATGGTTTATGATTTGGGTGATTGAGACGGATCTCGTTCTCAGTGTATATCGTAACTTCGCGGTATACTCCAAGATATTAGTACGCTTCTCTATTCCTAGTCTCCTTGATTTCCTTTCCATGCCCATTCCGCAGGGTCTACTTCTAGGTCCTCTAAGTTTGTTGTCGGGTTRTAGATCCAACGTTGCTCTGTTTCTACTACCCTTATTTTTCTTACAGATTGCTCCAGTAAGGCTACTTCCACTGAAGGGTTTCAGCTTAATAGGCTAGTAGTTGTCCCCGGTTCTTCCATTGGATACATGTCGCAGATGAGCTAGGAGTCCCTTGGTCCTTCCTTCTAACAGAATTGATAGGCGATGTTGGGGGGGACTTCTGTCTTTATTGTTGCCCAATCACCCGGATTCAGTTTGCAGGGTCTTTGAGCAGTTGCAACCTTCTCTCCAAGACAGAGATAACAATGTTGTTTAGATTCTCCTGTAGGTTATGGCAACCCTTTAGGCATTCTCTCAGTTCGCTGATAACAGTGTTGCCCATCTCTTTTCTGTGTCCTGCCATAGGTGCTTAATATGCCACACTCCTTTTTCTGCCCAAGAGCCCCATTTCATGTCATTTCCGGATAGGGTCCAGGGCTTTCCCTGTGTATCTAGTAAGGACTGGTTGCAAAAGAGGGCTTGCCTGAGAACCTCCTCTTTGCTTGCTGGTTCTCTCACCTTTGCTTGCAGGATCTCTCTCCAAGCTTTTAAACTGCCAGTGTACCCTTTCCCAGCTATCGGCCGCGGGCCCTGCGCGCCAAATTTTGGCGGGGCATCTGGCCACCGCCGGAGGCCGAGTGCGGCCTCCGTGTTAACCGGCACAAAGCGGCGAAATGGCTGGGAAAGGTACTGGTGGTTTAATAGTTGGCCCCAGAAGTCCAGTTCCGGCTCTTCCACCCCTCCCCCTTGCTCCGTTGCTCAAGAAGTGCCTTTCATTGCCCAAGATTTGGCCATGATCCAAAAAAAGCCGAACATGTTTTCCGGGGTTCTATATTTTACTAGTTGTTGTACTCTTCTTAGCTCTATGTCTATCCATGAAAGATTGTTGTTGGTTATTAATTTAATGATCCACTTGGATTGTAGAGCCCTTATCTGCGTTTCTGGGTCAAGTATTCCTAGGCCACCATTTGCCTTCTTTTGTGTTACATATTTCCGGGCTACTTCGGAGTTGAAGTTGACTTTCGATGGGTCCCCGGTCCAGAGATAGGCTGCAGTTCTTCTTCTTAGTTGAGTTCGTAGTCATTTGGGTGGGCTCCAAATGGTTGCTGTGTTATGTACCCGATTGACCTTCAATCCATAACAAATTCACACGTTCCCATACACGCATGCAATTGCAGAGTAGAGTCGAAGGAGGCAAATCCACACAAAACCGGAGAGAAGATATGCAGAGTGGAAGCTCGAAATACACAGGGAATTGAAAAACGAATTTCAATTCTGAAATCCCCCGTCCTCCTCCAATCAATCCAGAGTACTTGTTCCAAGAATGACAACAGCGTTTACAACAACCCCGAACAATCAAAAGCAAGTGTTCAACGAAGTCTGCAGGAGTCTTCTTCTTCCTCCTCGCCACCTCATACCCCTGGCTATGGCTGCCGT
>BFEA01000622.1:711626-732268 GCA_003427395.1 Chara braunii | reverse complement strand
TTCAACGAAGTCTGCAGGAGTCTTCTTCTTCCTCCTCGCCACCTCATACCCCTGGCTATGGCTGCCGTAGCAGCAGTAACCCCACAGCTGTCACAACGTGCAAATCTGAACCACCAGCCTCAATGATAGCAGCACCAGCTCAGCGCCTGCACTGAAGTGCAGCGCTGGAAGTCCTGACGAAGAAGGTGACAACCGATCCAGCACTTCGAAGAAGAGAAAAACGAAGTTCCTCATGAGGAGGAACACCAAATATGGCTGCCAAGTGAAGAAAGGCAGCGCTCAAACCCAACAACACAGTCGTGGTGAAGCTCTTGCGCAGAGCTGCTGATAGCAGCAGTGCTATCTCCAACTTTGTGTCCCAGCCCCAGCTATGGCTGGGCTTCGAGGACGAAGATGCCCTCGCCCAAAATTAACGCAGCAACGATCGGGCACAGTTTTCCCAGCAGAAACAACGAGAAAAGACCCGACCCAAATTTCCTGCCCGCTACTTCTACCCTCTGCCTAGACCTACGACGGACTCCCAAGCAACAACCCAAGACTCACCTGTATCTAGATGGAAAGAGGGGAAAAGGGKACCTTGAACACAAAAAGGAATAGGCCAAATGGCCTAGAACTACCAAACAGAGACTACTAGTAGCTGACTCAGGGATCAASTCCCATACAGCTCAACACTCACAAACAAGACACACAGATTACAGGTCACGGGATCAAGTCCCGCAAGGCTCAAAACAGGCAAACAGCAAACCAACAGGCAACACAGCAGGCAAAGGTTGCAGGATCAAGTCCCGCCAACGATGACAGGGGCGAAATTAGTGTACAGCATGCTTGTAGCACTGCAATTCATTGCATTCCTACCCTCCCGGGGAACGAGGACCCCGAGCTAGGAGTGTCCACGAGGAGACCGTCTGAGCAACTTTCCACTTTGTTCAGCYTCGTAGCACCGCACAACTGAATTGGCAGACTTGAGAAGTTCGTTTYTTGTAAACCAACGGTCCTCAGTATGAGGTTGGAAGAGGAACTTGACAAGATATCCACAATCGGGGCCAGTGCCCCATTGGTCCTCAATGCTCTCGACTTCATATCCCTTTCCAGGGATAGGAGGTCCAAACTGTGGTGGCCGATCAGGAAATGCGTCAGCAGGAGTGAAAAACAACAGTTTTGAGGCATGGAAGACAGGATAGGTCCAGGTATGTGGGGGTACAGCAAGTACATAAGAAGGCCCAAAAGGGTTTGCTCCCACAGTATCAAGTACCTGCCATGGGCCATAGTATACAGGCAACAACTTTTGTGATATATCATGTTCATCAGTTAACTCTGATCTTTTCACCCAGACCCAGTGACCAGGCCGAATAGGAGAGTGAGAACGGTGCTTATTAGCCTGCGCTATCATTCTTTTCTGAGCCTTGAACATGTTTGTTCTGGCTTTCTCTAAGTCTTTCTCATAACTCTTGGTGAACTTTGCAGTCTCAGGAGTTAGTTTAGGCTTAGTTTTGTCAACGAGATCATCAAGAGGTTGTCTTGGTTCCCTGGCAAAGTGAAGCCTATAGGGTGTAAAGCCTGTAGTGCTGTAAACGAAAGTTTTATACATAAGTTAAGCCCTTGACCGATGTTTGTCCCAGTCCTGTTAATCAGGTGTGATCACAGGACGCAGCAGCTAAAACAAGACTTGGTTCATCACTTCAGCCTGTCCATTGGCTTCAGGATGCCTGCGAGAAGTCATGTCTAGCCTGGAATGGAAGTAGTCTTTATAGAAAGCCTGCCATTCGTCGCTGCAAAACCTGGGGTCTCTGTCACTGATAATAGAGGTTGGGCACCCATGGACATTAACCCACCTCTCAGCAAACAGCTCTCTCACCAGAGGAACTATGGCCACAACAGGTAAGGGAATAAACTCAGCAAACTTAGAGAAACGATCAATACATACCATTACCTGACTCATGCCACGAGGGGTGGTCTTGACCAAATCAGTGAAGTCAATGGACAATGACTCACCTGGACCATCTGGAATAGGCAATGGTTTGAGTACTCCCATAGGAGGCCGTCTATGGACCTTGTTCCTTTGGCATAACTCGCAAGTCTCTATGTACTTGAGAATATCCTCCTTCATCCTTGACCAATAAAAGCATTGGGTCAGGGCAGCATAAGTCTTTAGGAACCCAAAATGACCTCGAGCATCATAACTCTCTGAAATYAGATGAGTTATGATCTTGTGATCATTAGGAATGCACAAGCGTTTTTCTCCTTCACTGATGGTGTATAGGAGATCTGAAGTCAAGGCATAGCCTGACTCAGAATTGAGGTCCATCTGCAAATTCCTAAATAGGGCCAAAGAMAGGGTCCTGARGCRACGCAGCAATAGCCTAGCRTGTGGAGTCTCCAAATGAGTAAGTATGAACAATAGCAGCAAAGGTGTCAGGTCTGCGAGAAAGAGCATCAGTTACTCTGTTATGGCATCCCTTTTTGTGTTTCMGTTCAAAGTCAAAGGGATCAATGAACTGAATGTATCTCGCCAAMTTGTCATTCAGCTCCCCCTGGGTCTTCATCCACTGCAAGGTCRAATGGTCAGAGTAAACCTTGAAGTGTCTTCCCAGTAAGAAGTGCTTCCATTGTTTGAGRGCACACACAAAGGCAAACAAGTCTTTCTCATAAGTAGATGCCTAAACTTTKTGTGCCTTGATTTTCTTACTCATGAACTCCACAGKCTTAAGGCCAAACCCATCATCTTGCTGAAGGACAGCCCCTACACCATACTGACTTGCATCTGTGRTCAACACAAATGGCAAGGTAGGGTCAGGAAGCCTCAGCACAGGYGCTTGGGTCAAGGCTTTCTTCAATCTGGAGAAATCCAATTGGCATGTGGGTGTCCATCTGAAAGGAACATYTTTTGCCACCAGGTYAGTCAGGGGAGTGGYCATAGTAGAAAAGTTTTTGATAAACTTTTTGTAGTAGGATGCCARAACCATGAAAGACCTAATGTCCCTAACAATTTGTGGTTGTGGCCAATCCCTTACAGCGGCCACTTTGGAGGCTTTTGGGGAAAGACCATCTGCAGAAATTACATGTCCCAAATACACAAGAGAAGAGGCACCAAAAGATGATTTTTCTGTATTTATTTTRTATTTKTTTTCCCTCAAAATCTGCAGAACTTTTCTGAGATGATCAGCRWGGTCAACAACATTTTTGCTGAACACCAGAATATCATCCAGATAAACCACCACAAAACGATCAAGAAATGGTTTGAAAATTCTGWTCATTTCTGTTTGSAAGGTTCCTCRTGCACTRAATAACCCAAAGGGCATGACCAGGAACTCATAGGTGTCATACCGGGTTTTGAAGGCTGTCTTAGCAACATCCTCCTTAGCCATTTCGATCTGATGATACCCGGATTTCAGATCGATTTTGCTGAAGACTTCGCAGCCTTGCACCATATCCAACAGTTCATCGATCCTAGGCAAGGGCTCTGAGCTCTTCCTAGTGATCTTGTTCAGGCCCCTATAATCGATACACATTCTAAGTTTACCATTTCCTTTTGCGACAAAGAGAACTGGTGCCCCATACTCAGATGTGTTGGGGCTGATCCAACCCTTCTCAGTTAGTGTTTCCAATTGCTTTCATAGCTCATCCAATTCAGCAGGAGACATCCTATAGACTCTGCCCTYGGGAGGGGGTGAGTCAGGTAGGATTTCAATGTGATGTTTGGTCTGCCTATGGACAAGTCCAATAGGCTCCTGAGCTAAGTCTGCATAATCATCAACCACTCTCTTGATGATGGGATCACACTGAGGGGTGGATGAACCAGTTTGTGCCACATAGGCAACAAAACGAAGTGTTAGTGCCCCAAGTGGGGTAGTCCTTCGCGAAGTGCTTCTTAGCACATCTGATGCAAATTCCCTGATCCTTTCTTTTCTACCATGTCCCCTCAGCAATCTTGTGACTTCTCCAGAGGAAAGTGGCAGGATCCATGGGATTAGCTGGACAGGTGGCACCCTTTCGAAGATTGGGTACCTGCGGGCCACCTGGGCGTTTGACTGAACCCTTAGGATTGGAGGGYCTTTCGGGYTGWAACTGACTTTTGCCTTTCATCAGGCTCATCAGAGTCTGACCCAACAACAGGGCAGCYTGATCTGGTGTGGCTCTTGCATCTAGACCAGCTGAGGGAACAGATCCCTTTCCCTTTCTYCTGTTCTGGGAAGAGGAGGTGCTTCCCTTTTGGGAAGAGGTCTGGAGATGGAGTGTGGCTTCCATGTCCAGCGCTGCCCTGCCAAAAGACCTYCAGCYTTTGTGGCCTGCAGTGAACAAGGCCTTSGCATATGTCTCTGGAGCAGCCCTGAYAAACCATGTCAATTTGTCKTGCTCAAACATTTCCAAACCAGGTGTGGAGGTTAGTTTCTCCCACTCTGCATAGAGCTTGGAGAGTGATCCACGCCACTTACTTTGGCCTAGTCTCACAAGCTCGTCATTAGCTTTGCGGGCCTTTTCCTTGTCAGCAAACCTGGTTTYCGGACCCTGAAAAATGACATCCAGACYAACTGCAGCAATCCAATCATCCAGCTGCTTCTGAGCCTTGCTGGCCTTAGARGTTGCCCACTTTAGTGCGCCCCCTAACAAGAGGGCCACTGTGGCACATGCCTTGTCCACCTTTGGGCAAGTATAGCCCCTGAGGTAAGACCTCATCTGGGCTATCCAGTCTGAGACRTCCACTTTGRGGTCTTCCCCAGTGAACTTCTCARGMTGGGCCATCTTGGGAAATCACAGTTCCGACTGCACAGTGCTGGAACTTGATTCCCTTGTGGACACAGTCCCAGAGACMTACGTYACCTTCTCTTTTGGGGAAGGTGGTGGAGTCTTGGGAGAACCARGACGKGATGATTGTGGTGTGGGTGCCGGAGGRGAGCTAAGAGGAGGGACAGTAGGATGAGGAGAGGGTACAGGAGTACGAGGGAAATGCCTGAAGAACGTTGCTGACAACTTCTCYAGTTTGTTGTCAATAGATGACAGCTKGGACTCAACTGTTGAGATCCGTTCATCCCARGATGTGAAAACATCCCGGTTGTGAGCGGATTCCAGCAGTACCAATTCTGCAAGATTCCGCGTGACATCAGCCACGCGGGCRTCAGCAGGGAMCTCGGCAATRGTGTCCAGCAACTCAGACCTTCTGGCTGCTGCTTCTCCTCTCCTAGTTGCCTCTGCCTTCTCCCTCTTTAATCTCTCTACTTCCCGAACTGCATCTGTAGCAGCTTTCTCTGCTGCTTTGACGGCTGCGTCCACGAGCTCTTCCTCAGTCAGGGGTTTCTACTCCTCCCTGCCTGGCTCAGGCTTTGCAGACGTCTCCCCGCCTTCAGCAGGTCCCTTAGCCTTGTCCTCAGTGGCCATGATGGTCTTTTCAATTTTTATTTGTCAGAAAACAAATAAAAATAAAAATAATAATAATTTTGATTGTTGTTCACACTCAGAACACAAATAAAAAGAAGTTAAYTGTGCTGTTTAGTAGAATATTACTAAGGTTTGGGATTTACAGCAGGTAGTGAGTGGTAAATGTCAAAAACAGCCTGGGAGATTACAGGCTCAGGACAACGGCAGAAACTTTCAACAAAATGGCCATGTCTGAGCATGCAATCCGATCAACAAGGCAATGATGTTTGTGGCCAGGCTCGTCACAGAGCCTTCCCGAAGCAATTAGCATTCTACAGCAAGCGGGAGAGATACTTTTCGATGCAATCAGGGAAAAGCAAAAAAAATAACACCGGAGCGGATTTCGAACACTGCTGTGCGGTCCGCAAAACATTTCAATTCTAATCAAAATAGGAATTTGTCATTTCACTGACGTTCTGACTTCTGATACGGATAGGCAGTATTCAATACTGACTGACCGATTTCTAACTGCCAACTGACAGAACTGACCCACAGACGGACAATAAATTGCGGTTGTCACTCACAGAACCAGGTAGGCAATCACCGCAGATCAGGGTCAGTGGGATGCAATTTTATTTATTTATCTATTTATCAAATTAGAACAGATTCAGCGAGGGGTCAGAAACAACCAAAATGGCGACTAACGATCTATCTGACCGAGACTGCACACAGACTACGACAGACACTGACAGGGTCTGATGACGGCCAAGAAATAAAGGAACGAACTCACTTGGACGAAACGTGATTGCAGATATCTGACCGGTCAACCGTTGACCGTCAATCTGCCACAAAATAAGGTAGACCAGTTTTACGTTGACATCAGACCTGCAGCGGAGATCCCATGAATCTTCCAATCCAAATGCCTCGACGAAGTATTTGCAGCAGCGGCCCAGACTGAAGTCCCGTGCCACAGACGGCACGGTGTACGACTTGAGGGTCACCCAACACTCAGGTCCACTGGGCCACTTAGGGTTGACGCAGCGGTCAACTCTGCTCTCGCCAGCTGAAACTTTCCCTGAACGTTCCACCACTCCGTATCTTTTTTTTTCTTTTCTTTTTGATAGCGGTAATTCTCCCCTCGCACACTACCTTCCACCACCTCTCACCAATGACACCCGTTGAAGAAAGCGGATAGCAAATCCCTACTCCAACCGCCGCTCAGAAAGGAGGTTGCCACTCAATTGCTCGCCGGTTGCACACAGTCGCAGCTCCGATACCAACTGTTCTGTACCGGATTGAACTTCAATCCACAACGAATTCACACATTCCCATACACACATGCAATTGCAGAGTAGAGTCGAAGGAGGCAAATCCACACAAAACCGGAGAGAAGATATGCACAGCGGAAGCTCGAAATACACAGGGAATTGAAAAACGAATTTCAATTTTGTAATCCTCCGTCCTCCTCCAATCAATCCAGAGTACTTGTTCCAAGAATCACAACCACGTTTACAACAACCCCGAACGATCAAAAACAAGTGTTCAACGAAGTCTGYAGGAGTCTTCTTCTTCCTCCTCGCCACCTCATACCCCTGGCTATGGCTGCCGTGGCAGCAGTAACCCCACAGCTATCACAATGTGCAAATCTGAACCAGGAGCCTCAATGATAGCAGCGCCAGCTCAGCGCCTGCACTGAAGTGCAACGCTGGAAGTCCTGATGAAGAAGGCGACGACCGATCCAGCACTTCGAAGAAGAGAAAAACGAAGTTCCTCATGAGGAAGAACAGCAAATATGGCTGCCAAGTGAAGAAAGGGAGCACTCAAACCCAACAACACAGTCCTGGTGAAGAAGCTCTTGCGCAGAGCTGCTGATAACAGCAGTGCTATCTCCAACTCCGTGTCCCAGCCCCAGCTATGGCTGGGCTTCGAGGAAGAAGATGCCCTCGCCCAAAATTAACGCAGCAACGCTACGGCAACGATCGGGCAGAGTTTTCCCAGCAGAAACAACGAGAAAAGACCCGACCCAAATCTCCTGCCCGGTACTTCTACCCTCTACCCTCTGCCTAGACCTACAACAGACTCCCCAAGCAACAACCCAGACCTCAATTGTATCTAGATGGAAACAGGGGAAAAGGGGACCTAGACCTATGAAACACAAAAAGGAATAGGCCGAATGGCCTAATTCGGCCTAGAACTTCCAAACAGAGACTACTAGTAGCTGACTCAGCGATCAAGTCCCATACAGCTCAACACTCACAAACAAGACACACAGATTACAGGTCACGAGATCAAGTCTGCAAGGCTCAAAACAGGCAAACAGCAAACAAACAGGCAACACAGCAGGCAAAGGTTGCGGGATCAAGTCCCGCCAGCGACAACAGGGGCAAAATTAGTGTACAGCCCGCTTGTAGCACTGCAATTCATTGCAGCTGCGTACCACATCATTGAGAAGATAGACGAGTTCAGGATCAGTGCCCTACCAAATATTCATGTAGAGGTCTTTGACCAGTTACCCATTTTGACTATAATTTTGCTCATTATTTTTGGGCCCATTGACTGGTTAGTGCCTCACTTAGACACTTGAACTCCTAAGACTCGGTGAAATAGACATGTCTGTGAAGATGCAGACTACCTGCACCTGGACAGAAAGACCCTATGAAGCTTTATTGTTCCCTGCCTGATGTWACCTCTGCCAGTAACCTCTCTCTCTCTGAAGAAAAAGAAGAAGAAGGCGAAGGAGAAAAAGGAGAAAGGAGGGAGAAGAGATGGAGGGTGAGACAAAGGAGAAGAAGAAGATGTTGTCCTCCTCGCTGTCTCGCCTGCATGTAACTGCTGCCGTGTACTGATTGTCGCCGTGGTCCCTGTGCAGGTCGCTGGCGCGGAGCGCACCTATGGTGCCCAGGTAAGTACCGCCGACGCAGGTATGGCCTCGGCCCCTCTGCCTACCTTCACCTCTCTACCTCTACCTCCTAGTGTAGCGTTGTAGTGTCGCAGCACTGCTCCAGCAGCGTGTTGCCCGAGAAGTGAGCTACTCCAACTGTATGTCTGTCCAACCGTTGGGCCGGCTGGTCTGCCTCTGTGTGTGTGCCAAAGCGTGGGCCTACAGGGTCTGGGTCCCGACCGGACGTCCAGACCCTGTACCTGGACAGGGGAAGCCTGCCTCCTGGCGTACCTGGCCCAAGGCACCGCCTTGGGAACTGCAGGTCCGAAACGACACCCGAACAGACAAAAATAGGACAGCAACCAAATAAATAAATAAATGGATGCTGCCTCGAATCGAATCCTGCGGCCTAAGGGCCAGCCGTGGGCCTCCAGGGCGCACGTCCGAAGGGTGTGYGGCCTSGGAGCCCCCAGCAACCGTTGGGCCCCCAAAATGGGGCCCSKGTGSGGMCYCMYCWTKYMCCYCCCCCCCCCCCCCCCCCCCCTTCCGTATGAAGTCAAGCCGGGTCGAGGGCGAAGCTGACGATCCGATGGTGGAACCTCAATGCGAGTGCGGCGTAGAGCCGAAGGTACCGGCTTGCCTTGTAGCTTGCTTTCGTAACGTGCGTGGACATCGGGGGCTGTCGCCTGAAGCTCCGCACGGGGTCAACCAACACTCAGATTAAGGCAATAAGGAAAATGTACTAAGTACTCCGTCGGCTTGGTGCCGTAGTGCCGCTGCAAAATAATGTTGCTAATCTCCTGAAAATCGTTCATGGAGGGCGGGTCTTGCACTCGATGCCCAGGAAAGTCGTCGCATTCCGCCAAAACGACAAGGACCAACTTTGAACAATGAAAAACCGGGTAGACCGGCAAGTGGGCGTCCACCTGAATGACAATGATGGTCCTTCGGGTGGGTCACCTGCAGGGGTTACAATGCGCCAAGCCCCATCCATTTCGGAAGGAGCTTGCGAGAGATATCTTGTTCGAGGCTGAACTCTACGACGGAGACCCAAATGAGGTGGCCGGCGTGTGACGCCCAACCTCACGCCCTGCGCGACTTCCTGTTTTCGGAGTGGGAGGGGGCCTGAAAGTGCGTAGTAGGGGGTGTGCCAAGGATTTTAGGAAAGTGGGGGTGGAGTCCCAGGTTGGAACTGAGATCTCCGGTGTCAAGTTTCAGGGATGGAAATGCAAGTGRTTTCTGTGTAGGRTCAGGTCTTGGKTTTTGCCTTTCTCAGCGTCAAGCRGCTAATTTCGCTGGCCCCRTCGCCTCGGCCAGACTCGCACCTRGTGCATGGATGGAACACAGTGGGTGTCTCTCTGTTCAAACATCTCTCGCYGGCGRRTTTCACACAGATCTCCGAGTCCGACGTGGACGACCTCAGMCAGAGRCTGTGTTATCGGTGCTCAGCTTCRRAGCGGGTTTGTCTCACGAATCCCSCTGYCCGGTAAGYGTTGTACTGATGGCACTCAGMACACGGCCTACRRGGCCAGCACTGYGCGATCGAATCCCAGGGAACTACCGTGAGATGGTGATAAGGGAGAAGGAGATAGAATGGAGGGAAGTCCRTTTCAACAACGGCGAATCCCGGTGTAAGATGGTACTGGTAATTACGAGGGTCAGGGTAGTCYGGGGYTCGGGAATTTCGTCCAATGGCCTGGTRAAAGTCCCAAGCACACAGTCGATCGCCTTCCGTTTGACAGGGGTAGGCCGAAAGCCGCAAGTTCGACCGGTGGAAGAGTTRTTMGTTCTCCCAGTATTCTCTGTACTCGGGGTTCCTCAKACTAGCACAGTCCGTGATCCAGAATGGAACGCCAACATYCACATTTGACAAGAGGGGCTTGWCTCATACATTTGGTCGCGCAAGGAGAGGAGGTGTCAGGTCATGCAGACAYGCGTATACGTGACGACTGTCKTCTGGCGATCASTCGTATACGTGCGTGCGCATGAYCTGTTTCGCCRGATCCGAATTTRCTTAGATAGATCAASRGGCAAAAGGGAAGAGGTGAACAAWCATTCTTATGCATTAGATGTCAATTGCRTGCAATTCGTGCACAGGAGCAGCTCAACCMATACTCARGCGTACGCACAAACCGCAATCTACTCATTAYTACATGCATCYGCCCTGACCCAGGTTGGTTTGGGGGAGGCAKCCCCCAACGGCCCAAGGCAAGATTCTACAGTCGTCCACTATCGTACGTACAAGGACATACTCATTCCAGGAGTGGGCGGGATCTCATACATGTCTCCACACTACAGCAGGGCATTCATTCGCTACGTCCTCATTTCTACGATCAATCATAAACACACGAAGAGATGAGAGAGACAAAGATAGCTCCAACACCAATCAAGGAAAAGAAAATATGAGAATGCCGCGAGCAAAACTGGTTGAAAACAAGAAATCACAGCAAACCAAAGAAATCAAAATTATGCAGAACCAATTCAGCACACCACCTTCTCCATTGCTTTCTCTCTCTCTCAAAGTCCCCACGATGCGGGCAGTCCGTCGCTTCGCAYCCATCAACAACCCGAAGTTGTCATCCTGCGTAGTCCGAGTGTGCAAGCCAGGTTCGCCCGTATGCCACAGTCCTTCGCGGCCACACGTCAACCCCACATACCCAGCACCAGCTCGTCGGATTGCCCAACTCGCTACTCATCTTTTTGTCTCCGCTCGTTAGTCGGTCCACTCGACCACGCTAACTCCCAAGTGTGGGTTAGAGAGCGAATTAGTCACGCATGCGAGCTTTATAGCAGTYAGTAGGTGCGCGAGATAATTCCGGATTATGCTGAAGCGAGAARCAGAAAGGAGGAGGAAGTGCCTGKGGGTGCATTACRGGCCCGCGACGTGGGGGACGTGGMWGCTCTCCACACWTCGMTCCAATCATGCACATGCGGGCCAAYGAGATAGAYGGGAAAGAGGCGYAGAGAAAAWTTGCGCGACAAAAGAAAAGGAAGAGATCAAGAAGTAAGTGGATTACAGTTACACCTGCGCTCGCCAAGGAGCAAGAAGAGATTACAGTTGCGATTAGAATTTAGGCGTGGCAGKRGCAGAGCGCGGAACAGGACRCAACAATGCGCGYGCAAGTACGGAGCCTCGTGTAGTTGCAACCAAAAATTACGATGCTCCCAAATTCCTAGCCWAATTAAAATCCTCACTGCGAAAAGAAATTCCGGRAACCCGTGTGGGTTCAAAATTCAAAAAGGAATTCAAAAAAGRACTCCCCGCGAGGTGATCGCACCAAAAATTCCCCTCYCTCCAGCAGAACAAGAAAGAAGCTATGGCAACAGTTATTTTCACACTCKCTAAGGCGCAATCAATTACCAACCGTCGTGSGACCAGCCTCTTTCCAAAGGACGGGGGCATTCATGTAGTTGMRCGGGCCCCTCCCGATTAACCCCCAAAATACAGCTACGCAGAAAGTCGCKCGTTCATGGAAAGTAGTTCSTCACATATGTGACGCCCAGGGGGTTCCAATCTTAAGCAAGTTCCTGCTTGCTTTTCCATGCCCTGCACAAGAAGAAGAAAGTGAGGGAGGAGGASGTAAGGRAAAGAAGGAAGAGGAGAGGAAGGCCGCCATTCATACYCGATCTYTGTCCCTATTTCCACTATTGTGTCAACGATGATTACCGCCCTTCGGTGGCGTGGGTAGTGTCAATACARCGGGCGGGGGTGGTGTGTGCGATTGAGGAAGCASCGGGATGAAGAGAGCCACGGGCCACACTTCGGTAGGGATAGCGGCATGCCGTACCATCTGATGGACACGTGGGAAGCGTYGATTGTGATACAGGAGGGAAGCGAGATAGTCATGGTAAAGGGTACACAGGGTGCAGAGGAGGTCRGCGCGGAACTGTTCRTATTGCGCGCAGGCGGGGATTGTCCCCGTGATCAAGCAATAGACTTCAATGTTATTGAAGTCTCGCCATTCCAAACTRAAAAGGGAGGATATGGAGGCGAAAGAAGGAAACAAGAGATTGGGTAGTCGAGTGGGGGAAGACYTYACACACGAGACAAGTGGCGTAGAAATGATGAAAGAGAGAAGGGAGGAATGGGTGCCAGGTGTCAGGGAAGGGYGGGYGCTCCGGGATCTGGCGAAAGGAGAGGTAGTCAAGGGGACGGCGAGAGAATGACCGGGGACGCAGCCTGATCGCCCGCATTTGTACRTATGCATATGGATGAGCGRGCGGCGGGAGTGGGTGAGGGGMTGCAGGCTCTTCTCCTGCTAGACCCTGCTCCTGTTGGCTCGCCATTGCGTCCTTATTCCTCCTCMGGCAACTCTGGGTTCCACRAAGGGKCGCCTGCTGGTGCCTCCRTTATAGGCCGCTTTCCCTTGGCTCGTTCTTTTGCCCTCCTTTCTGCTTCTTCGTTCTGCTCCTCCTGTTCCTCCTCTGAGCGTCTCTAGATCCCGACTCTGAACTCTCCTCTCTATYGCTTTGCGTCGTCGTCACTTCCCAGAAGAATGGATGGATGAACTCATCCGGGTCCAGGTACTGTCCTGCCGATGGGTAGTWCCGATTTTCGTCGTAGTACCGATTTTCRTCGTTGTACCGAGCGAGGTATGGCCACAACAATTGCRGCCTTAGTGTTCGCTCCAGCACCCCTGGCTCTGGCCTCTTGTCGTCCTGATAGAGAATGTCGAGGGGCAAATCGTCGAGGAGCTGCACGAGAGGCACCAGTAATTCCTCTGTGACCGGCACAAARTGATCGACGCCCACCTCCCCAAATATGATCCCCAACAGTTCCCCTTCCACATCCAATCTCCACGCCTTAATGATCAGCCACTCGACGTCCCGGTCTCTRTCGAGATCGTCCAGGTCATGCGGCTCGRACCACGTGAACTTGACGTTGAGCAGGCAGAAACTGAGCGTTGTGAAGGTTCCCMACCATGCAGCCCACCGATCCTCCTCCAAGTCAGGCACTGGGAGCGGTTTGATCTTGAACACCAGATGTGTACRAGTGGGGGACTGCSASAGAGTCGGAAAGTCGGRCGRCAGCGTGAACGTGGATAGCCGGTGCTGGTTCATTGGTTTCACTCGAAGGGGACCAGCTCCGGAAGAATCACCTACGGGTCCGAAGGGCGCCGCTGGATCAGGTGGGTGTGAATGTTGTCCGTGCTCACAGCTTGCTCCCCGGGTCGCGCCAGCCTGTTCCTCCATGAAGTTGCCAACTCGTCTGCCCAACCCCGCAATCGCAGAATACAGTTGTCATGGGCGCCTTCGTTCAGGGTCGAAAAGTCCCCGCTAAACGAGATTAGCACCGACACGTGGCTAATCCCCGGAGGAGAGAGTCGCAGAAACGCTGATCCTTCGGCCAAGACCCTCCCTGTAGTCCCAAGATGGACGAACTTGAACTCGGTCGCCTCGTAGATACTCGTCGTGCTGAAGAACTGCGCGAATCGCAGTAGATCCGGGTTGAGCGTGGGATGTCGAACCTTCCGTACTGAGGAAAGGAAGCCCCGAGGCGTCAACATACGTCGACTGATAATCTGTTCCGTTGCAAAGCTCATGGCGATGGCAAAGTTGAAGAGGGTGAATCAAGGAAGGAGGGGGAAGAAGGAGATTCCGGTTCCTCGCTTTCGTACTCAGAAGTGGCGCGGGAATTAGACGGCGATTGGGGAGAGGAGGCAGACATAGGGCGGAGATAGGACACGTGGCAGATGATGGAATGAGCCGATCGGCTGCCCGAGACCTCTAGCGCAAGGCGCACCGTGTTCACTCCATTCAGTCCGAGCTCTACTACGCGGAATTGATCGAAGAATCATGGCACTAGCTTACCCTGACGAGCACATTTCCTTACCTGCACGATGCCCCCTAATTTATATTGGGGCCGAGGTCCAGCGTTCCCATTTCGGGCCTCATAGCTCCGGACTTGCCGACCATGGGCCATTTCGGTCATTCGCTGTCTTTTCCGGGCTAGCCGGGGGAGGGCTTTTTGCATCAATTCTAGATGGCGTTGGGCCTTGTCTTTGACCGTCGCTCTCGTGGTCTGGCGCTGTCTCTTATACACATCTAGATGTGTATAAGAGACAGGCCTTGGCGAGACATTTCCTTACCTGCACGATGCCCCCTAATTTATATTGGGGCCGAGGTCCAGCGTTCCCATTTCGGGCCTCATAGCTCCGGACTTGCCGACCATGGGCCATTTCGGTCATTCGCTGTCTTTTCCGGGCTAGCCGAGGGAGGGCCTTTTCCATCAATTCAAGGTGGCACTTGGCCTTGTCTCTAGCCGGTGCCCTCGTGGGTCGTCGACTGAGCATCGTTTCAACGTTCAGGCCTGGCAAGGCTACGCAAGCTAGGCTATTGGTCCGCAATTGGAATGGGGACACGCCTGTAGACTTGTGAGGCGTTCCTCGATGGAGAGCCAAAATGTGGTCCACGATGTCGGGCCAGGGCCTCGTGTCCCTGGCCGCGATATTCCACCGGAGGGCCGTCTTAATCACCCGATTTGCATTTTCTACCAGTCCGTTTGATTGTGACATATGGGGATCAGTGTTCCAGATGGAGACGCCATGTACGACCAGGCTTCTCAAAACCTCCCCTAGGAATTCTGCTCCGTTGTCCGTCAGGATTTCCTCGGTGTCCTGATGCATCCCGACGTTTGTCTCGTTTTACACAGGTAGGCCTCAATCCATTTGGAAAAGTGGTCTACGAATACTAGTAGGATCGAATACTCGCAGCTATTAGGACTAGGGGGGGGCCACGATGTCTGTGGTGTCCATGCTGACCCTCTAGAACGGTCGTTCGGCTACTGTTGGTGTTATCGACCTAGGCAGTTGAATCGGCACCTTATCGGACGCGTAGATAGGACAGTTTTTGACAATGAATTTAACGTCATCCCTAATATTGGACCAATACCATTCATTTTTGTCAATGGCCGACTCCGTAATCCTGACAGATAATGCGCAGCGGTCTCTTCATGGGCCGAMCGTACCCAATCATACCTCATGAACGGGTGAGGTACGGACATCCAGATCCCGCTCTCATCCGTCTTCTGTTTTTCTAAATGTCCTTCGTTCCACCTATAATCCCGAATCCTTTCATCGGCTCGTCCCCGATCCTCCTTAGAGAATTCTCRAAGAGAGTTCCCAACTACAGCGGCTATCAGAACGACATTTGTCCACACCTCCGCTCGTCTAAACTGTCGCGTCTTCTCCATTCCTTCCGACGTAGCCTCGAGGAATCAAACTTCCATCGGGATTTTGTCGGTACGGCACAAGGGGCAGAGCCACGGCTTTTGCGGGTTCCTATACTGAATACAAGAACCGTGGGCCCTCGAGACGCACTTGCTGCAATCTACCCATTCTACGTAGCCCTCCCCTCGCGGGTGCATCGAAACCGAATAGACTTGTGAGATAGCTTCGCAAAAATAGCAGAATTGGTCGGGCAAGGAGAGAAAAGACGAAGAGATGGGAGAGAGAGGGCCCTCAGTATTACCTTCTCCGCCTGTCGCCATGAGGCCGCGTGTCACTTCCCRGTTCCTCTGAGGAGGATGGTCACCTTTCCGTACGTTGGTCCCTTGGCCAGCTTTGGCTCTTTTCACGGGGTGATCTCTTCTCCCTTGGCTACCTTGCCTGTTGATGCARTCGTGTCAACYCGTCTGCGTTTCCGTGCTTCTCCGTTTTTCGGTGGATGATGTCGAAGTCRTACTCGCGCAGCCGTATGGYCCATCGTCCAATCATCCYCGTGTAGTTGGTGAGTCTCTTRAGAGAAAATAGGGGCTCATGATYCGTAACGAGGAGGAACTTCTGCCCGTACAAATAAGGATGGAAATGCTGAATTCCCCAGATGACTGCGTAACATTCTCCTTGAGGGGCCGAATCGTTTCRTCGTTCATCTGGTACCGTTCGCGAGGAGTACTCGATGACGTGTTCCCTGCCGTCCTTCCCCTTCTGCGCAAAAATGGCRGAGATCGCCTCGGGTTGCCAGTCCGTGATGAGCATGAACTGTTTTCCTGGGTCCRGCYGAATTAAAATGGGYGTGGAGGTCAGGACCTCTTTCAGAGTGGAAAAGGCCCGTTCGCACTCCTCYTCCCATTTTAGCGGCTGGTCTTTTCTCAACAGGTTCGTTAGAGGTCGTACGATCGCCGCGAATCCCTTGATGAATCGCCGGYAGTACGAGGCTAGTCCTAAGAAGGCTCGAACCTGCGTCAKCGTTGTCGGCGTAGGTGCTTGSYGAACCGCTTCCACCTTTCGTGAGTCTGGTCTMAGTCCTCCTCGGGTTACCGMGTACCCGRGGAATGAGATCTCCGAGAGGAAGAATTCGCTCTTTTYCAAGGTGATCTTAAAATCGGCATCCCGTAAGGCTYCGAGTGTCCACTCGATGTGYTRTGCATGTCCATGAAATGATTCTAAGTACACCAATATGTCATCCATGTACACAATGACGCAGAAGTTGATCATCCCTTGCGTCAACCGAGTCTTGTTAACGAAATTCTGAAACGTGACGTTCATAGCTCTTTGAAAATAGTCGGAGCATTGCATATTCCCATGGGACATCGAACCCACTGCCACGTGCCTTCAAACAGAACAAAACGCTATCTTCGGTCGATCCTCTTCTCTTACCAGAATATGATGGAATCTGTGGCGAATATCAAACTTACTAAAATAATTAGCACACCCAATCGTATCCAACAAATCGTCAATCGGACATAGGGGGTATACATCCTTGATCGTGATCTCATTCAAGTTTTGGTAATCSATGCAGATGCGGATTGATCCGTTCTTTTTTGGGACTAGGACCATGGGAAAAGACCAAGGCCCCTTAGTTGGCTCAATCCATTCGTTAGCCTTGAACTCTCAAATTCGTTCCAACGCCGTTCTTCGTTCCATAAGGGAATATCGGTAGGGTTTGCAATGAATCGGCAGATGCATCCCTGTTTGCATCTCGTGTTGGATGACTAGGGATAGCCCAATGTCCGTGTCCTCGATGCTAATCGCCCCTTGATATTCGGACAGGATATCTGTGATAAGGTGATGAGTCTCGTCGGGCACGTTTTCGGGCACATGTAGTTCGTAGGACTGTCCATGAATGCTAACCGTCACTTGTTTCGTGCAGACCCTTGTATCGTTTCGTGGCGGGGAAGACGAAATGAACGAATTGTCAGATCGCCAGGAAAACACCATGGCAACCATCTGAGCGTCTTCTTGTCGAATTGCCACGTGTTCTAGCGTCTTCTTGTCGAATTGCCACGTGTTCTTCCGGCGTAACGCCGTCCTCAATGTCTCGGGGGCTTATGGGTTTCTCGGCAATCTTTATTCCGATTTCGAAGGGCGAGATGCTCAGGGGGTTCCGGAGCTCGGTTCTTGGCGCCCTGTTGTAACAACCGAATCTTCTTCCCTGTGGTGAGCAAGGAACGAGGTAGCCTCATAATGTCACAAAAAGATCTCTTGTCGCTATATCTCGGGAGTAGCGGGGTGGTGGCTTCGTATAGGGTGCGAGGGGGTTCCCAAGAATCGGTCATCCAACACCTRTACTAACGGTTCCCCCAAGATTAGGGCCCGCATTCRCYGGAGGTTTCGCTCTTTGAGGACAAACGTTTTCGTTGTTTTCTGYCGAATCGGGTAGCRAACTAATCAGTGCGTCATGTCTAGGATCACAGGGTCCGTGTCCTCCTCGCTTTYGGAAGTGCCCGGGGAGGACAYGGGTACCTTRTCCCCCGTATCTGATTCGTCGGTGGGTTCTTTCTATGTGATCACGGGGAGTGATCCCCCGACTTCGGGGCGGGCTCTTCGAACTGCGGTCAATGTCGTTCGGAGAGTGAGACGCATCRGGATGGTRTACKGTTTTCCGCCTGTGTTCTYGAGGATAATCGATCGTTTYTCGAAATCCAAGTTAGCTTGGAGCRCAGTGAGGGCCGGCAATCCGATAAGGACGTCATATGTATYTACGTTTAARACCACGACATCCCCCAATGCATGGACTTTTCCCAGTCTGAAAGCGACATTCGTCATCCTCCCTACCACTCCGTTAGTGGGATCAAATCGTTCTTCTTTCTAGCTCNCCCCCAATGCATGGACTTTTCCCAGTCTGAAAGCGACATTCGTCATCCTCCCTACCACTCCGTTAGTGGGATCAAATCGTTCTTCTTTCTAGCTCATTCCACCACCTTCAGGGAGATGGCTAGTACGGTCGCCCCTGAATCAAGGATTGCGTTGTACACGACTCCCCAAACTTCCACATCACACTCTGCGAATTTCCACGGGATAGCCTTGATACGTAGGAAGTGGTCATATTTTTGGATCAGCCCCAAACGTACCGGGTCCGAGGTGTTGGGAACATCGGGTTTGTCTTCTCGAATGGGGGCCTTTCCTTTGACGGTCGGTAGTTTAGCCAGGGCAAACCGTTTTCGGTTCGCATTGCAGTGTTGTAGCATTCGATCATTTGCCAGTTCCGATATGGACAGAAGGTGTCTGATTGGTAGGGGAATTCGGTGATCTAATGCTAGACTATATCCAAGACATCAATCTCTCCCGTAACAAACGTGGACCCACCGGACTCCATTTCCCCTGGAGACGGCCTCCATTCTGTTACTTTGCGTTCTTCAGGCGCGGGGCAAATGACTCCAATCATTCCTAATCCCGGGTATCCCAACGAAATGTATTGATCGAGCGGAACGAGCTCCTCGACTTCTTCAATGGTAAGTATCGCACTCCCCCCTCCGTCCACTTCTTCCACCATCGTGCCTACCCTCCCCGGTCCGTTGGCCACTGGTGCGGCTGCCATGGGGGCTGCTCCGATCCAAACTTGTGTAGGTCGGTTGGGGCAGTCCCGTGCTATGTGGCCTGGTTGGTGGCACGTATAACACCCGTCCATCCTTACACCTACACTGGCTACGGCGCCTCCCATGGCTTGCGCAGACGCTACTCCTGGGGTTACTGGTGCGGCTCGAACGGCAATGGGATGCATCAATCGCATCAGCGTTTCTAACCCGGTATTGTGCTCGCGCTGCTCTTTTTTGCTTTCCTACATTAGATTCACTAACGTTTGTTTTAGCAGCGTCATCTTGAGGATGCATGGGTGCAACTATCATAGGCGGTCCAAGGGCTGCGTCCACCAGCGATTTCTTAGCTCCTACTTGCTCCAGATAGGTGTCTGTAGTCGAACCTGTGCAAAAAATCCCTCTTGAAAGTCGGGAGATCAACCCAAGCATAGGTGCTGAACCAAAAATGCGCATCCCTTCCCAATCGTGCCCGGATTTTAATCCTGGCCACATCATTGTCGTATTGTTGTGCACGGAGTGTGGCTAACCATGCTCCGGCAGGATCAAATAAGTACAAATCTGGTGGGGCTGCGGGTGCTCGAACTCGCACAGGCGGCGCGGGAATAGATGCCCCGCCTTGCTGCACATTAGCGTTTGGTGCTTGGTTAGCGTTCATGTCGGCTGCCTGTCGACCTGCCGATCTACTCCAGGTTACTATCGGGTCGTGGCTTGGCGCGTTTCTCTGTTTAGACCGTCCTCGGCTTAGGCTCGCCGGGTCGGTCTAATTATGGGGCCGAAGCGCTTGGCAGTCCTTGGTGTTCACACGTGTCGGCTCCGATACCAACCTCACGCCCTGCTCGACTTCCTGTTTTCGGAGTGGGAGGGGGCCCGAAAGTGCGTAGCAGAGGGTGTGCCAAGGATTTTAGGGAAGTGGGGGTGGAGTCCCAAGTCGGAACTGAGATCGCCGGTGTCAAGTTTCACGGATGGAAATGCAAGTGGTTTCTGTGTAGGGTCAGGTTTTGGGTTTTGCCTTTCTCAGGGTCCAGCGGCTAATTTCGCCGGCCCCATCGCCTCGGGCAGGCTCGCACCTGGTGCACGGATGGAACACAATGGGTTTCTCTCTGTTCAACCACCTGTTGCCGGCGGGTTTCACAGATCTCCGAGTCCGACGTGGACGGCCTTAGCCGGAGACTGTGTTCTCGGTGCTCAGCTTCGGAGCGCGTTCGTCTCACGAATCCCGCTGCCCAGTAAGTGTTGTACTAATGGCACTCAGAACACAGCCTACGGGGCCAGCACTGCGCGATCGAATCCCAAGGAACTACCGTCACATGGTGATAAGGGAGAAGGAGATAGAGTGGAGGGAAGTCGGTTTCAATGACGGCGAATCCCTGTGTCACATGGTACTGGTAATTACGGGGGTCGGGGTAATCCGGGGTTCGGGAATTCCGTCCAATGGCCTGGTGAAAGTCCCAAGCACACAGTCGATCACCCTCTGTTTGACAGGGGTAGAGAGACGGTTAACGGGGGCCCAAATATTCACCGTTTTCGTTGGCAATTGCGGTGCGAATTTCATCAAAATTTTTAAAAACAAACAATATGAGACCATAGTGTGGCGGTCCGTGATCCAGAAATGGAACGCCGACATCCATATTTGACAAGAGGGGCTTGACTCAT
>BFEA01000622.1:656790-686548 GCA_003427395.1 Chara braunii | reverse complement strand
CCTTCAGTCTACTTGAAGCTGCCCCCGCTGTCCGTGGCTCCCCTACTCCTGCTCCTTCCCTACCCCTGATCCCTTCTGTTCGCCTCTGTCCCTTCGGTACCTCCTTAGTCTGTTTATCCCTGTTCATCTCGGCCCTTCAATACGAGCCTTCAATACGAGCTCAGCCTAATGGCCAGCAGAAGGATAGCAGCAGAGGGATACACTGCAGGTGGATTAGATGATCAGCTCTGATATGGGACGCTGGACCCGGTTTCCAGCATGAGTAATGTATTGTCCGGCTCAGTTTCCTTCGGTGGTCTCACCTATATAGAAGGCCAGAAGGATAGCAGGTGGTTGTCCCTTTCAATACAAGCTTCGTTTAATGGACAGCAGAGAGACAGCGGCAGAAGGATACACTGCAGGGTAGGATGAATAAAGAGAACTGTACGATCCGTCTCAGCCTGAGTGCCCAATACAAAAGATGCACCTGGAGGCGGTCCGCTTTCTCAGCCAGGCATCCCAGGGTGGGCAGGGATGTTATACTCGGGGCATGGAATGTTCTCAGCCTTTCTCAGCCACGCATTCGGGACATGGGACGCTGGACCCGGTTTCCAGCACGGGGTTGTCAGACTCTGTTTTTTCGACATGATATTGTTCTGTAAAAATTCTGTAAAATTTCTGTCAACTTTCTATCAATTTTTCTGTCAAATTTCTGTCAAATTTCTGTAGATGGGATGCTGGACGCCATGAGGATAGCAGGAGGGGAGCAGGAGCTAGGGGAGGGGAGGGAGGTCCCACCGGTGCCCCCCGGTGGCTCTCCCGCCTGTACCCGACGATGCTGCAGGCTAAGTAGGAAGGAAAAGGTCAGCTATGGGACGCTGGAACCGGTTTCCAGCCAATGGCGTCACCCTCAAGAATGTGCTGCTACGAACAGATGTATTCATGGGACGCTGGGCCCGGTTCCCAGCAGGTGATGCTTCCCACCAATAGACGGAGCGGCCCGCCAGGCAAAGCCTCAATCCCGGTGGTTCTCTTACCACCACCAGGATAGAGGCCTTGTACAAGGGCCTGTTTCTCAAAAAACAAACAAACAAACAAACAAACAAACAAACAAACAAACAAACAAACAAACAAACAAACAAACAAACAAACACAGCATGAACACTCTCTGTCGGAGTGCCCTCCCACAACTGTCAGAGTGTCCTCCCACAGAATGTCAGAGTGTCCTCCCATGGCTGTCAGAGTGTCCTCCCACAGAAGGTCATGATGGCACAAGCACCGTTGAACTGGAAAGATGGACAGGGTAGGGGGCGTTGTATCGGGCGGAGGGATTTTTCAGCACCGAAAGTCTTTGTATTTTATACACCTAAGAACAACCGCTGGATGCGCAGCTCCCGATGCGTCTCAGACGCCACGTGGGGTCACACACACTGAGCTAGTTCAACGTTGAACTGGCTCAACGTGTATGTGGGAGTTGGCCCCGGAGCCTGGTTCATCCCTGCGGGCCATGGCTATTGATGTGAGGGACGCTGGGCCCGTCTCCCAGCCTGTGATGATATGATACACTCCTTTTTTGTATATGAAAAAAAAGGCCGCCGGTCGTCGCAATGTGCCATGTAGTTCTGCAGACAGAACTGGACCGCCGCTAGTGGGACTTGGCCCCGGGGTCCTCACAATTCTGCCCGGTATTGGGCCTCACTCCACTACTCCAGACTCACCAAAAAAATTGTGAGTGCTTCTAGAGCTGTCAGAACCCTAACACTCTGAAAAAAAGAAGTGTCGCTCCACTTACTCTATGCGCCTCCCCACAATACTCCCGACTTGGAGAAAAATTTAGGGACTGCTCCCAAATGTCCGAAGACGTGAAAATCCATTCGGGAGTGCACTTCGCCACATTGCACTCCCGGCTTGGGGCGCTCTCCAATTTGGAGGCCAGGAGGCGCACTTCAGACAGAGACTGTCCAGCACGGTCCGGCATGTGGTGCCGAAAATTGTGAGGAGAATGCTTGTCTGTGCACGAGTTCTCCAGTCAAAACACACGCCTCCGCGAGAGGTCTCCCAAAAATGGCCCTTTACAGGCGGGAGGCTCGAGCAATTTTGGGAGTGCTCTTGGGAGCCACATTCTGACAACTCCTGAATTCAATCTGACAGGTTGAACTTGGGAGCTGGTGTGGTGACGCTGTGACGCCCAACCTCACGCTCGGCGCGACTTCCTGATCGGAGTAAGATGTGGGCCTGGAAGTGCGAAAAGGGGTGTGCCAAGGATTTTTGGGTAAGTGGGGGTGGAGTCCCAGGTCAGAATTGAGATCTCCTGTGACAGGGGTTCAGGGGCATAGGCGCAATAAGGCTAAGGGACGGGTTACTTTCGGTCTGCTGGCGGTCGATGTCGCGCCTCATAAGGCAGATGGCATGCGCGGTGCATCCTGGGTCGTCCGATCCGCCTGTTTTAGTGGCGGTGGTTCATGAGAGGCCCGTCCGTGAGGGTTGCGATCTTTATGAGTCGGACCTCCGGGCATGGACACGTGGCGACTGTCGTCGCGTGCTACGGTTAGGCTCCGTAACTCCAGAGGCTCGGTGGTTGCCGCGTCGTCTGCAATTTCTGCAAGGCGTGTGGGGCCAATACGGGGCTATGGAGTTCCATGGAACCACCGTGAGTTGGTGGTATGGGAGAAGGATGCGGAAGGGAGGGAAATTGGTAGCAATAACGACGAAGCCGGGGGATATGAAGTATTGTGTGTTATACGTAGTTGGGTAATCGGGGCACCTCGGGTCGCTGGTTATGGCGCAGTAAAATTCCCTGGCGCACAGTCGGTTCTCGGTTAGACAGGGAAATTCCGGATATCTCAGCCTAAGGTACCCTTCTCCCCAGTGTTCTAAGTATTCTGGATCCCGTGAATTCTCCCGGTCCGCGACGTACGACATCTTGTCATCCTAGTGTACGTATTTGATCGGGCTTCGATTGATACGGGAATTTCCGGGTTTGGTGGCGGAAGCTCCTATCGGAGATGCCAAGTTCGTCAGTGATCGGGAATCATCCGCGTGTGGGCACGTGTAGGCCGCGCTGGTCAGATCGTGCTTACACGTCGGCACACGAGGTGTTCGGTCGTACACGGGCTGATTTCGTGCAACCATGAGGTTTCCGCCCTACATGCAACATCGCCAAGTGGCATAGACAATTATTCAACAATCGACAATCATTCCCTACTTATGCAAGTGACGTGGCATCCTTGAGTACGCATTCATCAAAGCATCGCAAATGACATCAACTCTCCCTTGTTCGCCATCCGATGTGAGCAAAACGAGAAGGAAAACGACAAATATATCATCCATTCACCGCAAAGAAAAATCCATCCAGTCAATCAAACACTCAGTAGAAAATATCATGATTAATTACAAGCAAAACACGGGTCGAAGCCAAGACAAAGATTCCGAAAGAAAATGAGGGCGAATCGCCCGAGCCGCAATCAAAACTTATATACAAATTTGGAAAGAAAAGACCAAGAAAATTGCAAACCCACATCCATCCACCTCAGGTCTCTCTCTCTCTCTCTCTCTCTCTCTCTCTCTCTCTCTCTCTCTCTCTCTCTCTCTCTCTCTCTCTCCCCCTGATGCGGACAGTCCGTCGTCACGCACCAACCCACGAAGTCGTCACCCCGCTTAGTCCTCCTGCACCCGCCAAGTTCGCCCGCGCGCTACAGTCCGTCCTAGCCCCACGCGTCAACCCCGCGCATTCGGCACCAGCTCGTCGGGTCGCCCGACTTCCACTTCAACTCACCTCTTACTTCGCTCGTGAGCCGACCCTCACTGATCGCGCTCCCCGATCTTCCAGCAACTGTTTAAGAGAGCTATCTAATCGCCCAGCCGGAATTTATAGCGTGCATGCACGCGCGAAGAACACGGAATTGCAAGGACTTAGGAAGAGAGAAGGGAAGGGATTGCCTACGTTCTGCATGACCAGACCGCGGCGTGGGGGACATAGCCACTCTCCACGCATCGATTCGATCATGCAGCCCGCGGGCCGACTAGGCACAGCAAGAAGAAAAAGAGAGGGCAGGAAAGACGAAGCTCACGAAGAAAGATACAGTTACAATGACGCTTGCCCAAAAATTACAGTTACACACAAGATTAAGGGCGCCAACTAATCAGAGCTCCGTTGCCGCTGCAAAAAGAAGCGCGCAAGTAAAAGCAACGCGAGGCAAAAGAAATCCCGAATTCCTAAATTCCTAACTAATGCAAAAAAAAACTTCAATAAAGCGCAAATTCCAAAAAGAAGGTCCGATATTCCGAGAGCCGTCAAGGCTCAACAAGATTCGAAAAGGAAATTAAAAAGAAAATTAAAAAAGAACGAAGCAAAGTTCCCGCGCGATCTCCTCGCCGAAAACCCGACAGCAGTACAAGAAAAGAAGCAACGTCAACCATTATCAATCATGAGAGTGGCGGCGCGCCAGCCACTCAATCGAGCAACCAGAGACTTGCCCGGTCCTGAACGCAGCCATCCGAAAAGAGGCAACGTGAAAAGACGAAGAAGCGAGGACACTGATGCAATTTTCCTTTCGATCCCGATCTCCCGTAATTGGCCCAACCTTCCCATCTTAGGACCCCTCATTGTCCTGGCGCAGAAGATCATGCGGAACAAAAATTGGTTCGTCATCGTGCGGAACAAAAATTGGTTCGTCACATATGTGACGCCCAGGGGGTTCCAATCTTAAGCAAGCTCCTGCTTGCTTGACGTTGCGACATGTGTCAATCTCTCTAATCGATCGACACGCGGAGCTCTCCTCGTTGCCACTTACCGTGTGGTAAGAGTGTGGAAGTCATCCAGTGTGGCATACGTGGCTCTATCCTACAGGTTCCTTAGGAAGGGCTCTCCTCAATCGAAGGAGGGGATCAGGCGTGCCATCGTCGTGACACGTGCCATGCAGTCGCGTATCAATAACTAGCAGGGAGAGGAAAGGGAAGGCGGTACATGGGGGCGTGTTGAGGGGGCGGGTTAGTCGGGAGTGGGGGTAAGAAGCGTTCCATTCCCGCGACTGTCCCCGGAATCTCCTGATATCGGACGATCCGATGAAAGCGAGGGAAGCGGGTACCGCCATGGGGAAGAGAGGCGAGGTAATCAGGATAGAGGGTTGTGAAGGTGCGAAGGAGGGCCGTCCAGAACTAATCATGGTTCTCGCACGCGGGGATAGTCCCTGTGATCATGCAATAAACCTCGATCATGTTGTGGCCTCGCCACGCGGCACTGAAGAGAAGGACATGGAGACAAAAGACAGGGGTGGCACACCGAGTAGAAGGATGTGGATGTACGGTGACAGCGAGGCGGGTAGCGTAGAAGTGGCGGAAGGTGTCAGCGGGGAGGGGGTTGTGGGGGAAAGAGACCGGGATGGTAATCTGGCGGAGGGTGAGGTAATAAAGGGGACGGTGGGATAATGACCGAGGACGAAGCCCAATGCCCCGCATCGACACGTGCTCAAACTCGGGGACGGGGGGATGGGGATCGGGATCGGCTCCGTCGCCTGCGTGCCGGTGCACTCGAAGTCTCGGCAGTAGGGTCCCTATCGTCGTTCTTGGGCGGCCCGGGATCCTTGGTCGGGTCGTTCGAGATCGGCAGATCTGCACCACTCACGAACTCCAGCGGCTGCTTTCTGGCCGCGATCTCCTCTCTCCTTTGTGACGCCTCGGGATCCTCCTCCTGAGCTTCTGTGCAATCCGCCTCTTCACCCAGAGTCTCCCACTCAGATTCCTCCTCCTCCTCCAACTGATCTTCTTCTTCTTCTTCTTCTTCTTCTTCTCCTCCCGATTCTTCCTCACTGTACTCGTTGTAGCTTCCTTCTTTCTCCGCTGTTTCCTCCTCACTTTCGTCTTCCACCTCCACTTCCTCCGCCACGGCTCTTTCCTCTACCACCGTTCAGGGTGAAAAGAAGAGGACGTCAATGATCCCTCGGGGGTTGATGTCGAGGGGGAGGTCGTCGACGAGCTGCGCAACAGGGATCGTGAGTTCCCACACGATCGTCTGCCGATGGCGTGGCTCTACCGCTCCGAAGACGAATCCGAGGAGATCTCCTTCCACCTCTGTTTTCAAGGCCTGGATGATTAGCAGCTCCACGCTCTCCCTCACGGCACGATGCTCACCGTCCTGTGTCCATGTCGGCTCCACTTCGACCAGGCACAGTGAAAGAGTGAGGTAGTGCTTACACCAGATATGCCACTGTCTTGGCTTGATGAGAGGGACGGCAAGTGGCAGGAGACAAAAAGAAAGACGGGGATGGAGAGCAGACTGCCAGAAAGTGGGGAAGAGAGAGGGGAGGGCAAAGGTTGAAAACTGGGATCGGCTCATTGAGGGCGCCGAAAGGGAGCGAGTTCTGGAAGCACCACCGCTGGCTCGCGTTGGGACGTGCGAAGTCCGAGGGCGTCGATGCTGTTGGTGACGACAAGATTGTCACCGTGCCGCGCAAGCCACTCGTTCCACTCCACCGCCAACTGCTCACCCCACTTCCTGAGTGACACTCGGATGGCTGTATGCCGTAGCGGATCCATCGTGCTGATATCTCCGCTGAAGACAACGATGGTGGACACGTGGCTGACTCCCGGCATTGACAGCCACCGATACGCCGATGCCTTGGCCAATACGAGTGCTTGGCTATGAGCCGCAAAACGAAATTCCGCCGCCGCGTGCACTCCCGTGGTGCTGAAGAATTGTGCGAAGCGTAGAAGATCTGGTCTGATCCGTGCGTGATGGACTTGTCCGATCGTCGAAATGTCGTCACGTGGCGCCAGCAGGTGCTCGCCGAGGACTCGTTCGGTGAGGAAACTCATGGTGATGATGGTGATGGGGACGGAATGTCTGAGGGAGAGCGAGGCAGAGAAGGAGAAGCGGGTGATAAGCAGCCGTCGTCCTCTTCCTCAGCGGATGAGGAGACAGACGAAGGCGGAGATGGAGAGGAGGGGAGAGGCCGTAAGTATGACACGTGGCGAGTGATCGGTCGAGCCGATCGGCTGCCGGAGACCTCAGGCACGAGCCGCACGGTGTTCACGCAGTTCGGTCCGAGCTCAACTACGCGAAATCGCCTGAAGAATCGTGGCGCTAGCTTACCCTGGCGAGCATATTTCCTTACCTGCACGATGTCCCCTAATTTATACTGGGGCCGTGGTCCCCCATTCCCATTTCGGGCCTCGTAGTTACGGACCTGTCGGTCGTGGGCCAACTCAGTCATTTTCTGGCGCTTTCGGGCTAATCGGGGAAGGGACCGCTCCATCAGTTCCAGGCGCCGTCCTGAACCGTGGCCTTTGTGGACCGCCGGTGTATCGTCCGTCTGAGCGAAATGAGAGAAAGAGAATGTGGGAACAGTTAGCGGTCTTAACGCCGCAAGTGGACAAGATTGTTATTGCTGGGGACTTTAATACAGTCGCCTCCCCTTGTTTAGATGCTGCAGTTGTGCGCCAAGAGTAGGTCGACTCTGTTGCCCTATGTACGAGTATGGCAGCCTTGGGCTGCAGTGACTCCTTTCGTACTTTATATCCGGATATCAAGAAGTACACATTTTGTGGCACTGTTCCTAACCGGCGCAACGCCTGTACTCCTTGAGCAAGGCCCTGCCGCAAGGGCCATCTATGCTTGAGCGGCGCCCATTGTCGTTGTCGGCTGACAAAAAAATAAACGAAAAAAAAAAAGGAAAACTTCCAACGACTAGATTTGGTGGAGAGGGCATCAAGTTTGGGCTCCAGCCTAGGGCACGTGCGGGGGGGTAGCAGCCCGTTAGATTGTGACATGTGAGGCGCAGTATTCCGAATGGCGACGCCATGTATGACCAGGTTCCCCAAAACCTCTCCTCTGAATTCCGCCCCATTATCGGTCAGGATCTCCTCCGTGTCCTGATGCATTCTGAGAAACCGGTTGAAGTATTGCGTGATTTCGGCCGCATGTCGCGTACGACATGGGTATGCCTCAATCCATTTCGAAAAATGATCTACGAATACCAATAGGATTGAATATTCACAACTATTCGGTCCAGGGGGTACCACAATATCGGTAGTATCCATACTAACCCTTTGAAAAGGCCGTTCAACTACCGTAGGTACTATCGATCTTGGTGGCTGAATCGGCGCCTTGTCAGCGGCGCAAACCTGACAGTTCTGGACGACGAATTTCACATTGTGACGGATATTGGACCAATACCACTCATTTTTGTCGATTGTCGCTTCCGTGATCTGGACGGCAAAATGGGCTGCAGTTTCCTCATGCGCCGTCTTAACCCAGTCATACCTCATGAACGGGTGCGGTACTACCACCCAAATCCCACTGCCATCCGTCTTCCTTTTTTCTAACCGACCCTCGTTCCAGCGATAGTCCCGAGCCCTTTCATTGGCCCTCCTCCGGTCCTCCTTAGTGAAGTCCTGGAGGGGGTTACCTACTAAGGTGGCGATTAAAGCAATATCCGTCCATACCTCGGCCCTTCTAAACTTCTGGGTCTTTTCTAACCCTTCGGACGTGGCGTCGAGAAATCGAGCCTCAATCGGGATCTTATCAACTCGACACAAGGGGCACAACCAAGGCCTATCGTCATTTCTGTATTGAATGCACGAGCCATGGGCTCATGCGACACACTGCCGACAATCTACCCATTCCGCATATCCTTCCCTAGTAGGATGCATAGGGACGAAATAAACGCGTGAAATTGCTTCGCAAAAATAGCAAATTTTGTCGGGGAGAGAGAGAAGGGACGAAGGTGAGAGGGGAGGGAGAGATGTCGTAGGATTACCTCTGTCACCCATTGCCACGTGCCTGTTTCTTGCCACGTGGGAGAACTGCCACTTGTTCGTCATTGGGCCCGTTCGCTGGTTCCGGTTCCTTCCAGGGGATGATTTCTTCTCCTTTAGGTACCTTAGCTGGTCGATGAAGATGTGTCAGTCCGTCCGTGTTGCCGTGCCTCTCTATCTTTCGATGGATGACGTCGAAATCGTACTCCTTTAGGAGCACCGCCCATCGCCCAATCATACCCGTGTAATTAGTGAGCCTCTTCAGCGCTAACAGCGGCTTGTGATCAGTCACCAGAAGCAACTTTTGTCCGTAAAGATACGGATGGAAGTGTTGGATTCCCCAGACCACGGCGTAACATTCGCCTTGCGGGGCCGAATCATTCCTTCGCTCATCTGGCACCGTGCGTGATGCGTATTCGATGATGTGTTCACGACCGTCGCTCCCTTTTTGCGCTAAAATGGCGGAAATGGCCTCCGGCTGATAGTCCGTGATGAGAATGAACTGCTTTGTAGGGTCCGGCCGGATCAGAATAGGTGTTGTGGCCAGGGCGTCCTTGAGGGTGGCGAAGGCCTGCTCGCACTCGGCGTCCCAACTAAGAGGCTGGTCCTTTCGCAGCAGGTTCGTCAGGGGTCTTGCTATAGCGACAAAACCCTTGATGAAACGACGATGGTATGACGCCAGTCCCAAGAAGGCTCGAACCTGCGTCAGCGACGTAGGAACGGGGGCATTTTTCACCGTCGCGACCTTTCTCGAATCTGGCCGCAGTCCTCCTCGTGTCACCACGTAGCCCAGGAACAAGATCTCTGAGAGGAAGAACTCGCTCTTCTCGAGTGCGATCTTGAACCCAGCGTCTCTCAGAGCTCCCAGCGTCCACTCGATATGTTGTGCATGTCCGTGATAGGTTTTCGAGTAGACCAGAATGTCGTCTATGTATACGATGTCGCAGAAGTTGATCATTTCCTGAGTTAGCCGTGTCTTGTTGACAAAGATTTGAAAGGTTACGTTCATGGCCCGCTGAAATGTGGCAGATGCGTTGCAAATACCCATAGGACACCGAACCCACTACCACATGCCTTCAAATACGAAGGCCGTTTTCGGTCGATCTTCCTCCTTAACCAGAATGTGATGGAAGTCGTGACGAATATCAAACTTACTAAAATAATTAGCACACCCAATCGCATCCAGCAAATCATCAATCCAGGAAAGGGGATACACATCTTTGATCATGATATCATTCAGTTTGTGATGATCAATGCATATGCGAATCGACCCATTTTTCTTCGGCACTAATACTACCGGAAATGACCATGGCCCAGTAGCAGGTTCGATCCACCCATTGGCTTCGAACTCCCGGATCCGCTGGAGGGCCGTCTTCCGTTCTACCACGGAGTATCTGTAGGGCTTACAGTGGAATGGGGGATGGTTTTCAGTCTGAATCTCGTGCTGTATGACCAATAACAGTCCGATATCCGTGTCCGTCACGCTAACCGCTCCTTGGTATTCCTTCATAATGTATGCGATCCGGTGATGAATCTCATCGGGTACGTAATGGGGCATGTGTAGCTCATACGATTGGTCCCATATCCGTACATCGATCTGTTTTGTACTTCCTCGCTTAGCAGTTTCAGGTGGGGGTGCGGAAATAAACGAGTTATCCGATCGCCAAGAGAATACCGTGACCATCATTTGTGCATCTTGCTCCCGAATGGCCACGTGTTCCTCCGGGGTCACTCCGTCGCAAATATCCTGCCATGACACGGGCTTCGTTGCGATTTTAATCCCGAGTCCGTTTTCGAGGCGCTCAGGGGGTTCCAAAGAATTGGCCTCCGCCCCTAAGCGTAGCAATCGTATCCTTTCGCAAGTCGCAAAAGTGATCGCGGGAGGCTCGTGATGTCGCAGAAGTGTCTTTTGTTGTTGTATCGCGCAAGGAAAGGGGAGATACCTTCGTATAGGGTTCGAGGGGGTTCCAAAGAATCGACCATCCTCGATATCTGTACGAGAGGTGCGCTCAGAATCATTGTCTGCGTCCTCGGCAAGTTTCAATCAGTCAGGTTCAGAGGTTTCACGTTCGTTCGTTGTGCAGGGTAACAAATGCGTTGTCGCGCCAACTCCAAAATTACCGCATCATCCTCGTCATTGTTGTCCGCCTCCCTCGATGATTGCTCATCGTCCGCGGAGTTTTTCCAAGTGATCACACAGAGAGTTCCCGCCATTACCAGAGAGACCTGCGGGACTGTGTTAACGGTAGTTCGGAGAGTCATTCTCATAGGTATGGCGTAGGGTTTTCCTCTCGTATTTCGGAGGAGAGTCGATCGTTTCTCGAAATCAAGATTGGCTCGCAAGGCCATAAGAACGGGCAGTCCTAAAAGAACGTTGTAAGTGTTTACATCCAACACTACGACATCTCCCAAAGCGTGCACCTTTCCTAATCGAAAAGCCACATTGGTCATTCGCCCTACTGTTTTGATTTTCTCTTCATATGCCGAAACCAGCTGCTCTTTTTCCGCAAGCATAATCAAGTCCTTCTTTCTCCCTGCTCTTTCAACTACCCGTAACGAAATGGCTAAAACGGCAGCTCCAGAATCAATGATAGCGGAACACCCCATACTTCGATGTCACATTCCGCGGATTTCCACGGAACTGCCTTAATCCACAGAAAATGGTCATCTTTCTGGATTAAACCCAAACATATCGGATCCGAAGTACAAGCTGCGTTTTCGTCTCGCGTTGGACTTTTTGCTTTCGTGTTTGTTGTTCGGGCGAGGGCAAATCGTTTCTGATTCGCCTTGCAGTGTTGTAACATACGTTCATTGGCTTGTTCCGATATTGATAGTAGATGACAGATCGGGAGAGTGATCCAATGATCTAGTGCCCGAACGATGTTCAAAACATCTATTTCCCTGGTGACGAAGGTGGGTCAGCCCGACTCCATCTCCCATGGAGAAGGTCGCCACTCCGCCACTTCCTTCTGCTCTTGGGCGGGCCTGATTGTTCCGATCATACCCAACCCTGGGTAGCCCAAGTTTACGTACTGATCCAACGGAATAAGCTCAGCGGCCTCTTCCGTTGTAGCCAACGCACATCTAACTCCTTCCATTTCTTCCATCAGCGCCCCTACTCGTTCTGGTCCGTTAGCGATTGGGGCTGCTGCTACCGGTGCGGCTCCAATCCGTGGCTGAGGAGGTCGATGGGGGCAATCTCGGGCTATGTGTCCTGGTTGATGACACGTGTAACAAACGTTCAGATTGCCAGGAACTCCTGTGGGAGGGGGTGCCGGAGCCAGCCCGTGTTGAATCGCGGCGGCACGCACCTCTATTGGTCGCATCGACCTCATCATTGCCTCTATTCGAGCGTTGTGTTCCCGCTGTTCCTTCTTGCTTTACTGAATCAGATTGACCAGTGTTTTGGTTAGTTCCAATAAGGCGGAAGACTCATTCGGTCGTGCGGGACTTTCGATCGGAGATGGGGGTGCTGTCATCACGGGAATAGGCATGCTTGTAATCACAATCGGGGTTGGTCGTTTCGGGGTAATCTGTTCCAGATAGGTGACAAGGCCAAACACAAACCCCATGTTTTCAAATTTGTTCTGTAGGGCGGCCAACTCAGTTTTAGCTCTCGATGTTCGGACGAATCTCCTTCCCTAGGATAATCTTCTCCTTCTAGGAAACTCGCAACGAATTTTCGTTCCATTTCTTTTACGGCTGCCATGATCTGTTGCAGCGTATGATTGATGGGAGAGAATTGTTTTCGCAGTTTCGCCCTCATCGTTCTGCTGCGAAGTCCATCGATAAACAAATTCCTTCCTACCTGCTCACCCCGTTTGGTTTTCACAAACATCCGATCGAATCGGTTTCGGTACTCGGTGACAGATTCGAGGGGTTTTTGAACTCGATCTTTAATCATGAAAACATTGAAAAGGGCTTGTTCGGGATGGATATAATCAAATCGGTTCAGGAAATCTCGCTCGAGTGTCGACAGATCGACCCATACATAGGTGCTAAACCAATGATGAGCATCTCCTCCCAATCGTGCGGGAATATTTACTTGTGCCTCGTTGTCATCGGATTGCTGAGCTCGGAGCGAGGCCCCTTGTTTGAAGCAGTCTTTTTAAAAACATTAAGTTTTTCATCTTCGTTTACGTTAGACTCAATGGTTGATGTGGAACAACCTATATCGGAGTCCGGCTCTAGATCGTTATCTAGAGACAGATCATCCGCGTAGGACTGATCTTCAGCCTCCCGATGTTCATGCAGGGCAAGCTGGTTGCTGCTTCCATACCGCTTGCGTTGTGGTGTTCCACCTGCAGCGGGCGCCTTCTTACGCCTGGCGAGGTCCTTGGCCTCTAGGTTGACTAAATCCGTCATGAGCTCTCGCCAGGTGGTATGGTTTTTGAGTGCCAACAGGGAGAGGTATTCTTTAGGGGCCACACCCATGACTACATCCATACAAGACACGTCGGTCATTCCCAGATCTGGAGTGGTGAACAGACCAGTCAAGTGTTGTTCCAAGGCCTGCATGGAGGACCTCCATATTTGGCCCTTGAGGGCCTCAAGCTTCAGTCTAGCCTTGAGCGCAGCGTGCTTATCTTGGTATCGTGTGATGAGAAGGTCCTCAAGGGTGCGTACAGGGGTTACTTTCAGCCACTCGGTCAGGTCAATTCTCTCATAACCTGCAGCAATAGCTTGGAGCTCAATGTGATTCCGTACGGCGGGCTCAGTATTAGTGCCCATGATCATACTTCGGTCTTCTTGCGGTGTCCGCATGACCTCGAAGTATGAGCGCATGGAACTAATCCAAGAGGTGATATCTGCTTTCCCGTCGTACTTGGACGACAAGGTGGCCGCCCGCTTGTCCACTACGGGACCACTGTACTGAACGCCAGTAAGGACTGTGGCGTTTTGGGCTGATGTCCCTGCATTTGGGACTATGACAAGTGCACAACTGCCGGCGCTGCCGCTCGAGGAGCTGGCACCGGTTCCTGCGCTCGTCACAGTTCCACTTGCTCTTGTCATGAGGATTGTGTTAGATTGAGAGACTGGGACTGCAGCAGGTCGAGGGTTAGGAGGGCGGGGGGCAGACAGTTGGGACTGTCTGAGGCTGAGTATCTCAGCCTGCAACTCTTGGTTTCGCTGCTCTAGTGTTGTCACACGGGACTCAAGGTCTTCCAAAGTCCGCAGTCGAACCAAGGTTGCTACGGCAGCAGCTAGTCTCTCCTGGAACCGGTCAGCATTGGCTTCCGGGATCCGAAGGAGGGCCACCTGATCAGCAATGTTGGCGGCTATGGTTGCTGCCTCTACCTCCCTTTCCCTCTGCACGGCATCATCATAAAGCTTTTGGAAGAACGGTTTCTCGTTCTCATCTGCTGCGTCCAGTATGGTCTGCCATTGGGCAGATGTGATGTTCGCCATGCCGGAGGAAGGGGTGTTAGTAGATCTCTCAAGAGGGGTTCGCTCTCTCCTCACGTTTGGACGAACACTCCTCTTGCCCTTCCTCACACTCTCAAACAGAACACCTTCTCTCTCCCTTCTCTCTCTTCTCGCTGTCTGCGCACGTGTCTCAATACCGGACATAGATAGTTCAGATGAAAGAAACAAGCAGAAAATTACACCGAGAAGAAGGTAGAACTCCTAGCCGGAGCGGTGTTTCATTTGGACTTAGAGAATGGCACGCAGCAGAATAAAAGAATAAATAAATAAATAAAAATAAAACAGAAGAGAGGACTGACTTAGAGAACGGGCCCGATCAGATTAGCTGGAGATCCCCTCTTGTCTAACCTGACAAGGGACATGTACCACAATAAATCAGCCGAAGAAAACTAACTGCAGCAATGGAGATTTCGAGGGGTGCAGACGATCGTCGAGCCAGACGCGGGGCAGTATGTGATAACATGCAGTAAGACCAGTCAAGATCCCCTTGAAAGGAATGCCCTTGCTAGCCGTATGTCCCCCAAGTTCAGCGCAGCAAAGAGCTGCACAGGCGGCAACAGATTTGGGCCCGAAAGATCCTGTCCCGTTGGGTTTGGTCCCACTGAGTCTCGAAGGTCCCAAGTAGGTCGTGGACCAGGACCAACGAGATAGGAGTACCAAGTCAATCCCAAACTGCCTCTACCATACTGAAAAGGAAAAGACAACTTTCAGCAAGAACTTACCCCTACAGCCATTCAGAAATGAAAAGACATTGCACCGTAGAAAGATATGTCATTTAGAACAGATACATCATCCATCCATCCATCAGGTGAGAAAGCAATCCACATGCTCACACACATAGCCAAGACTGCAGAGAAGAGAAAGAGAGCACAACACACCCCCAACAGGCCATGAAGCACCAAGCAACCTCCCATGGGCATAACCAGGTCACACGACACTTACCTGTGAGGCCCGACCTCCAAAGATGGATAACGACTCACCCCCCTCTCTCATAAGTCCTCCTAACCCCTAGCTACCACTACACGAAGTGTCCTAGCATGACTAAAAGGGCCTTCCTACACCCCTGTTGCAAGGCCGGATCCCCCGTCAATGTCAGAAGACCAAAGTAGCAACTTGCAGCTCTTCGATGCAGATATGGCAGCCTCCGATCAAGTCTCCCTCTTGAGGGGAAGCCCAAAAGTCACTCAATGTCTTCTTGAAGTGCAGATTCCAGGTGCGAGTACCTCTCACTTTCTACTCCCTCTCGCTTACTCCAATCAGCCTCCTTTGTGTCTCGCCACCCCATCCATTCACTCGAGCAACCTGGTCAGGTCAAATGTCGACCCTACATGACCTAACCAGGTGGGGGCAGTATCCACATACCTCACTGCCCCACTTAACCCTAACTTCCAACCCTAATCCGAGATTAGGTTTGCCCTAACCTAATTCGGAATTAGGGTTAGAGTGACTTACACCTCTCTCCAGCAAGTAAGTCCACTCCGATACCAATTGTTATGATCCTGGTCATTTCCCAATTGCAAATTCACAATGAAAGACAATGCCACCCAATTGCAAAAGAAATGAAAGCACTTGCAAAGAGATCGAGACCAGAGGAGATAGAAAGAAGAAGAAGAAGAAGAAGAAGAAGAAGAAGAAGAAGAAGAAGATGTACACCAGCAAGACCAATGACAATTCCCCCTTCTCTCTCCACCTTCCTCCTCCTCCTTCACTTCGCCAGCAATAATAACAACAATGAATGGATGAACCAGAATCAATATCCGAAGTTCCCTCTTACTGCTGACTCAACAACAACAACAACAACCAGTCCACCATAGCTATGGTTTCTCCCCCCTTCTTCCACCTCTCACAAGTCTAAGCTATGGTGGACTATTAGGGGATCATCCCTCCTGTCGAAAGGACAACGCAAAGCAGCTATGTCGCTGCACTCCTGTCCAAAGGACAACGCAAAGCAGCTATGCCGCTGCTGACTCAACCGCCATGCCTGACTCTGCCTCGAGCTTCCTTGGTGCGGCAATACCCCAACGGGGGCCTTCCAGGTGCAGCGCCCAACAAGGTGATGAAGATGGTGTCTACCATAGCCAGGTAAGTGCCTCGCCACTCTCCTCCTTCGCCCCCCTTCTTCCTCCTCCTCAAGCTGGACTGCTCGCCATAGCCAGGCTGAGCTCCAGCTGCCCTACACCTCCAAGCAGCGCTGTAGCAGCCAGTGCTGCGCTCCAGCAGCATGTCGCCAATCTTTGTATACCGCAAATGAGGAAGAGCTCTTTGCTCTTCCTTGAGATATAGCGGCCTACCGGCCTCCTGGGCGGTGACTTCCTAGGCCGAGCGGCCTCCCAGCAACCGGTACCTCCTCCCTTTCGGAGGGAAACATCATTGCAGACTCTGCTATCCTCCGTACAGGCCCTAGACCCGGGCTACTTGGACTGGTACCGGCCTACCGCTATCCTACCGCTACTGGGCCTCTAAAAATGCCAACTTTTTGTCTTCTTCTGCTCGGCCTCCAGTACCCGACACTCCTACCACTACTTGAGTCGTACCGGCCTACCTGCTACTTGAGTGTTTTTCCCCTTGCAACCCTCAAAGTCACGGCCACAGGTAAGTACTGGCCCTGCGGGGCCTTGCAACCAACAAGTACCCTTGCGGGGCACACACACGCTCAACCGACAAGCACTCAGCCAGGCATGCAAACCAACAGGCACGCACACACACATACATGGAAATCACAGCAGAATGCGGGAATTTCAGCAAGGCATTCATTCCAGCGGCAAATCCCAAAAATCAACAGTGTTCTCAGTCTGTGTTTTTGGCAGGTCATTACAGTAATTACCCTCAGGTTGTGGTGGTGCGGATGGAGCTGCCAATGGACGGTAGTGCTGAGAAATGGATGACTGAGCACTGTAAACCGCCGGAGAAGATCTTGTTGGAACCAAGCAAAACGCAACAAGGATTAATAATAAAAAAAGGGTCGCAGGCAATTGAAATAGAAGAATACAAAGAATTAATAGGTAACATTGTCCCCCCCCCAGCTCCTAGCTTGCCTGCCAAACGAGGAACGTGAGCAAATCTGGATTAATTCAAAAAATGGTGAAGTAAATGGACTACAAAAAAATAGGCAAGCAGTCATTTTCTGAGGAACCACCCGGAAAACCCCCTGATTACACGGCAAATCAGGCCACAACAAGCGGAACCATTGAAACGAATGAAGGAAATGGTCCCAAGGATTTGGAAAAAAGGAACGCGCTGACAAAATCCTCGGAGCAAAAGCATTTGCTGACCCCCATATCCCCCTATGTAGGTGCTCTGATTAGCAGGAGACAGAAGCTAAGTCCACTGGAGGCAGGGGGACATGCAGAACTAGCCCTGTCCAAACTAGGCGTACTAATCTTACCAATCAGACTGAAAGAAGGTGTATGGGAGGTAGGCTTATCAGAGCCGATAGGATCAATACACGGAGAGGTAACAATGGAACTCCAGTGGACCCTCTCTCATCCTTGATGGGGAATATGGCAAGGGAAGCACGATTCAAAGCAAAGATCGTTAAAATTATTCAAGCACAATTTCCGTCGGGGGGATCTGCAGTGCTTATCCTATCTTCTGAAGATCATAAGATCTCAGCTAAGGATGTGTTCCTCATATATGAGCATACGCGAGAAGGTCACTTACGTTGTATACCCAATACACGCTAATGGAGCTCCAACAAATGAAGATCAAGGGAGGTGACTTATGGACAAAAGTTGACGTCACGATCGTGCTCTCCCACCTCTTAAAAAAGAAAAAATACTTACTAGATCAAGGCAATAAGTTAGACTTTGGACATTGGTTGACGTTGTGAGCCACTTCATTTACAAAGCAGACAAGGTAATACAAACTATGGAAGATACAAAGGTGTTGGAGGTGCTATACAACAAGAAGAAGGACTGAAAACTCCTTAAAAGCGCCACAGATCTAGACCTTCGGTGAGTCAATGTAAATGGCTTAGAATCGGCCAAACAACAAAAACGACGGACAATTTACGAACAACTCAGAGGAGTGGAAGGTAAGGAATGGCCTTACGCCATCTGTTTACAGGAAACACATTTGATGGATAAGGCGGACCACCATCACGCCCACAAACAGATTTGGCCCCACCAGGCCTTCAGGGCACACACACCCAAGCCAGGTAGTGATGGAGTGACAATCTAGCTTCCCCCTAACTCAAGGATTGATCCTCTTTACAGGGAAGCAGATAAGGAAGAAGGGGGATGAGTAGTCCTCTAGGCAATGTTGGAGATTGAAGTGGTAACAATCTTTTGCGTATATGGTCCTAATGAGGTAGGGAAAAAATGTAGTTTTTTTTATTCCCTAAAGGGTCGTCTCCCCGTAGGTATCCCAGTGGTGATGGCAAGAGACTTCGATGCTGCTCCAAATAGACAAATGGATCGTTCACAGATCTCCTCCCCCTGTCTACAATACGTGGAAAAGTATGAGCAAATAATTGAAGGTCTATGTCAGTCTCTCAACCTCTTTGATGCATACAGACGACTTTTTCCTACAAAACGCAAGTTCACATGTTTCAAAAAAAAACTAACAATGAAAGAAACAAAATTTTGCATGTACCTCATATTTTTATCAGAAGAATGAGAAGGTGCACTTCAAATAGCAGAGATCTTCCCTCGCAGTGTCTTCCCTGATCTTGATCACGCTATAATTGCAGTTTTTCTTTCCTTAAGGAACAAGTCAGATCATGGTAAAAGTTTCTATAAATTAAATACATCTCTATTGAACATGAATAGTTTCAAAGCATATCTGCACGATGTTTGGTCCTTCTGGAGAGAGCAGAAGGAACAAATTCAGGATGACATAAGATGGTTCAATAGTGGCCTAATGGTTTTGGGCCGTAAATGTGAATATTTAGAATCGCTTGCTGAGTAACGCCATCTAGAGGAATATAATCTACAAAAACAACTTCAACATCTTCAAAAACAAGAAGAGGATTCAACGGAGGATCCTCAACTAACTAAGATTACCGAAAGAATCAGTAACTTCGAGTCCAAATTATTAAAGTATATGGAATACCGTTGGCAATGGATCAGAATAAGAGGTAAGTTAAGGGGATACAGTACGGAGGGGGTGATGGATGTGAGATTTTTTGTCATGGCAAAAGCCAGAATTGACCAGACCATTATTGAAGCTTTCACAAACCCCCAAGGAGACCAACAATCGCTAGTTGCCTCAACAACGGCATGCACCAAAATAACAAGAGACTTCTATAAAACCCTCTTTACATCAAAATGTAAACATCAACCGAAGGAACAAAGAGAATAAGAGATAATATTTTCTCGCACCACTAACTAAAGGATTAACAGACCAATAAAAAATGATGCTCGAAAATCCTCTCACAAAGGAAGAAATCTGGTCTGCTCTTATGATGATGGAGGAGGATAAAACTCCAAGGATTGACGGTCTACCAAAGGAATTCTGGGAAGTCATGTGGGATTACATAGCTCAAGACCTAATGATTTTTTATCACACAGTCTAGGCCTCAGGTACAATGGGGGAGATAGTTGGACAAGGAGTACTAACTCTATTGTACAAAAAAGGAGATAAAGCAAACATCTGTAATTACAGATCAATTACCATTTTCAAAGTAGTCTACAAGCTGGCAGCAAAAACACTCACAAACCGTGTATTGAAATTCATTACTAACATCATTCACCCTACTCAAACGAACTTCATTGAGGGTAGGAACATTCAAGATAATATCTTACTAGAGTGAATGAATTGATTGAACTCTCTAGACAATCTAAGCACAACGCAACCTTCATTTTCAATTTTTCATAGACCTTTGAAAAAACCTATGATCACCTTGACTATTTTTTTTTAAATAAATGCCTAGAAAAGTTTAACTTTGCTCCTTGTTTTAGAAGATGGATCGACATCCTACACTCAAATGCAACAACCAGAGTGATGATAAATGGCAACATGGCTCCACCTATCGAATTGGAACGATCAGTGAGACAGGGAGACTCAATCGCTCTCTTTCTCTTTGTCATCATGATGGAAGCCCTAACAGCAAACCTAAGATGCAAAAAGGACATTAAACGTATACAAGTCAACTACATCCCAGAAGAAGCTACACCTGTCTGATCCTTGTTCGCAGACGATTTATCCTTGATGGTAGAAACCTCCCATGAGAATTTGATAGCGATTAACAGATTAATGGATAAATTATGCTCCCTCTCAGATATGAAGATCAACTGGGGGACAAAAACACACGGTTGGTGGATACACCATCAATGAGTAAGACCTCCAGAATATCCAAACATCAGATGGTTGACAATTGCAACCCCAATTAGGGTGTTGTGGAAATCACTCGCAGCAAAAGGTAAACCAACAGGGAACAATGAATGAATATCTAAACCAGCCTTAACCAAACTAGAATTGGGGAAGGACAAACATACCTCTATTATAGGACGTTCGCTGGTTATAAACAACATTATTCTAGCCTCACTCTGTTATAAGTCTGCAATATGGGTATTGGACAAGTCGGCACTTAAACCACTACAAAGACAAATAACAGCCCACCTATGGAGAGGTAATCATGATTTCAAAAAGGTTATAACCGGAGTATCCTCGCAGGGAGTAATTCAACCTAAAGCAAAAGGAGGATTATGAATTTTAGATCCTTCACCTCAAACCATGACACTCTCTATCCAATGGATCAAGCTACTACTTTTTAACCCAGAGACTCCTTAGATAGCTCTAGTTGAAGAAAAGATCTCGAGACTATCACCGGAAGTGCCATAAGGGACAAACCCGTTAATATGGTTAGAAAATCGATATTGGGTCATCCCAAGAGATAGATCACAACCCTCAAGGCAGTCGACAAACACACATTGACAGACCACAAGAATGAACATTAAAAATGGGTCCTTTTGACCAGATCTTCTCAAGACTTGGCGCAAACTACCACTACTAAATAAAATCCCTTCAAACTGATGGGAAGAGGTCTGTCAACAACCACTTTTCAATAAGAGATGAATAATTGACTCACAGGGAATAATGTTTTATTGCATGGATTCTCCATGGATTCTCCATGGAGGGGATGAATTAAAAATTGGTCCTAAGGATTGGGTATATCAAGATTAAGCCGAAAAAAATTGCATCTTTACAATGGCAAATTGATCATCGATACCTTCCCACAAATAATTGGCTAATAGACAGGACTTCGTTAGAAGAGAATGGCGTTGCTCTACCTTAATGCAAGCTATGCTCCTCAGTGTTCTCATCTAGGACCATTCCGGAAACCATTGAGCACATTTTCCTTCAATGTCCAGGTGCAGACTGGTTATGGCGATGGTGGGCTCTGTTGTGTGAGACCTGGTCTCCGGATCAACTGGACGATTTCTCTCATAACTTATTCATACCAGGCAAAATAGTCGTCCTCTGGGCCCTCTGACAACATCGCTGTACTTTTCAAATGGAGGGAGTAAGGTTGGATGGCCCAGACTTGACATAAATAATCAAGCTGCAGGTGCAGACCGTTATTACATCTCAATGAGACAAAGTAAAAGAAAACATTAAAATCTTGTCAAATAAAAAAGAAATCCAACAGCACATTCAATCATTCAGTGGCACTTGGCTAAGGGGGGGCTCAAGGAGGTAGGATTGGACAAATCAAAGAGAGTGGGGTCAGGAGAGAGAACAAAGAAAAGCAAAGAGACTACCGCCTGATATTCCATGACTGGTCAAACGTGGACTCTACAGTACCCATTCACCCCATATCAGAGTTCTCAGATCCCTTCCCCCCCTCCTCATTGTCCCTGGTCCCCATGAATTGGTATGGCTGCGCATGAAGAGGAAAATGTCTGGATAAATTGTAACCAGCTAGATGAAAATGTTTGATCTGGCGGCCATATAAGGTTGAAGAGGCTGATTACAGAAGGTACAACAAGATGGGTAGGGAGGGTATTAGAGAGAATGCATTAGGAGAAACAATCTGGATAAGTTTCTAACTTTCAGCACATTCAAATACTTGTCATATTCTTCACGAAAACTATGTATAAGGGACGTTGGACACGTTTTCTAGCAGGTGCAGCTCCCCACCAACAGATTGGAGTCAACAGGCAGCCTAGGGGTAGGTGCTCGTATCACTATCCTTAGCAAGGCCAACTGATGGTTAAAAAAATAAAAATAAAAAAAAATTGGGGAGGAGGCTGAAACATAGGGGGGACTCTTGGACCTGGAGCACAGGGGGTAAGGAACGAGAAGTCAAGGAACGAAGAGGGTGACTCTTCTACAAACTCTTCAATGAGGGGCAACAAATGCCCAACGAAACAACGCCGCACTCGAGTGGAGGAACTATAAGAGGAAAATCTTATAGATTCCTAGGTTTTTCGGAAGGGAAATTATTAGTTTCCTCCGTATTGCCAGTCAATCTCATGCTGCAATTGAATCAGGAGAAGGGGACAGAACTCAACATGAATACTCAAACTGGAATGACTTGAATTTTGAAAGGAATATCCTCATTTCCTAAATGTAATGTATCGGTTATTTGCATTCCGAAGTCACAAGGAGCACTGGTGCTATGCTATGACTCAGGAAACAAATGTTTGGCAACGGCTTCATTTACTACGGAATTGCCACTAAGAAACGAGGTAATTTTAAACCGTGTTAAAAACCTATTAAATAATAGATTCCCATGCCGGGTAGTTCCCAACATCACAATGGGAAGGGCAGTCCGCCAAGCTTTAGGGGGAGTATGTCATCGTTTGTACGTGCCTTTCATGGATTTGTGTATCCCCCAGATGCATTCCCCATTTTAGAATAGGAGGGGATCGTATGAGTCCTAGGAAAATGGTTTGACAGGGTTGATAATCCTAATCTGACAAACATTCATTTGGAAGATGGTATGTCGGTCGATTTCATGGCAGAATGCAACCATAAGCTTAGAGGTAGGAACATGTCATCCCTTTTTTTTGGGGGGACAACTTGACCTCCTCATGGTCCATGTCTCAAGCACCCCCGGACTCTATAAGGAGGAAAGCCCCAACTGCAACAACTGCAACAGGCTACTCCGGTCGTATCCATAAATATTTCGACCGGATGTCGCCAGTATGAATCCAATATCAGTGGTCATATGGAACGTGAGAGGCTTAGGGGACAAAAATGGAAAAGAAAAACACAGTCGTCTCAAAACCTCAATCGATACGCTAAAACCACAAATTGTGTGTTTGTAGGAAACCAAGTTAGACGCAGAAAAGATAGCTGCTATAGGGAGATGGTGGGACAGACCACAGTTGTGCGCCCCTGCGAATGGAACTAAAGGAGGAACGACAATCTTGTTCTATCGAAACCTAGACTTTGAATGAACAGATGAATATTTCGATAATCTGGGTCACTGGGTTTGGGTGAAGAAAGTGACTGCAGATGAGTCTTGGGTTGTTATGTGTGTGTACGCTCCCTCCAATAGGAGAGAGAGACTGTGCTTCATGGTTGAACTTGCAGACACAATTCCTGATGTTGATAATTTAATTATAGTTGGGGATTGGAATGTGACCCTCAACCCAGGCATCAACACATTGAAGGTAGAACCAGTTCATTCAGACACAAAACTTATGATGGTCTTAATGGAAAGGTTGGGGTTAATTGATGTCTACTGTGAACGTGTAACACACCCCAATGATCATGGATTTAATTGACATTCTGCGAGTCGAGGACTGACGACCTTGGGCCAAGTACAAATACCCCCAAGAAGCCAACACATAATCGATATGATTTTAGTAAAGGTAGTAGCATGAGAGTCGTTATTATCAATTACTTCGGTGGTAGACTCCATGTCAGACCACTATCCCATTCTTACTTGCTTTGCACCAGATTCATGTATTGACAGGGAACGAGGCTACTTTAGACTAAACACATCAAATTTGAAGGATTCGGTCTTCGTTTAATGAGTCCAACACAAAAATGAGGCATGGCAAGCCACAAAGAACATGTTCCCATCAAATGGGGAGTGACTTACTACCAGCCTGAGAATTATATCCAATGACTTATCTGTCCTTTCCATTATGAAGGCCCAGTTACTGGAGGAATGAGGAAGAACGAACCTGAAAACTGAGGATTGAAGAAGCAGAGGCAGAAATGGGGAAACACTTGATTTCATATGTGTTTTGGTCGAGAGAGAGAACTCAATGGTTACTCAATTGGGAAGAAATACCATAGCTACGCCGGACCGGACTCCGGACTGAATCCGCACCCCGGACCCCGGACTTCCCGGCGACATCCGGACTTCCGGAAACCCGGAATATTCCGAAATATCCGGACCGGTCCGGAACCCCTGTCCGGATGCCTGTCTGGAACCCTTGTATTTTTCGGAAGAAAAAAAAAACGCCCAGCATTTTTCCACAGCGGCCCAAAATGGAAGAAAACGACCTGGGCCGCCTGAAAAAAATTTGGGCTACCCCCCATTTTCCCACCATCCGGACCAGGATCCGGAAACCTGGACTGGACGCCGGACACCGGTCAGTCCGGATCCCTGTCCGGCTGTCCGGATCGTAGCTATGAGAAATACAGATAACGAAACAAAAGTTTGGCAGGACTCTTGCAAGGTGTCAGGAATGGAGAAGCTAGGTTGTATGATAAAACAAACCTTTGCCCTGGTAAACAGACAGAGCACTCATTATCGAATAATGAAGGAACTTGCCCATCTCTTTGATCTGAACCTATGTACGACCTCAGAGACAATAAGAATGTGTGACTATGCCATTACATATTTTCGTGATACCCTAACGTCACGCAAACCATCGAAGGAGGCAGATTCGGATTTAACCTCGACATCGACCTTCTAGGTACACACAACAACCCGAATCACAGGGGAAGGTAGGCTAGCTTTAGACAGACCAATCACCAAGGAGGAATTGTCACACACTGCCAAACAAATGGCAAAAGGGAAAGTCTCGAGGGAGGATGGGCTCCCCATCGGGTTTTTCCTGAAATTTTGGCCCCACGAGGATCTAGTCCATATTTACAATGAAGCATTAGTTGCAACAAAAATCCTCTCTAATATGACTAAAGGGATCATAACACTTTTGTACAAGAAGGGCGAGAATAGTAACATTCGGAATTGGCGCCCCATATCCTTGTTAAACACCGTGTACAAGTATTTGGCAAAATCTCTGGCTAGTAGACTAGCTGGGTATTTATCGAACTTGATGGGAGTGGATCATGGTGCTTTTATGAAAGGAAGGTCGACTCTGGGTAACATAGTTACCGTGGTAGAGCCAATGGAGACAATCACAGAAGAACAACTAGATACGACAATTCTTCTCCTCGACTTGGAGAAAGTCTATGACAGGGTGAGTTGGGCTTTTGTCCTGACAACCCTGAGATACATGGGCACTAGGCCAAACTTTTGTGAACGGGTTAAAACTATGTACTTCCACGCTACTGCATCCATAATGATTAACGGTCGAATCTCGCTACCCTTCCTACTGACTCGATCGCCACGTCAAGGGTGTCCATTGGCACCGCTGCTCTTTGTTCTCAGACGAGTGTGCTACTGAATAATGTGAGGTGTAATCCTTACATAGTCGGTTTGTGGACCCGTGGTCTGTTGCAATTCAAAGGAAGTGCCTTACCTGATGGCCTTATAATTGTGTCCAAAAACACAGCAAACTCCATCGTAGCGATCAAAGAAGCATTAGTAGAATGTTGTGTTCTTTGTGAGGCTGAAGTCAACTGATTGAAATCAGTGTTTTTCTTGCCTTGACAGTTTGAGATCTATGTGGATTTTGGGATTAAAAAAATCCCTGCTGATTCTTCTGAAAGGTTCCTGGGTATACAAGTTTGAAGTTTCCTTGCAAAATTGTGTTGAGATGCATAAGATTATGTTGGGTAGGGTGAAGCAATGGTTGCAGTAGTAGAAAACCATTCACAACCTATCTCTATTCGGCAGGGCCTTGATAGTAAATACGACAGTGTTCTCTCAACTTAGGTATACAGGAGCTGTCAGCAAGAGCTTATTTTTTCTTCTCTGTATTGCAACACAAGGGACGCTGGACCCGTTTTCCAGCAGGTGCAGCTCCCCACCAATAGACTGGAGTCCCCAGTGTGTCAGGTAGGAGTGTATGCTCTTATTAGCACTCCACTCTGATACCACAGGTTTCTGGAAAAAAAAAAAAAAAAAAAAAAAAAAGACCCCTTGGGAAAAAGCCAGCGCAGGGCATCACGACAGCGAATTTGAAATACGTATGGAAACCAGACATTGATGGAAACAAGGGTTACATGTCAAAATTGTCATGGGAGAAGCTTACAACAACTAAAGAAGAAGGAGGCCTTGCTAACCTGGATCCGGTCTGCCAAAATAAAGCACTCCTTGGCAAATGGCTCATAAGAGCCGCTCTCGATACGGAAGACCACAATTAGGTTGCCCTGCTAGAGTACATTTTGGCTAAAGATTGGGGCTTGTGTAGGGGGGAGGACATGTGGATTGCAATGATGTCTCCGATATACCAGCGGAGGAGACCGAAATCCCGCTTCTGGCAAGGAGTGATCCAAGCCTGGAAGACCCTCTCACCAGGCTCCGTGAGAGAACCTCAAACACGGAATGAGGTACTGCAGCAACCTCTCTTCAAGAACTAGTGGATAAAGAAAGTGGACGAGTCGATTTTCATGATTACAGGACGAGGGAGCTTTGGGAGTGCATGGGTAGAAAGAGGGGTGTATTGAGGACATATGGGATGAGCATGGAACGGGGTGGAAGAGTGCTCTGGATCTCATATGCAAATTAGGAAGATTTGTGGTACGTTGAAGCAAGGTGGGACGAACTGATCCAAGCCATCCCCCAGGGGTGGAAGCAACTCTTACAAGAACCGTTGCGGGTAGGTCGATGATACCGCCTTGTTCTCAGTGTGGGCAGGGACCTACAGATACTGAAGCACGCCAACCAGGACAAGGTCGAAGTTTGGGAGAGGCAGACCAACGAAGGGCTTCTAGGCAATATACTGATCTTCAAGGAAGAACGGGAGTCTGAAAGCCTGATGGAGAAAGTGAGAGTCTCTATGTAGTTTTCAGCAGGGGGAGCAGTCCAACCTGTGCTGTACATGGAGGGCATCCCAATCCGCTATATGAGGCTCCACCCTGGTCTGTACGGTTGGCCAAGGATGAGAGGCAAACTAGAGCTGCACCCGTACAACTCAAGATTAGGAATGACCTTACAAAAATTGAAGGGGAGCTCAACAGCCAAAATACAGGAGGCACACCCTCTCACCAGCACAGGATCGGCGCTCTCTGTGCAATACTAGAAAGGAACGTGGAAGGTCTGTATGAGGCTACCGAGTAAGAAATGCTCATTTTCGTTGTGGCTAATAGTCCACTCGATCCTGTAGGATGTCGTTTCTCTATTTACCAGAGGTATGGAGGTGGATGTATGTTGTGTGAGATGTCACCGAGTACTGGAGGACTCCACACACCTTTGAGGCACCTGCCCCCTCTCATTCCGCATTTGGAGGTGGCGGGTCCATCATTGGAAGGCTTGGGGCGGTCCAGAGGAAGTGGAATGGGATCTAGAATGGGCAATAACGGGCAAACTGCCACCTTCGCTGTCCAATGGAAAGGGGTGGGGCTATGTAACAATAGCAATCCGTACAGTGGCAATTTGGTGGATATGGAAAGAGAGGAACTCAATACTCTTCGAAAAAAGATATCTTTCAGATGGAGCTCTGAAAAGTGGAATGAAGACCACAGTCAGACAGATGGTATTGGTAGACTGGAGGAAGAAAGTCATCCTCAAGCTTGACCCAGAACTGTTCAAAGCTAGACTGTGGTTCCTGTCCTCATGGCTAAAGAAGAACCGACTAGCAGCAGTCTCTGCTCTAACAGGGAAACTTGTGTCGTCTCCTTCGCTCAAATCAGGCTAGGAAAAAACAGTAGAGGGAATAGGCATTGCATATAGACAAGTTGTAGGGTTGAAAGGGGGCCGAAGTCTACGAGTGGTCGTTCACCGGTCGTTTCGAGTCTGCTTTCTGCCAGGTTGGCCTGGATACTCAGCCCTTTGCTCTCTGCCAGGTTGGTCTGGCTAGTTGCTTGAAAGATGATTTGTCTGGTTTTGTTTCTTAGTCACCAGGTTGGTCTGGCTGTGAACTTGTGTCACAATGGACCTTGATCCATTACTCTAGGCTCTAAACTTTTCATGAGTGACGCATCGCTCCACTTACTCTAGACACCATCTCACGAAAACACCCTTCGAGAGCTTTCAGAAACCACTCTCGAAGGGCACTCACGAAGCATCTAGAGTTCACAGCCTGCAACGTCTCGGATTTCTTGCGTCCTCCTTCCTACCCCCGATGTTGCTTTTCTTTTTCACGAGTGTGCTTGGTGTCCCGGTCGTCAGAATGGGCCGGCGCTGTCTCGTAGTGCACTAGAAACAAAAAAAAAATGCTCACGGAACTCGGGAGTGCTTCTAGAGTGTGGCCATATAGGGCCTCGTCACACTACTCTCGACTTGGCCATTTTCGGGAAATTCAATGTAGCGTTGTGACAAACCAATCTCTGTTCCGCGCGATCTTTTGCGCGAGGACAATTAGGGGTCCTAAGATGGGAAGGTTGGACCAATTATGGGAGATCGGGATCGAAAGGAAAATTGCATCAGTGTCCTCACTTCTTCGTCTTTTCACGTTGCCTCTTTTCGAATGGCTGGGTTCAAGACCGGGCAAGTCTCGGGTTGCTCGATTGAGTGGCTGGCGCACCGCCGCGCGCGCGATTGATAATGGTTGACGTTGCTTCTTTTCTTGTACTGCTGTCGGGTTTTCGACGCAGAGATCGCGCGTGAATTTTGCTTCATTCTTTTTGAATTTTCTTTTAAATTTCCTTTTCGAATCTTGTTGAGCCTTGACGGCTCTCGGAATATCGAACCTTCTTTTCGGAATTTGCGCTTTATTGAAGTTTTTTTTTGCATTAGTTAGGAATTTAGGAATTCGGAATTTCTTTTGCCTTGCGTTGCTTTTACTTGCGCGCTACTTTTTGCGGCTGCAACGAAGCTCTGATTAGTTGGCGCCCTTAATCTTGTGTGTAACTGTATTTTTTGGGCAAGCGCCATTGTAACTGTATCTTTCTTCTTGAGCTTTGTCTTTCCCGCCCTCTCATTTTCTTCTTGCTGTGTCTAGTCGGCCTGCGGGCTGCATGATCGAATCGATGCGTGGAGAGTGGCTACGTCCCCCACACCGCGGTCTGGTCATGCAGAACGTAGGCAATCCCTTCCCTTCTCTCTTCCTAAGTCCTTGCAATTCCGTGTTCTTCGTGCATGCATGCACGCTATAATTCCGGCTGCGCGATTAGATAGCTCTCTTAAACAGTTGCTGGAAGCTTGGGGAGTGCGATCGGTGAGGGTCGGCTCATGAGCAAAGCAAGAGGTGAGTTGAAGTGGGAGTCGAGCGACCCGACAAGCTGGTGCTGAATGCGCGGGGTTGACGCGTGGGGCTACGACGGACTGTAGCGCGCGGGCGAACCTGACGGGTGCAGGAGGACTAAGCGGGGTGACGACTTCGTGGGTTGGTGTGTGACGACGGACTGTCCGCATCGGGGGGAGAGAGAGAGAGAGAGAGAGAGAGAGAGAGAGAGAGAGAGA
>BFEA01000622.1:630997-656564 GCA_003427395.1 Chara braunii | reverse complement strand
TGAGGTGGATGGATGTGGATTTGCGATTTTCTTGGTCTTTTCTTTCCAAATTTGTATATAAGTTTTGATTTCGGCTCGGGCGATTCGCCCTCATTTTCTTTCGGAATCTTTGTCTTGGCTTTGGCACGTGTTTTGCTTGTAATTAATCACGATCTTTTCTACTGAGTGCTTGATTGACTGGATGGGTTTTTCTTTGCGGTGAATGGATGATATATTTGTCATTTTCCTTCTCGTTTTGCTCACATCGGATGGCGAACAAGGGAGAGTTGATGTCGTTTGCGATGCTTTGATGAATGCGTACTCAAGGATGCCACGTCACTTGCATAAGTAGGGAATGATTGTCGATTGCTGAATAATTGTCTATGCCACTTGGCGATGTTGCATGTAGGGCGGAAACCTCACGGTTGCACGAAATCAGCCCGTGTACGACCGAACACCTCGTGTGCACACGTGTAAGCACGATCTGACCAGCGCGGCCTACACGTGCCCACACACGGATGATTCGCGATCACTAACGGACTTGGCATCTTCGATAGGAGCTTCCGCCACCAAACTCGGAAATTCCCTTATCAATCGAAGCCCGATCAAATACGTACACTAGGATGACAAGATGTCGTACGTCGCGGACCGGGAGAATTCACGGGATCCAGAATACTTAGAACACTGGGGAGAAGGGTACCTTAGGCTGAGATATCTGGAATTTCCCTGTCTAACCGAGAACCGACTGTGCGCCAGGGAATTTCACTGCGCCATAACCAGCGACCCGAGGTGCCCCGATTACCCAACTACGTATAACACACAATACTCCATATCCCCCGGCTTCGTCGTTATTGCTACCAATTTCCCTCCCTTCCGCATCCTTCTCCCATACCACCAACTCACGGTGGTTCCGTGGAACTCCATAGCCCCGTATTGGCCCCACACGCCTTGCAGAAATTGCAAACGACGCGGCAACCACCGAGCCTCTGGAGTTACGGAGCCTAACCGTAGCACGCGACGACAGTCGCCACGTGTCCATACCCGGAGATCCGACTCATAAAGATCGCAACCCTCACGGATGGGCCTCTCCCGAACCACCGCCACTAAAACATGCGGATCGGACGACCCAGGATGCACTGCGCATGCCATCTGCCTTATGAGGCGCGACATCGACCGCCAACAGACTGAAAGTAACCCGCCTCTTAGCCTTATTGTGCCTATGCCCCTGAACCCCTGTCACAGGAGATCTCAGTTCTGACCTGGGACTCCACCCCCACTTCCCCAAAAATCCTTGGCACACCCCTTTTCGCACTTCCAGGCCCACATCTTACTCGGATCAGGAAGTCGCACCGGGCGTGAGGTTGGTATTGGAGCCCAACACATGGCAGGATTATAGAATTCGTAGGACAATAGCTAAGTGATCTGGCTAATAGGGGACGACCTCGACCCAGAACGCGCATCGACGCGACCCCATCGTTACCAGAAGTCGGTCTGCAACTCGGTGGGCAGTCAACATAAATGTCAATCAGTAGAACCTGAATCCACAACAGAACCCCAATCAACAAATGAATCCTAATCAACCCGTACCATGAGCACGAGCACCTATGACCCCACCCGAGGATGCATCTACCAAGCCTTGGGAAGCCCTTCGTATCAGTCAAAAGGAATGGGAAAGAAGATCTAAACTGCGCATATGCTTGCATTGTCAAAAGCCTGGGCATGTTGTGCATGACTGTTATAGACTTCAGGGAAACAGGCAAAGGGCGTAGAGGAGTCATCAGCACTCCCTACAACAAGGGAAGCTGGAACATCAGTTGCAGGCCCCTCCAATGAGCCTGAATCTGATCAACAGCCTACTCTTGAAGCCCGGAACGACGCTGAATCCAAGGCTGCTGCAATTCATGTGCTATACACCGAGCCTTGGGAGGAGTCTAAGGAAGTTGACTTCCACGCTCACATGGAACATTGGCTGCAGCTCAAGCAGCAATGCCGTGTTCAAGGGAGCGTGGAGCTAACCTTCTTTAAACTGCTCATTAACCGCCGATACATCCGCGTGCTGATCGATACTGGTTCAACCACTAATTTATTTTCTCCTAACGGGATTCGTAAGGCGGGTCTGGGAATGAAGCAAGTGGAACTGCAGAACCCTTGTCAGACTCAGGTGGGCAACCAAGAGTTTGTCACCTCCACACATGCTGTCAGAGGTGTGCGCGTCTGACAAGGACTGCACTGTCACACATGAGCTTAACTTTTATGTCATGGACAAGTGTCCGTTCGACGCGATCATTGGCTTGAGCTGGTTAAAGGCTCATTGCCTAAGGACCACGTGGGCGGACAATCAGTTCGTGGTGCGCGATGCCAAGGGGAACGAGCGTACCGTCTTATTGGATGAGACGCGCGAGTCCCTTGTGACTCTTCTAAGTGCAAACAAATTATGCAAATCAGTGCGCAGGCGCAAGGAAGTTGAGCATGTACATATACCTTTTGTAAAGCCTCTCCATGTGCCTTCTACTTTTGCTGCATTTTCTACCTCGGTAAGTAATTTTACTTCTACCACCTCTACTTCTATTTCATCTACTTCTATTGTGGATAATCCTTCTACTTCTGATCCAAGTACTTCGAATCCAGTTGTAATTACTGTAAATTCTCGTTCTGATTTCTTTCACCTGATGAGGATGATCCTCCACCAGAAGTCCCAACAAACATTCGCCGTCTATTAGATCGATTCCCTGAAGTTATGGTCGAACCTCGTGGAGTTCCCGAGCGTCCGGTCAAAAACAAGATCGAGATAATAGAAGGGAGTGTTCCTCCAAAGGGTTGCGTCTACCGTATGGGACAAGGCAAGTTGGAGGAGTTGAGAAGGCAGATTGATGAGATGATTGACCGTGGATGGATTAGGCCTAGTGAGTCTGAGTTCGGTGCACCTGTCTTGTTTGTGCCGAAGAAAGGAGGCAAACTCCGGATGTGCGTTGACTATCGTGGCCTGAATCGTATCACCCGAAAGAACGCGTATCCCTTGCCTCGTATAGATGATCTGCTAGATGCTGCAGGTGGGTGCAAGGTCTTCTCCAAGATAGACCTCAAGTCTGGCTACCACCAGATTGAAGTTGATCCGAGCGACCAGCACAAGACTGCATTCAAAACACGTGATGGGCTGTACGAATTCATCGTTATGCCCTTCGGTCTTACGAATGCACCAGCCACATTTCAGTGCCTCATGGACAAGGTACTCCGCCATCAACTCAACAGGTTTGTGGCTGTGTACCTTGATGACATTCTGATTTTCAGCAAGTCCATGGAAGAGCAAGCACCTTGAGGAGGTCTTGCAGGTCCTCAAGGAGGCACAGCTGCACCTCAACTTAGAGAAATCTGAATTTGGAAGGGACAGCGTCATCTATCTTGGGCACCGGTTGTCTGCAAACGGCCTTGAGACGGAGGCAACCAAGGTTGAGGTCATACGAAATTGGCCTCAATCAGCGAACGTACGCGAACTGCATTCTTTTCTTGGTTTGGCCTCATATTACCGGAAGTTTGTGCCTAAATTTTCTGTCATTGCTCACCCACTCTCGAGACTAACAAATACGAATGTTGTTTATGCTTGGTGTGAGAAATGTAAGACTGCGTTCCAAGCCTTGAAAGAGGCATTGGTGAGTCATCCTGTGCTTCGCATTACGGATCCCAACCTCACGTTCGTAGTCACTACGGACGCGAGCCAGTTTGGGATTGGTGTACTGCTGCAACAAGATAATGGTGATGGCCTGCGTCCGCTCGAGTATTACAGCAAACGCATGCCCAGCCACAAGGTAGCTACTTCCACATATATGCGTGAGCTCTATGCCTTGCGTGAGGCACTCGCACATTGGAAGCTCTACCTCTTGGGTCGTCACTTCAAGGTCTACTCAGATCATCAGACCTTGCAGTGGATTCATACACAAACTGATCTCTCTCCTACATTGACCCGCTGATTGCATGACATTGATGTCTATACCTTTGAGTTGAAACACAAGAAAGGTTGTTATAACCGGGTTGCTGATGCGTTGTCCCGCCATCCTGAATTTTTGACTTGCCTTGTGGGTTCGTATGACCTCCGAAGGAAACTGAAGGAGGATCTGGTCGAACACACCGCCAAGGATCCGGACCTTAGTCCCATCCTTGAGCAGCTCAAGGCTGACCCTAACAGTCAGCCTGATTTTCATGAGTGCGAGGGTCTTGTATTCCGCCGGTATCGGAAATTTGATCGTCTGTGTGTACCCAACCATGCGCCTCTCCGAACTCATTTCTTGGATTTGGCACATGGTCGGAGTGGGCATTTCGGCTTTGAGAAGACTTATGGAAGTCTTCTCCAGCAGTTTGATTGGCCAGGAATGAAAGGATCTGCTCAGAAATTCATCGCTGAATGTCAACTATGTCAAAGAACCAAGGTCCATAGGCATAAGCCTTATGGACTGCTGAGACCCCTCCCCATTCCTGATGGACCTGGTGAGTCGATTTCCATCGACTTCACGGACATGGGAAAGGTGAGTGAGGCAGGGAATTCACAAGTCATGGTCATCGTGGACCGTTTCTCCAAATTTCTGAACTTGATTCCTTTCCCTCCCCATGCTCCAACTGAGCTTGTCATCGAAGAGTTTCATCAGCAGTATATTCTGCAGTATTGCCAACCGAAAACCATTGTGAGTGATCGGGACACCCGATTCATTAGCAAAGATTGGAAGGACTTCACTTCTCAGATCTACGATATTAATCTCAACAAGACTTCTGGTCGACACCCCGAAGCCAATGGACTAGCTAAGGAGATCAACCAGACTATCATCCAACTACTCCGCGCATTGATTGTGCCAGATTAGAACACGTGGGACAAGGAGTTGCACAAAATGAAGGGACTCTACAACAACTCCTTTCATTCTGCAACTGGTGTGACACCAAACCAGTTGCAATATGGATGGCCGATGCGTAATCCCCTCTCCTATCTCTTCCCCGAACGGTCACCTGGTCTGATGCCCGGCATGCCAGGCTACAATGCCAAGTACGCACGCTTGCTCAAAGTTGTTATTGCAGCTATGAACAAGCGTCAGCATGCCATGATCAAACATGCTAACAAGTTGCGCAAAGAAGCAAAATTCAAAGTAGGGGATTATGTTTGGGTCAAAATGTCTGAATTTTCTGATGAAGAGGGCGTATCACAAAAGCTTCTTCCATTGTACTATGGCCCTTGGCAGATTCTGAAGGTGATTGGGGATGATTTTGGTCCATATGTGATTGACGTGCCTCCTCATCTGCGCACGTATCCGGTCTTTCATGCGTCCAAATTGTTCCCACACATCGATGATGAGACTTTTCCTTTCCGAGATCCTATGATACCTCGCTCTATCGACGGCGGCCATGAGATAGACAGAATCGTTTCTCACGAGGGAAGAGGGAGGAACAGACAGTACAAGGTTCACTTCCTCTATCACCCGTTGACTGAATTATTCTGGATCGACCGAAAAGAGCTGCTAAAGAATGCTCCCCGTGTTGTGAACGCTTATGAACGACAGATCGCTGAGGGACAGACTGCTAAATTTGTTGCAAAAATGACTCCTCATGGACTTACTAAGTCTCTCTTTCTGATTTACTCCTACGATTGCATTTTGTGCCAACTCTAAATGAGTTACTCGCTCGAAGGGACCTCGCTCTTGAGAGGGGGGTAGTGTAATGACCCGCCAAGAACACAGACTGAGAAATGTTGATTTCTGGGATTTGCCGCTGGAATGAATGCCTTGCTGAAATTCCCGCATTCTGCTGTGATTTCCATGTCTGTGTGTGTGCGTGCCTGCTGGTTTGCATGCCTGTCTGAGTGTTTGTCGGTTGAGTGTGTGTGTGACCCGCACGGGTACTTGTTGGTTGCAAGGCCCCGCAGGGCCGGTACTTACCTGTGGCCGTGACTTTGAGGGTTGCAGGGGGAAAAACACTCAAGTAGCAGGTAGGCCGGTACCACTCAAGTAGTGGTAGGAGTGTCGGGTACTAGAGGCCGAGCAGAAGAAGACAAAAAGTTGGCATTTTTAGAGGCCCAATAGCAGTAGGATAGCGGCAGGCCGGTACCAGTCCAAGTAGCCGGGGCTAGGGCCTGTACGGAGGATAGCAGAGCCTGCAATGATGTTTCCCTCTGAAAGGGAGGAGGTATCGGTTGCTGGGAGGCCGCTCGGCCTAGGAAGTCACCGCCCAGGAGGCCGGTAGGCCGCTATATCTCCTGGAAGAGCAAAGAGTTTTTTCTCATTTGCGGTATGCAAGGATTGGCGACATGCTGCTGGAGCGCAGCACTGGCTGCTACAGTGCTGCTTGGAGGTGTAGGGCAGCTGGAGCTCAGCCTGGCTATGGCGAGCAGTCCAGCTTGAGGAGGAGGAAGAAGGGGGGCGAAGGAGGAGAGTGGCGAGGCACTTACCTGGCTATGGTAGACACCATCTTCATCACCTTGTTGGGCGCTGCACCTGGAAGGCCCCCGTTGGGGTATTGCCGCACCAAGGAAGCTCGAGGCAGAGTCAGGCATGGCGGTTGAGTCAGCAGCGGCATAGCTGCTTTGCGTTGTCCTTTGGACAGGAGTGCAGCGACATAGCTGCTTTGCATTGTCCTTTGGACAGGAGGGCAAAGCCCCTAATAGTCCGCCATAGCTTAGACTTGTGAGAGGTGGAAGAAAGGGGGAGAAGCCATAGCTATGGCGGACTGGTTGTTGTTGTTGTTGTTGTTGAGTCAGCAGTAAGAGGGAACTTCGGATATTGATTCTGGTTCATCCATTTATTGTTGTTTTTTTTGCTGGGAGAAGAATAAGAGTGGCGAAGTGAAGGAGGAGGAGGAAGGTGGAGAGAGAAGGGGGAATTGTCATTGGTCTTGCTGGTGTACATCTTCTTCTTCTTCTTCTTCTTCTTTCTCTCTCCTCTGGTCTCTATCTCTTTGCAAGTGCTTTCATTTCTTTCGCAATTGGGTGGCATTGTCTTTCATTGTGAATTTGCACTTGGGAAATGACCAGGATCATAACATTACTGTCCCATGCACCCTTTGCAGAAGCCTTTTACCATCCCGCCAACTGTTCAGGTGCTTACTGTTCAGGTGCTAGGGGGTGGGCCCTCTTCAGGGCCTCCCCCCTCAGTGTCACACACCCCAAATGATCTTTCTGGGAGGTTACACCTGATCTACCACCTTTGCCTTTCTTGGGTTCGGGATTCAGATGGGACCGGGACTATTCAATGGGAAGTTTTTGATGTCGGGTCCGATATTAGGCGGAGGCTCACTGTCCTTCAACGGAAGCCACAATAACCCAGTATATGAGCCCGAACCACCACCGCTAAGAGTTTCGCTTTATGGGAGGTTACACTTGATCTACCACCTTTGCCTTTCTTGGATTTTGGGATTCAGATGGGACCGGGACTATTCAATGGGAAGTTTGTGATGTCGGGTCCGATATTAGGCGGAGGCTCACCGTCCTTCAGCGGAAGCCGAAATAACCCAGTATATGAGCTCGAACCACCACCGCTAAGAGTTTTGCCTTCTGTAGCTGCAAGCGAGTCGTTGCCACCCTCGGGGGGGGTTGGCACAACCGCAGTAAGTGGACAGCCGACGGGTAATGGAATGGCTGGGATTCCAGCAGAACAACATCCAACACATGAGCCGACTCAAACAATATACGAGAAACATGGAACTCGGGGTACAGTAAAGGGGCCTCCTCCTTGATCTGTCGACCCCTTGTTCCTCGGGTTTACTGTACCCTGAGTTCCATGTTTCTCGTATATTGTTTGAGTCGGCTCATGTGTTGGATGTTGTTCTGTTGGAATCCCAGCCATCCCGTTACCCGTCGGCTGTCCACTTACTGTGGTTGTGCCAACCCCCCCCGAGGGAGGCAACGACACACTCGCAGTTGGAGAAGGCGAAACTGTTAGTGGTGGTTGTTCAGGCTCATATACTGGGTTATTCTGGCATCCACTGAAGGACGGTGAGCCTCCGCCTAGTATCGGACCTGACATCACAAAGTTCCCACTGAATAGTCCCGGTCCCATCTGAATCCCAAATCCAAGAAAGGCAAAGGTGGTAGATCAGATGTAACCTCCTAGAAAGATCGTTTGGGGTGCCTGATACTGTGTTTGCGATTGCTAAAATGCGGCATAAATGCGGCATATGAGGGGGGCTGCCCTGAAGAGGGCCCAACCCCTAGCACTTGAACAGTTGGCAAGATGGTAAAAGGCTTCTGCAAAGGGTGAATGGGAGAGTAATTACCCTCACGTTGTGGTTGTGCTGGTGGAGCTGCCAATGGACTGTAGCGTTGAGAAATGGATGACTGAGCAACGTAAACCGCCGGAGAAGATCTTGTTGTAGGTCAGGAGGGGCCTGCTGTTTGTTGGCCCTTCTGTCTTTGCGATGGCCCTGGATTGGTCGCAGCGGGGGCGCCTTAGTGCCGGGATGGTCGGGACATGTCGTGCTGTCCTCCGTGTGGCTCATTTTTGGCCCGGGCAGGCAAGTGGTCCAGGGCCACTGTGGTAAAGCGCATATATATCACTTAAAAAGAAAAACAAGAAAAGAGCAAAAAATCAGCACAATGTGACAGTTTCGGTGCAAAATTCGTCGAAAATAACACCCTTGGTTAACCACATGTGCGTGGGGGAGTTGTTTTCGCCGCTCCTGCACTGTTCCACCCTCACGTGTTTGGTCGGTTGTCCCTTGACAACCCCTTGCTGGCAAGGTTCTCCCCGGACACGTAACCCATCGGGTAAAGCCACGTTTGCAGCTACTGTAGCAGTCATAGGTTCTCCCTGAATTGTTTGGTTTCTCCTTCACGTGTTGCAGTTCCTTACATGATATCAGACATGTAGATATATCACAGGCTTTACCCGATGGGTTATGTGTCCGTCGATGGAGATTGTGTGACATTGGATGTAGATTTTGATTGTACACAGTCTAATTATCCCGAGGGGAAAGGACTGCAGTTGCTATGTTTTGGATGTCTTGCGCCAGGGGCGGGCGTGCGTTAGCGCTCGCGCAATGGAGGAGCAGGCTGACGTCAGCGCGCGTGCTGGAGGTGTGGCATTGGCAGTGTGTGCTTGGCGGGGCGCTGGTCAACCATCGGTGGCGAGGCGCTGGCTGTGCGCTGGTAGTGGGGCGCTGGTGGTTCGAAGGTGGTGAGGCGTTGGCTCCTTGAGAGGAGCGAGGCGCTGGTTGCTCGCGGACGGCGAGGCACTAGCGACTAGCGGTTGGCGTGGTGCTGGCTTCATGCACGTGACATGACAGGTAGTGCGTGGGGACGCGTTGGCATGAGGACGCTTTGAGGGGATAAAAGGATCTGGCATTAGCACTTAACGCACGTGTGGCATCCAGAGGCACTTGGCCAAGCCACGTCACAGGATGACGTGGCAGCTGGCCTGAGGCATTGTGGAAGAGGGAGAATAGTGGTGGAAGTTGTTGTTCAGCTATTTCCCCTGTGCTTTCCACGTCAAGTACTCCATAGCCAATGCCCTTATAGAGGCTGGAGCGCTCGAGCGAGATGGCGAAAGTCAACGTCGGTGGAAGAAAGTGGAGTCAGCCCCGTGGAACCAAAATGTGGAGACCGCTGGACCAGCTCGGAGCATCATCACAGCACGAGGATCGTCGGCGAGATCATCATCAAGGGAGCTCTTCTTTATTCTTGTCTTCTTTTGTTGTTGTTTTTTCCTATGCAGGTTTTTTCGTCAGAAGCGTTGGTTTATCATCAACATTGTCGCTGGTTGTCTTCACATATCAAAACTGCTCGTCATATATGTCACCCGCATCTTTTTTTGTCGGTGGTCGCCATCACTGTTGAGGGTGGTCATCATCATCATTTCCTTCCTCATCTTCTTCATCGTCATTCGGACTTCTCCGTCTTCAATTTTCATTACAGCAATAGTGAGATGTCAATCTTCCACACCGGTGCCATTAGGGTATCGCAAGTCAAACGTTCCTTACTTATTTCTCGCCAATTTTATTCCATCATCATCATCATCATCATCATCATCATCATTATGATTACCAATCTTAATCTTTATCATCATCATCATCATCATCATCATCATCATCATCATCATCATCGTCACAGTTTTTATTCATTTTTTCATCAATCAGTAGTTATCTTTGTGTCGGTGGTTATATTCTCTTCGCCCAGATAGGTTATGGTCTTGTTGGTAGGTGGGTCGGTCAGGGAGGGATTGCTACTCTGCAGGGGTAACACAAGGTGGGAGGTGATTGCCCTCTAGGGAGTAGACGCAGATGATGGGAGCTTACCTGGGCTGGGGCTGGGAGATATGTATGGGGGCGCATTATCTCCTGGTGGAGGCAGACTTGGTCAGAGTGTTAGATTTGAGGTACACCTTTTGGGGGAACTGGTTACTTCAAGGCAGAAGGGAACGGGGAGGTTAGCTCTCTCGTTGGGGCTGAGAGGAACTTCATCCTTATAGCGGGGTTCAGCTCAGCGGAGACAGCGAGAGGAGAAGAGGAAAACAGGAAACGAGGGGAGAGGAGGATAGTACATGGAAGAAGGGGAGGGGTGGAGAGGAATAGTCATCAACATCCTAAACATTATCCATCATCTTTGTGATCATCTCAGGGTATTCGTCAAATTTCATCATCAGAAAGGTTTTTTTATCAGGATTCTAATATTATCAGATCCTAGATTTCTAGTTGGCATTCTAGCTTAGCTAATTTCCTAATTGAGCCTTTTTGTGTAACGGCCAGGTTGAGTTGGCGCCAGAACGACGCTGGCCGGCGCTGGGCAGTGCCCTGTAACCTGCTTGAGTAGGAGCTTGAGGCTTGGTATAGAGGTCTGGGATTGCCGAGGGAGGAAGGCGATCTGCAAACTTGACTAATGGCTACAATCTGGCCGACGATGGTCGGAGCTGGGGTGGGTAGCGCTGCCCTGTAACCAAGCCAGATTGGGGTGTGAGACCAGGAAGAGGCCTGATTGGTGTACAGCACAGGCTCAGTTGAGATTGGTTGGCTGGAATGGATACAGGAAATTAGGGATAGGATAGTATATGAGTGTTGAGTAGACAATCATTCTGATTATCATCATCTATCTCTTATCATCCTGAATCATCCTAAATCATCCTAACTGATCCTCAATCATCCCAAATCATCATCAATGATCATCAATGATCATCAATCATGAATGTATTTCCATTATAAGGGACGCTGGGCCCGGTTCCCAGCATGTGCTGCTCCCCACAAATAGATTGGAGCAATTGAAAAAAAAAAAAAAAAAAAAAAAGGTGGTCATGTGCTATCCCAGAATGGTCGGCTGTGTGACTTATCTGTGACCCCAATTGGAGACGAAAGACTCAATCTATGGCTTGACAATGTGATGTTCTGCACCAGTACCAGAGGGAGCAGCATCTTGGTGACGTTGTGGCACATCAGTGAAGGGGTTTTTCGGCCCAGTTGTGAGAGAGTCCTTTAGCCTGTCAGAAAAGAGGGTGGTTCCCTGCACAGTGTGCAGTTCTATAGTGGTCACAGGGCCTCTTTGATAGCATCAAGGTTGCCACCCGACTGGGACACCGGGGTTGTCGAAGACTGAAGTTCATTGTGGTTATAAGTTAGAACATGACCAACATTCAGAAGAAATCATTGACGATCACCATTACAAATTTAAGTAACGAAACGCTTTCACTGCCACGCAAGCTGACTGGCGTGTAAAGGGGATAAAAAATATGTGTACGTATGTGAGCAGCATGCGATACACGCCTGTGTACACAAGAAGATCTGAATAAGGGTTTGTAAAACTCTCACCCCTGCACAACAATCAAATTGCCAGCATGGGCGAAACCCATGGGCTGAACCAACTGGCTTACAAGATCAGTTGCTACACCCCTGTTCTGCTGAAATGTAGATCTGACTTGGAACTCTGCTCCGCTGGAAGCAGATGAGGAAAACTACGTCAATTTTAAATTACCAAGGGCGGCAGGGCCGGTCAATTCCTCCCTCCACCACACCAGGAAACTGATGCGACACCCCTAGCAGCCCCTGTGGTTGGCTCCAATCTATTGTGTGGGGAGCAACACCAGCTGGAAATTGGGTCCAGCGTCCCTTACGACACAAAAGGACGGACAAACCCTAAACCCTAAACCCTAAACCCTAAACCTCAAATGATGTTGGCAAACTTCAGACTCGCCGTAGAAGCTGCTTTCCACTGGCATGATCAAGCAACGCCAAATGGCACTGCTCCATGAGAAAGGAACCCACATTATTACATGGTAATCCCACATCCCATGTGGGTCCGACAGAGCAAAATTAATAGTAAAGATCTAGCCGCTTCACAGTGGCAATCTTTCTTTTCTTTTTTGTTCCCTTTTTTGAACTTCTCAAGTTTTTTGGCAATATTTTTCCTCCCTCGCTGCACCAAGTTACTACCTTTGGTGCAGCAGGTCATGCACGAAGAAGCAGGTGATACCAAAGAGGTGGGTGCGCCCTTCGGGACATCTAATTGGAACGATAGAGAGAAGATTAGCATGGCCCCTGCGCAAGGATGACACACATAAATCGAGAACTCGTCCAACTTAAAAAACAAAAAAAAAACAAAAAAAGGTTGGTGCAGCGAGGGAGGGGAAAGATTGCCACGACGCCCACTTCAGCAACGACAAGACGTCAAAACGAGTGGCACGATCTCTAGAGCACTTACAAATCCCAGAAAATTTGACCACATCTGCTACTGCTTTCAAACCACTGTAGCGCCTTCAGGTCCCATGATAGTGTTGTGGCAAAGCACAGCGTAATTGTGAAAATACCCAGATGAATGGCGACGAGTTCCTTCCGTACCCGACAAGCTCACCTGAAGCAACAAGAGGCCCTATACATAATGAAGATGGTGATGGTGGCCAGGAAACTTTAAACACATCCCAGACGTCATGGTCCCCACCCTCCCTCCTCCAAAACGCAGGAAAACTCGGCTCACCTGCTACCAATTGGCCGCAACGGACTGATGGTTCCTCGCAGCGGCCGCCCTGCCCTCCCTCCTCGAGACTGACTAGCCACAACGATACTGGAAGGAGCAGAAGTGCTGCACCACCCTGCACCGTTCGCTAGAGCTCTCTACATTTGCGACTGTTTGTCTGCATGAAGCGATGCTCGACCTCGTTTCCATCAGGTGCAGCTCCCCAGCAATCCTCCTCCTCCTAACCCTTATGCCGCATTGGCTGCAGGAGGGAGGATCAAGGCTAGCTGCGCGCCGGAATCGGCCTTGAAATCGAAATCAGTCCGAAGGATTTGAGATGCAGCGGCGGAGATGTTCGCAGAGAGGTTCTTATAACGGTTTGTTACACTTTTGGGGAGAAGCAGGGGCCATCTTTGGCCTGCAGGGCAGGGCTGTGGTAGACAATGGCCTTTGATGCAGGAGGAATATCTCGGTAGCGGGACCGTCCGATAGTGAGGGAGAAGGCAACAAGCTGTGTGCACAAGGAAACAAACGAAAACCAGCAGGATGCCGGGAAAAAAAAAAAAAAAAAAAGCGTCACTAACGCAGCCAATAGTGGAGGGCATCCAGCAGCCTAGCTCAGTTGGTAAGGCATGCAAGTGGCATTCACGGGGGCTTGGGTTCAATCCCCATTAGCCGCATGTACATTCCTGGGCAAGCTTGGCGCTCGCCACCTAGAGATATGTTGTTGGTCCCTCTGAGTGGCATTGAGCAGAGACTGCTGATGTTCATAGGGGGATGGCATTGAGCAGAGACTGCTAATGTTCATAGGGGGAGGGGACCGAAGGGGAGGCACAGTGATTGGGCCATCGAAGCAGCTCAGTCCTGATGCTACTGGCTGACCCCTGGCCGGTATCGCCCACCTGCTGTAGCAGGTATCACACCTGCTGGTGAGTGCTGCGCTACCTCGTGAGTGCAGCTCCGACATGTTCCCTCGTTGGAGACTTGAGTGTAGGGTAGTGCAGCGAGGCCCCATCTCCTCCTCCTGCACATCCGGGTGTAGTAAACGGCGTTTGTTTTAGTCATTTTTGTTTTTCTTTTTGTTTTTTTTTTCGTCACTATTTTTCATTTGTTTTGTCTGCCCATTTGTATGTTTTTATCATTGTCCACACCTGCTCTCACCGCAGGTACGTTCTCTTTCTCTGTAGGTCTTGCAACACCTCTAGAAAGAGGAGGCTATTGTGGTTCACCAGGAGGTTGCTGCCGCCCGCCTGCAGCACCTCTATTTTCGTGGGTCCTTACAAGGCACCATGAACTGCCCGCCAACTCTCTCGAACCCCTGCGGGTGTGTAGCTATCAAGAGGGGTCATTTGACCCGGGTTTGCTGCTGAAAAACAGTTTCAGCATCCTCTTATCTCCAGCTGGAAACCAGGTCTAGCGTCCTGTCTCATGCTGGAAAGCAGGTCCAGCGCACTCTGCGCCTGAGGGTTACTACAAAAATGACCCCTCTTGATAGCTACACTGCTATCGCGGATTTACAAACAAAGCAAGGGTACCTTAGCTTCCTGTTGCTGAGGACTCTCCGGCCTACTGCCTGTTGACTGTTTGGGATGTCTCCCGTTCATCCCACGGTAGTCTAGAGAAGAAGATCTTACCCGAGTTCAGTGAGGCCACCCATCTAAACTGGTGTTCCCAATGATAATTGGGGACTGTGTAGACCTTACCACCCGAGATCTTCCGTTGACTGTTCTTTCTGTATTCTGCCAATACCAGCATCCTCACCGAGTACCTGAACTGGTTTCCAATGGCTACGTCGGAGGATGGCTTAACATTAAGCCGTTTATCTCTGCGTGCTAGCCACAAAAGCCAAAATGCTATAGACTGGAAATTATATTTTATGGCTTTACCCTTTTTTTTTGTCGTAATTCCGGATATTTTCATATATTGGTCTCCGCGTACGCTTTCACCCATATTGTCTCAATCCATTTTCCCAGAATACCCTGGCAATGACACATTCCCACCACAGATGAGTAGTGGATTCCACTCGTGGGTAAGGACACTGATCGGAGAAAATCTTCACCATTATTCCTTTCTCTGAGCACCATTCAGTTGTAGGTAGACACGAGTGCATGTGCAGCCATTGAAGACTGTTCATTTTTCCTTCCGTTATCCCCGAGATCATTTGACAATAAAATGGGAACCAACTGTTCACGAATGTTAGGAAGGACATAGTTTAAGCTCTCTTGCTCCATGACAACCTCTTGCTCCATGACAACCAGGACTGCTTTTTCAGAGAAGAGGCCTTCGGATGTAATTTGTAGCCCAGTTTGGGAGTATACTTGTGGAGTGGGGTAGTAGCCGAGGGTGCTGAGTGTGAGGCAAGTGTCCAATGATTCCAATCCCATTCTGACGGATAAGGTATCGTGGTTCTGGTGGAGTCGTAGATTTGCCAACCTGTGTCAGCAGGGTGCCCTCTGGGGTAACAGTGAGCCTTACCTCAATAGACACCCCTAGCCTGCCTCGTGATGTATGCGCACATTCCATTCGCTTTAACTCCTTTGGGCCCGACTGTCGCCAAACTTCAGGTTTTAACTCCTTGCCTGACCTTGATTCCAAGATGTGCAGGATTTGAGATTCCTGTTCGGTGTTCGACCACCACGTTTCTTCCAACCATTCGTCCCCTTCTTCAGACAGCATCCGGGATCACTATTGTTGCCTCCTTCAAATGTGAGGAGGTATTCCAGAGACCCCTGAGCTTGCTCTTCAATTCTTCTGTTGTTTTCCACCATTTTTGTTTCATGTCCCAGTTGCGTTCCACCAGCCAGATACCCCTTTGTAGCCATCTTCAGCCAAACTTTAAGTTACCTGGTTGTGCAGAGACATTGAACACAGCTCCTTGCTCTTCCCGAATTGCCGGATTCTCATACAGGACAGATGAAAGGACTTCTTCTGTTGATGAGCATTCCATGACCCTGTCTGGTAGCATTCTGGTCCAAGACTTGAGGATTGGGCCCCAGGTAGGGAAGTTGGTATTTTTAGTCATTGGGGGGAAAAGCAAACAGTCCCATATTGTTGTGTTATCGGACAGGTTCCAATCGTTGGAAAGAATGCAAGTTGCTAATTGGATCCATATAAGTCAATTGACTGTGTTAGAAACCTAACCACCTACTTGGACAGAAGAGATTTGTTCTGAATTTCGGGGTCGATGACCCCTAGGCCCCCGTCCTTTTTGTTTTCCACCATCTTCCACCAGGCTAGCTTATTCATGCATGAAGCAGCGTTCGAGTTCCCTAAGGCTTTCCAAATGAACATAGAAAGAAGTTGGCGTATCAGTTAGAGAGAGAATTGAGACGGTTCTCTGAATGATAAAATGTACCATATTGGGGAGAGGATTGATACGTTGGCCACCATAGCACCAAAAAAAAGTGACAGGAATTTCTTTCTAAACCAGTGTCCACAAGAATTCCTTATTCTTTTTTCTATGGTGGAATTATGTGTCGTGGTGCAGTCGAAAAATGACACAGACTAGGATCCCGAGGTATCGTTCCAATCCGAGTTGGGCAGGACTTTTAAGCCCCAATCTGTTGCCAGCGGGCTGTCATCCTGAGTCATAGCAACAAATTTATGCCAACTGACTTTCATTTCCAGGGCGGCTTCGTAGACTGTTAAGCATTGCCTCAGGACTAGTACTGATTTAATAAGTTTTCAGAAATTGTCGAGAAGTCATCTGCGAGTGGAGATACCTTCCGTTATAGGAAGGAGACACAAATAGACCTTATAGAGCAGATGAGATTTGACCATATTTAAGAGAACATCCATCTGGATTACAAAGAGAGAGGACGCCAGTGGGCACCAATGTCGAAGAGATCTTGATACTATGAAGGGGGGAGATGAAACCGTTTACTTGAACCCGGCCTTAGGATCCGCTGTATAAAGATCCGAGCCAAGAGATATAGTTGGGGCCGAACCCCACTTGTGTGAGTGTTTCTTGGACAAAGTCTCAATTAACCCGGTCGTAATTTTTTTCAAAGTCGATTAGTATCACTGTTGAGTTAGAGTTCCTTAATTTGATCAATTCAAGTGCTTGTGAGATGGTTATTATGTCGTCCAACACTTGTCTGCCTGGTACAAAGCCAGATTGATCCGGTGACACCATCTTTGACATGAGTTTGGTTAGTCTTTTGGCCATGGTTTTGGCCAAGATTTTCCACTGCTCCACTGAGAAGGGATGTGGAGCACCAGTAACGTACATCTCTGTTGTCTCCTTTCTTATATATCAATGTTATTACTCCCTCTGTCGTTCTAGGTCCTAATTTGTGGCCGTAAGGATATCGTTGAAGATTTGAACCATGTTTGGTCCCATTAGGTTCCATAACATATCATAGAATGCTACTAGGAGACCGTCTTTACCTCAATTAATTCCTTAAGGGTGATAGGTTCTTGTAAATATTTTTGTTCATTGCCAGAGAGGATTCGTCGTGTTCACCCCCAAAGAAAGTTTTTCCATTCAGGGTCGATGATTGGATCTCCGGGTTGTTTCTCGGATGTTAAGAGTTCATCATATAACGAACGGACATACTACATGATTTCTTGGGATGTTCTAGCAATTGGTTCGTTTGAATTAAACCGAAGCAACATCTCACTCATTGCTGAGGAGGCCATGTGACGCCCAACCTCACGCCCAGCGCAACTTCCTTGTCGGAGCGATGGTGAGCCCAGAAGTGCACTATACGGGGTGTGCCAAGGATTTTAGGAAGATGGGGGTGGAGTCCAAGGTCGGAACTGAGATCTCTAGTGTCAAGTTTCGGGGATATGAATGCAAGTGGTTTTTGCATAGGGCCCGCTCTTGGGTTTTTCCTTTCTCAGGGTCGAGCGGCTAATCTCGTCGGTCCTGTCACCTGAGGCGGGCACACACGTGGTGCACTGAGGGAACGCAGTGGGTGTCTCTCTGTTCAATCACCTATTGTCGGCAGGTTTCGCAGATCTCCAAGTCCGACATGGACGGCCTCAGCCGGAGACTGTGTTCTTGGTGCTCAGATTCAGAGTGGGTCCGTTGTACGAATCCCACTGCCCGGTAAGTGTTGTACTAATAGCACTCAGAACACGGCCTCCGGGGCCAGTAATGCGCGATCGAATCCTAGGGGACTAACGTCAGATGGTGATAGGGGAGGAGGAGATAGAACAGAGGGAAGTTGGTTTCAACGGCGACGAATCCTGGCGTAAGGTGACACTGATAACTACGGGGGTCGGGGTAATCTGGGGTTCGGGGGTTCCGTCCAAGAGCTTGGTGAAAGTCCCAAGCACACAGTCGATTGTCCTTCGTTTGACAGGGGTAGGCCGGGGGTCGTAAGTTTGATCGGTGAAGGAGTTATTTGTTTTCCCAGTATTCTCTATACTCAGGGTTTCTCAGACTGGCATGGTCCATGATCCAGAATGGAACGTCATCATCCATACTCGGCTAGAAGGGCTGGTCGTATGCATTTAATTGTGCAAGGAGAGGGGGTGCTGGTCATGCAGACACGCGTATACGTGATAACTACCGATTTGGCGATCACTCGTATACGTGTGTGCACAAGATCTGTCCCCACCGAACCCGAATCAACTTAGGTGGACCAGCGGGCCGTTCGATGAGCAAAAGAAAATAAATGAACACTCATTCTCATGCATCCGATGTCAATTGTGCGCAATCCAGACGTGCGGAAATCAAGCTCACATACATTGAGATCAACTTACTCATTGTGCATGTATCTGTCCTGATCCAGGTGAGGGCGTGGGAGACAGACGATCACACATCCGATCAATCCCAAGGACATAGTCGTTTTATCTCAAACATGGGCGGGACCACATACATGCCTCTACTCATTAAGTCATCAATGCAATAAAAAAAACGAGGAGGTGGGGGAGGGAATCCATACATCTGTGGTGCTCGATAGGCGACCTGGTCAGGGGAAGATCCTGTAGACACGGGTGTACGCGATGACCTCCCTTGGCTGGGCGTATACTTGTTTGTACAAGATCTCCCTTCAATTAGGCTGGGAATTATCATAGCTTTCAACACGTATCGATCCGTCGGCACAGAGTCGCCGCTGGTAGGCTTAGTGCGAAAACAGACATCGGATCAACCGGCATGCTCATCAGTATCACAGGGAAAAGGCGAGGAAACAACAAGCATTCATGCAACCGAACATCCAATTGCTCATATTATGCCATTCCGGGGAAATGGCCAGAGATCATACATTTATAGCATGAGTGTCCGTGCGAGATAACCGGGATTGTGCTTGAGTGGTAGGGAAGAAGAAGGAAGGAAGTGCCTACAGCTGCATGGTCAGGCCACAACGTGGGGGACATAGCCACTCTCCACGCATCAATCCAGTCATGCATCGTTCAGGCTAATAAGATCGAGGAAACTATGCACGCACAGGGGCGCGACGAAGATATCAAAAAGGAGAAGATTACAGTTGCATTTGCGCTTTACCAAGAAGAGAAATACAGTTACGCACGAGATTAAGGCGCGAAGAAGCCAGAGCACAGACCCTGGCGCAGCAGAGCGCACGCAGGCAAGAAGCACCGTGCAGTTGTAGGCAAAATTACGGTGTACCCAAATTCCTAGTCTAATTTAAGTCCTAATTGCAAGAAGAAATTTGATAAAAGAAATTCCGAGAACCCGCGTGGGCTCGACACCAATTGAAAATTCAAAAAGATTCACCAGCACGACGATCGTGCCAAAATTCCCCAACCTCACAGAAGAACAAGAAAGAAGCTATGACAACAATTATTTTTCGTGCTTGCTAAGGCGCGATCAACTACCAACCGTCGTGGGACCACCCTTTTTCCAACAGATGAGGGCATTCGTGTAGTTGGGCAGGCCCCTCTCAATCAACCCCCGAAGTATCGTCGCGCTGAAAGTTGCACGCTTACGGAAAACAGTTCGTCACAGCCACACAATCCTTGCCAACTTTGAATATACCCTTACACATTCGGTTGGACTCAATTACGTTATTAAGTTGTCTGTATTTAGTCCATGTTTCATATTTGGCTATTCGGGTGTCTTGCCATTCCTGTAACCATCGGGCTCGTTGCCATAGCCACAACTCGTCTAAAAAATCTGCAAAGCCAAGTAGTTCCTCTCTTGTCTTAATTTTTCTTGCAAGTGTGATCTCCTTCATTTTACGCTTGACTGCCTTGATGCGGGAGAAAAGATTGAAGTGTCCTCATATTAGGTGGAGCCCTTTATCCAGCTAATCCTCTGGTTCAGGGTACATGTCTGAAAAGGTGCGTCATTCCTCCCATAAGTCTTGAACCTATTCCACCATACCAAGGTCTTTGAAGATATGAATGTTGAGCCTAAAGCAACCTCTACCCCTCTCGATTGTTGAACCCGTGTTAAGTCGTCTGTACCTTTCCCAAATATTTTTCAGAGGCGTGTTGGGTAAAGCGCTGGTCTGAAATGGAAGGGCGGCCGCCGATAAATCGGATTGGCGGCCTCTCGTATTTTTGGGCCGGCACGCAGTGCCCACGACCAACATATGGGAAAGGTACTGATGATTCAAGTGAGATTAGCACTGGCTTGTAAACCGATACAGGGGGGTTGGGATTAATTTGGCTTCCATGATCATTGACATCGTACTCTCATCTATGAAGATTATGTCTAACCTTTTTCGAGTGGGTAACCCTAAACCATTCGTGCTAGAAGACATTAATGTGAAGGTCTCTAGGTCATGGTGGAGAGATGTATATGGATCAAAGAGATTGCTGTCCACAAAAGATTCACACAGTGCATGTAATTTTGCGGGGTGGGAGAGGGGGGTGAAAGAGTCAAAAGGCCAGGTTTGGAACAGTGTTCCAATCACCGCCTATGACTACATGATCTGCATTGGGAATAACATGTGAGATGGATTGGATAAATGAGATCTTGGGGGGGTGTTCAGCTAGGGTGTATACTGATAACAATCCACACGAAACCCCAGTGAGGTATATAATTATTCTCGCCCATTTGCCAGAGGGATCATAATCTGCACTCACAACTGTGCATTTCAGGTTCTTGTGGATTAAGATTTCACACCCTCCCTTAGTCCCGTCTGCCAGTGCCCACATCTGCGGGCCGATCCACCAACTTTGGATCTCACTTACCCTGTTCGTGTTCAGTTTTGATTCCAGAATCATAATTATGCGAATTCTTTGATCATGGATCCAAGATTTGAGGCGTGCTTTTCTGTGTTTGTCATTGCCATTGACCAAGCCACGGACGTTCCAGGACGCTATCCTGATTCTATTGTCCAACTCCTGCACCTTGCAATGCTACTGCTTGGAATCGGTTCTCCAACATCTTTTTTGCCATCTTCAAGATATGTGTTGGTTAACGTAGGGTATTTGTTCCCACTGACGGGATTGAAAGATCCCTTTTCTGGTATGATTTGAGTAGTACTAGTGGACTCTGATTGTTGGCTTTCAGAATCACTGGCATAGCAACGAACCTGCCAGGCTTTGATGGGGTGGGCGGGCCACTGGGCCAACCTGCCCTTGGGGTAGAGCTCCCTGATCCATCGCCTCCAGTCTCATTTATCCTGAGGTGTTTGGGAGAGGAAGTGGGATGTTGGCGCCCACGGTTCCCGCTTGAGATGGTGAGGCACAGTTGGTCGTATCGTGCAGTGCGGGTACGCACTCTTTCTCCTCCCCGGGAGGTCATAACAGGGGCTGGAGCAGAGGCAGGCGCTGGTTCTTTCAGGTCTATCTGGTGATCAACAACTCCTGTTGTGCTTACTGATGAGGATGTGGGGGCCTGTGACGAACCACTTTCTGTAGCGCGCTACTTTCTGTACGGTTACAATGAGGGTCCTAAGCAGGGAAGGTTGGACCAATTACGGGAGGTCGGGATCGGTGGAAAATTGCATCAGTGTCCTTGCTTTTTCGTCTTTTTCGTCGCTTCTTTTCGGATGGCTGGGTTCGGAGCTAGGTGTGTCCAAGGACGACCGGTTGATTGATTGGCTGACCGAATGGTTGGCGCGCCGTCGTGCGCACAACTAATAAATGTTGACGTCGTTTCTTTTGTTTCGGTTTCGATCTTTTGGGCGCAGACATCGCGCGGGAATTTGTTTCGTTCCTTTTGAATTTTCTTTTAATTGAGCCTTGGTGGCTTTCGGAATTTCGGACTTTTCTTTCCAAAGCTTGTGCTTTGTGCTTTTTCGCATTACACAGGAATTTAGGAATTTTGTAATTAGGATTTCCTTCGCCGCGCAAAGCTTTTTGTTTACGCGCTTCTTCATGCGGCTGCAACGGAACTCTGATTAGTCGGCGCCTTTAATCGTGTGTGTAACTGTAATTTTAGGCGGGCGCCATTGTAACTGTATCCTTCTTCTTGCACTTCGTCTTTCCTGCTCTTCTTTCTTTTCTTTCTACTCTGTTTTGGTAGCCGCGGTCTGCATGATTGGATCGGTGCGTGGAGAGCGGCTACGTCCCCCACGCCGTGATCGGGCCATGCAGACGTAGGCAATCCCTCCTCCTTTGTCCCTCCTAAGTCCTTGTAATTCCGTGTTTTTCGCGCATGCATGCACGCTATAAATTTCGGCGGCGCGATTAGTTAACTCTCTTAATCTGCTGTTGGAAGCTCGGGGTTGCGCGATCAGCGAGGGTCGGCACACGAGCGAAGTAAGAGGTGAGTAGAGTTGGAGTCGGGCGACCCGACGAGCTAGTGCCAAACGCGCGGGGTTGACGCGGGCCACGACGGACTGTGGGCGCGGGCGAACCTGACAGGTGCGGGAGGACTAAGCGGGGGTTGACACGGGCCACGACGAGCTAGTGCCAAACGCGCGGGGTTGACGCGGGCCACGACCGGCTGTGGATGCGGGCAAACCTGACAGGTGCGTGGGTTGGTGCGCGACGACGGACTGTCCGCATCGGAGAAGAAGAGAGAGGAAGGGAGAGTTGAGGTTGATGGACGCGGTTTTGCTGCTTTTTTTTATCTTTTCTCCCTCCTGCCTCGTGTACATAAATTTTGATTTCGGCTCGGGCAGTTTGCCCGTTTTTTTATTTCTCGGAATTCGGACTTGGATTTTTGCTCGCAGTTCTCTTCGTGATTCCATCTCAGATGTACTGTGTGCATGTTGCTGAATGAATGAATGTATGGATACAATGTTTGGCCAGTTATCTTTCTGTCGGAATCCTTGCCTTTGCTTTTGATTAATGCACTCGTAAGTAGGATAGGAGTTTTTTTGCGCAATCGGCAATTCTGCTCTCGTTTTTGTTGGTCTCTTGATCGGGCTGTTGCATTGCGTGCATCTTGCATACACGAAGTGAACACCGCGCGACTTGATCTGAGTACTTGCCCGCGCTCATGTGCGTCGGCTCGTCAGATCTCAAAAGGAATTAGCACTTGTGGGGATATTGTCTGATCGAACGTGGCAATTCTGCGTCTAGTGACAAAACCATTGTCCCGTATAAGCATGAGTAGGCGCGGCCTGCACGTGCTTGCACGAGGCGATCGCCTTCGACAAGGACCGGCCCTCAGGCACCTTGTAACTCGGCAATGACACGATCCTGGGATTCAGACTCATCATACGACCCGGATTACTTCACCCCTTGGATAAACGAGCTCCTCCGACAGAGATACCCTTGCGTAACCGAGAACCGACTGTGTCCTCGGGAATTTCACTGCGCCACTACCAGCGACCCCCGGTGCTCTGATTTCCCCTCTCCGGACCACACCTACTACTTCACCCTATCTCCACCAGTTTCCCTCCCTTTCGCCTTCTTCTTCCGTATCATCAACTCAACGTCGTCCCGTGGCCGGCCATAGCCCCCTACTGGCCCAGCACACCCTGCGGGAATTGCCGACGACGCGGCGATCAGAGAACCCCGGAATTCCGGAGGCCTAACCTGAACGCGCGACGATCAGCGCCACGTGGCAACTCCCGACAGCCTGACTCATCGGAACCCCACCTACCCCTAAGGGACCCGCCCGCGAACTGCCGTCCCCGGAACCAATGGCTCGCTCGGCCTTGAGCGACCCGCACATACCATCTGCCTTGTAACCAGAGGCGGTCCGCCCTCTCCGCCAAATTGCACTCGTGCCCCCGAAAAACCCTGCCACAGGAGATCTCAGTTCCGACCTGGGACTCCACTTTCCCAAAAATCCTTGGCACACCCCTTTTTGCACTTCCAGGCCCACATCCTACTCCGATCAGGAAGTCGCGCTGGGCGTGAGGTTTGGGCGTCACAGGCCCAGTGTATTGTTATGCCCAAGGGCAGAGAAACCTCTGCTGGTTTGCTTGCTTGTGGCCTGACGAGCCTGCGTCTTAGGCCCCACCTCCCCCTCCTGGCTTACAACAGTTTTTTTTGGGGGGGGGCGTAATTTGCAAAATACCCCCAGAAGTTGAGATATATGCCAAAATGGCCCTAAAAGATGTGGGTAGATCGGAATGCCCCTCTGACATAAAAATATTTTGTGAAATAACATCTTTGCAATATACCCCTATCTGAAACCGTCCAACTTTGGGGAGATATATGCCAAAATGCCCCCAGGAGATGCGAGTAGAGCAGAATGCCCCTCTGAGAATAACAAAAATGTGTGAAATACCCCTGGCGTAGGTTGGACCCCCCAACTTTGCAATATGTCCCTACTGGGTACTGTCAAACTTTGCAAAATGCCCCAGTACTTGCCAACTTCTCCTAGGTGCTATTGCAAAACTCCAAGGCCCAAACGGGGAGGTCCAGATTGCAAAGCTGCGCCACCCCGCCGCACAGGGGCACGACACAAAGATTTCGGCCCAAAAGCGCATTCCGGTCTACCGACATCTTTCAGGGGCATTTTGCCATGTATCTCAACTTATGAGGGTCTTTTACAAATTCTCCCTCCTTTTTTTCTTGTTCTTTTTTCCCCTTTCCGTACTCGTTGGTTCTCATTTCGCGTGCTCGTGTGGCGATGCATCAGAAAACGAAGTAACCACGAACTTCTGCCCTCGCGAATTTTTTTTTCGTTTCGTTACGTTTTGGCTGCCGTGTGGCGAGGCCCGCATTCTCATTTTGTACATTTGGTGAGTGCTGCGGCGCGGTATTTTCTCTCTCTCTCTTTTGGGCCACAATGCACTTGATTTAGATAGATTCCACTGGTTTTTTTTTTTTTTTTTTTTTTTTTTTTTTTTTTTAAACAAAGGGCAGCCAACTGTTGCATGATTCAGGCACTTCGGCCTGGTTCTGTGTGCTTGTTTTACAACGTACTTGATCCTGGAACTCAGTAGGCTTGTTTCTTTGTTGTGGTTTTACACCGTATTTTGCATAGATGGATTCTTCCCTTTTTTTGTGTTTTACAACGTATTTTGAATCGGTCTACAGGGGATAAGTATTATCGTAGGGGATGGACCACTTTTCACTTTCGTGGACATCAGCACTCTTGTCGTGGGAGTCCCCACAGAACCGAAGCGGGGTAAGGGTCCGAGGACTGTGACTATGTCATCGGGGTTGGTTGTGAGGAAATCCTGGCCTCATGGTCTCTGTCTCTCTCTCTTTCTCTCTCTCTCTCTCTCTCTCTCTCTCTCTCTCTCTCTCTCTCTCTCTCTCTCTCTCCCACCGGATACAGAGCCGCGGCTGGGCGTTTTGGTGGGCGGCTGGCCCTTTTGGCACCTCCATCTCTCTCTCTCCCTCACGACAACTACCATCAGGACAACTATGGGATCCCATTGGCCGCGCGGGTGTGTGTGTGTGTGTGTGTGTGTG
>BFEA01000622.1:507645-526109 GCA_003427395.1 Chara braunii | reverse complement strand
GGCAAGGTTCGTAGGAGGAAAAGAGGGGAGGGGAAGAGGGGTAGGAGGAAGAGGAGAAGACGGGAGAAAAGGGAAGGAGAAGATGAGAGAGAGGAGGGAGGGGAACAGAAACAGGGGAGGGAGGAGAAGGAGAGGAAGGGAGAAAGGGGAATGAGAGGAGGGGAGGGAGGGGAAGGAGGAAAAGCGGAGAGAGGGGAAGCTGAACCGGGGAGGTAGGGGAAGGAGAAGAGGGGAGAGAGGGAGAGGAGCCCACAGAGGAGGTAGCTATGGGGGTCCCGGCGGTGGTGGAGGGGAGGAATGCGGAGCCGCAACAGCTGTCTCCAGCCGCGAGAAGAGTGATACAGAAAGTCAATGCACAGAGAGGTAGAGGGTCTGATCCTGCAATCAGATCGATTCCTGTCGAGCAATGGACCGATGACGAGTGGAAGGAGTATGTTGGCATCACAAGGACATTCTGCGCAGACGATACCCATACTGTTCACTCCGACCATCTCGCCAAACATCATTTGGTGGGCTCTCTCTCTCTCTCTCTCTCTCTCTCTCTCTCTCTCTCTCTCTCTCTCTCTCTCTCTCTCTCTCTCTCACTATCTATCTAGCTAGCTAGCTAGCTAGCTAGCTAGCTATAATAACTGTCCATCTATTTATCTAGCTAGCTAGCTATCTCAGATGTGCATGTCTCCTCAAAGTGTCTCTTCATGTTCTTCTGTCGGACGTTTATGCTTCCACTTGCCACTTGCTGAGTGGTTGCTTGACTACACTTTGAATTGCTTTCTTATGATGCATTCTTTGTTGGCTCCTCTCTCTCTCTCTCTCTCTCTCTCTCTCTCTCTCTCTCTCTCTCTCTCTCTCTCTCTCTCTCTCTCTCTCTCTCTCTCTGTTTTCAAGTTTTTCTGCTTCTGTTTGGTCTTTGGTTTTCCGTTTGCTGCTTGGTCGTCGCTGTTCTGGGTCAAAGATTGATTTTTTGTTTGTTACATAGATTGCTTCGTTCGGTTCTGTTATTGCTTAGTTATTAATGGAATGGATTAATCAATTTGAATTCCTTTGGGGTTGTTGCATTGTTGTGCAGTGTGTGTGTCGTCTGTGCCGATGTGGCAAGCATCCATGTCCTAAGAAGCCATGGTCCTCTCATTTCGTTGAAGACCCGCTGTCAGAGTACCGACATAAATACCCCCCGCGGGATGTGGGACCTCGCCCGAGACGGCCTCCACGGCCGCTGGAGGTAAGCGATGCACCCTTCATCGACAGGACAACTCACCGAGACGACTTCACACCTAAGCCTCACCAGAAGAGGGATCCCACTTGGCGGGAGAAGCCTAAAGATCCCGACTTTCCACCCCGGGTGGTGAATCCGGGATCAGAGTACCAGACCAAGTACAAGGAACACCCAGTCCTCCCAAAGTTCTGCCGAGATCGGGAAAGGAGTTATGCCGGAGAGGTCCCTTTCCTTGGCAATTCCACTTACGACACCGACTACGACCCGAAGAAAACGTCCAACGTCGAGAGAAGTAGGCAAACTCCTCCCGGGAGGGGTGACAAGTGGTCGAAACTCCCTAGAAAGTTCGATGAAGGGACCATTTACAAGGATGAGTATCGCAAGTGGCCATTGCAGAAGAGGAAACCCAAAGAGAAGGCACCCATCGAGACGCTACCCTTTGCTGGGGCCTCGACGTACGACACTGATTTCGACCCCAAAAAGGCCTCGAAGGTCGAGAAGGGCCGCCAAACCCCCTTGGGGAGGAATGAAATGTGGGCGGAACTTCCTCGGAAGTTTGATGGAGGGTCCATATACACGGACGACTACCTAAAGTGGCCGTTGGAGAAAAGCCCCCCCAGAGAGAGGGCACCACCCCCTGAGATACTGCCATTTGCCGGGGCTTCAACGTACGACACCGACTACGACCCCAAACAAGCATCGAAGGTGGAGAAGGCCCGACAAACTCCACCAGGAAGGTGCGAGAGGTGGTCGCGCCTTCCACGAAAGTTCGATGGAGGTACCATCTACACAGACGAGTATCTGAAGTGGCCCCTGCAGAAGAGGAAGGGCAAGGAGAAGCCAACGATCGAGACTATACCGTTTGCCGGGGCCTCGACGTACGACACAGACTACGACCCGAAGAAGACATCGAAGGTGGAGAAGGGCCGGCAGACCCCCTTAGGCAGGTGTGAAAAATGGGCCAAGCTCCCACGCAAATTCGACGGGGGTACCATTTACACCGACGAATATCGCAAATGGCCCCTCGAAGAGCGGAAACCCAAGGAGAAGGTGCCCATCGAGACCATTCCATTTGCTGGGGAATCTACCTACAACACGTCCTTCCAGCCTTGGATGTTGCTGCCGTGCCCGGTGCTGCTGCGCGAGCCCGCCAGCATATGGGACGGGAAGCATCTTTACTACGAGAACAAGAAGAATGGACAAACCAAGCCAAGCCGGAGAAACTAAGATTCTATGCTGTGATGCCAGCCGCTGCCTCCTGCTCCTCCTCCTCCTCGTCCTCCTCGTCCTCCTCCCCCTCCTGCTAGTCTGGATGCAACACATTATGTAGGGGGGGGGCGCGCATTTTTACCAGCTTGGTCATGCAAGAATCCTCGGGGGCCAAGCCAGGGTTTTGGTTTGACCCCCACGCGGGGACCGTCGACCCACGGGCCCCCGAGGGTGCGGGGAATCTTTACTGCTGCTGAACAGCAACTACCTCTGGGCAGATAACAAAACAAAGGCCAAGGCAGAGAGAGAGAGTACATCAACGAAAGACAAACACATTGCTATTAAGGCGGTTGTCGTAGATGGTGAACTGATGTTTGGCGCTGGCGGAGTGGGGACCACCGTTCATAACGGTCGCTGGCGGAGTCCGAGTCTGGCCCTGACGTTTCCCTGCATACTGCTATGTGGATGATGCCTACTACCTGTGGTAGTGGGAGGAACAAAGCTACTATGTTTGCTGGCTCTTCCTTTTGCGAACAGATAGTGGAATCTTCGGGAAGAAGAACAGCTCAGTTGGTGCCGTCTGCCTCCTCCTCCTCCTCCTCCTCCTGCTCCACGTAAATACATAGTGACATGGGCATGTATGTTGTTTCCCATATCTGGACGGCAACCATCTGAGAGTCTACACTGAGAACCGCAGAAGCCTAGGAATGCCGGGTGGACGGAGCAATAAGCGGCTTGACTGCCACCTCCTCCTCCACATAAGAGGGAGAAGGAGAAGCATGGGAACAGAGGAGACTCTGCCAGATTTACGACCCTTTCTCCTCCTCTCCTCGCCATCCTCCCCCTCGTACTGTTTCCTCTCTTCCTCCTCACTTCTCCTCCCCTCCTCCTTGTACTATTACTCTTCCTCACCTCCTCCTCCTCCTCCTCCTCCTCCTCCTCCTCCTACTCTTCCTCCTACTCCTACTCCTACTCCTACTCCTACTCCTACTCCTATTCCTCCTACTCCTACTCCTACGCCTACTCCTACTACTCTTCCTGTCCTCCTCTTCCTGCTATCTGGAAGGAAAGCAAGAGTGGACTGTGAACAACTGACACAATCGAGCAAAGCCGGCTGGATAAAGGTGCAATTACGGCAGCTTCCAAGGATGAAAGATACGACAACGGACTTCGAGGAGCTTTTGGGTCGAGAGTGGGCTCGACGGTGCTGCTGGTTTAACATGAATGTGTTCGCCTCCTCTCTTTTCTCTCCTCAGAACGGAATATGCACAGGCATTGCTGCTCGATAAAGGTGGCAAGCCTCTTTGATGGGAGAGCTGCAAGAGAAATGACCACACTGAGGTGAACTTTGAGAAAAAGGAGCAACTACTGCCTTCTTCACGCAAATGAAATGCATGGTCACTAAGGCAGTATTTGGGGCAATTTTCAGCCTAGACACCGCAACAACGACCATTCGTTCTATTCGGGGGAAGCTGGTAGTCGCACTGCCACCCCTCACCTAAATTCAATCATATATATGATCTTGGAGAGGGCTGGGGAAGAGAGGAGAGGTTTTGGAAGTGCGGGGTGCTTTCGAATCGATGGCTAAGAGTGGAAGGGAGCCACAGAGAGCATTCAAAAAACGGATGGACACTTTCCAAAAAAGGAATGCTCTCAGGGTCAAGCAGATGAGGAATGCAATGTTGCTAGTGCTGGCTTGCAAGTCAGCTAGCAGACTCAACTCACACCGGAGGATTATGAAATCCTCCAAGCAGAAGAACTTCAGGATGAGTTGCAGCGACAGTTGGATGAAGCAGCAAAGAGAAGAAGAAGAGATATTTGAGAAAGAACAGACTAGGGAGTAGGAGACAGGAGCTAGGCCGATTAGAAGCATTAGATGAGTCAGCACTAGACCGTGTGATGCGAGCGCTGCGTAACTCGCTTCTTTGCAGGCAGAAGCGTAGGCTATCCAGCAGGAAGTGCTGGTTGAACTAGTGGCAGGCCAGAAGCAGGTTCTGGCTGCACTGCAGGCTCCTCGTCCCATGATGAGGCAGCCTCAGTATGCTATAGCTCCCCTATCAGTTGCGGGTCCATCAATGACGTCGTCGCCGGCTGGGCCCTCATTCTCACCTATGTTTGGTATGCCCCCTCCAGGTGGTTATGTAGTGACTAGTGGTCCGGTCCATAGCGTCTCTACCGTACCATCCACTACAGTGGTTAGTACAGTCCGACTGTCAAGCCAGACCCGGGTTAGTGTTCAGCAACCTGTTTCGGTGGCTATGCAGCCACTGCAGCAAGCCCCTGGGCCAATGCAGCCTATGCAGTGGATGCCCAAAATACCCTTGTTGAGTCCTAAGCCCTTCTCCGGCGACAGGAAGAAGGATGAGGACTTAGACACCTGGGTAAGGACGGTGCCTACCTATGTGAGGCACAAGCTTACCAGGCCGGAGCAAGAAGTTGTAGTGGCTGCCTCCTTTCTAGAGGGGTCAGCAGCCCGCTGGTTGAATGGCCTAGTGCAGCAGCAGGGCTACGGTCAGAACTTCAATGCCTGGGCCCAGGCCCAGACATTGGAAGAGTTCGTATGGTCCGTATATAACAGGTGGCATGACCCTCAAGGGGCTCAAAAGGCCACCAATGCAATCAACAGTCTTTGTGCCAAAAGGTACAAGAATGTTCGTGAGCTAACGGACACCGTAGAACGTCTGCTCGTGGTACCTGGTGTGCGCTATGACCAGCAGGTACTCCTCACGAATTACCTTAGATGTCTACCTTCAGAGGTAAGGACAAAGCTGGTAGACGAGGCCTATGTCGAGCAGCACAACTTCGCCTCTTTTCGCAAGAAGGCCTTAAATATAGAGGCAAAATTGGGGTCCGCGCATCAGAGTCAGGGAGATGGTCGGAAGAAGAGACTACCCCAGGACTGGAAGAAGAAAGGTCAATTAATGTTTGTCGACCACGATGGTCAGGCGATAGAAATTGACGACTTCCCAGACCTTGGGGAGGAGACAGAGCACGATGGGCCCAACGAGACTATGGATGGGGGAGTAGTGGCACCCATCAAAGAAAAGGCTAGGGGGACCGGGAAGAGGAGGGTAGGCCGGTCTACGGGTCCAGGGACCAAGGTACACCCGCATGGGTGAAACATGGCTTAGAATATGAGGTGTGGAGGGACTGAGTCGCTAGGGGCACTTGCATGAACTGTGGCAATTATGGCCACACGTCCCGAACGTGCCGAGGCAAAAAGGTCCTGACGAGGGTAGCCTCACCAACGGTGGTGGGACTATCTTCGAACTCTGGCGGTGCTTCTGCGAGCGCTTCGCAGGGAAACACCTCGGGCCAGTAGGAGTTTTAGCCGCTCTTACTCGCACTGAAGTGGTAACATTGCCTTCCCCACTTCAGGCGTTGGCCAAGGCTAGTGACCCACGTATCACCCCGCAGACATATTCAGACCCACCGACGCTCTGCTCGAGAGATGTGTCTGAGGCCCTAGAAGAGTTAGAGACTGAGTGGTCAGGGAAGGACCCAGAGACTCTTGGGCAATGATCAGTGGAGGTCCAAAGGGTGAACACTTCGTGGTAGAGGTTGATGCGCAAGGTGGGCGCCTTCGCAGACATAGGCTCTACATGAAACTTCATCAGTCGTGCTTATGTGGATAAACTGCGCTTAGGGGACCAAGTGCAGCGGCATAGCAGAACTGTAGCTTTTACGCTAGCCAACAAGCACCAAATGGTAGTTAAAGATTATGTCAAGGACGTAGTCTGTTCCTTCTCTCATGGAGGAGGGGAAGTGAGGCACAAATTCTCATTGCTCGTTAGCGATGAACTGCCCTTCGACATGTTACTAGGCATGTACTACCTCGAGGTTGCTCAACCTCAGTTTGATTGGGATAGGAAGGTGTTGATACACAAGCTGCCAAACGGTAGGACCGTTAGACTGCAAAAGTATAAAGCTAGCAGTCTAGTGGAAAACTACGGCTGCATGTGTGCCTCCTCTTTCTATAACTACTACAAGCAGAATCGCAAGGAGGGCATGTATCTATCTTTGTCTCTGAGAAAGGGGAGGCCGTAAACACAACCCATGAGATAGAATCAGTCGCCGCGCAATATTCAGACCTTTTTTAGAGCCCACAGGCGTGGTAGAAAGGGAGGTCGTCCATACAATAGAGGTTGTCCCAGGTAGCAAGGTACCCAGAGGACAAATCTATAGGATGTCTCCTGCAGAGTTGGATGAGCTCCGCCGCCAGCTCAAGGAGCTCACAGAAAAGGGATGGATTCGGCCTAGTACCTCCCCTTGTTCAAAAGAAGGGAGGTACCCTGAAGATGTGCATTGACTATAGGGGCCTCAATGCCATCGCCGTTAAGAACGCGGAACCCTACCCCGCATCGATGACCTCCTGGATAGAGTGCAGGATGCCGGTACTTCACCAAGATAGATCTGAAGTCTGGATACCATCAAATTGCCATTAGACATGAGGACCAGCACAAAAACGCCTTTCAGACCAGATACGGTCTGTACAAGTTTGTGGTGATGTTCTTTGGCCTATGCAATGCACCTGGTACTTTCAAGCACGTGATGAACAAGATATTTCATGAGTACTTAGATAAGTTTATCGTCGTGTACCTCGACGATATTCTTATCCTTAGTAGGATTGTAGAGGAGCATGTTGAGCACTTGAAAAGAGTGCTAGATCTCCTTAGACAGCACCAGTACAAGGTTACCTTGGAGAAATGCGAGTTCGGTCGCACCAAGATTTTGTACTAGGATCATGAAATCTCAGCAGATGGATTGAGGCCGGATGATGCCAAGGTGGCCTGCATACGTGACTGGCCCAGACCTCAGACTGTTACTGAGGTCAGATCGTTTTTGGGGATGATCGGCTACCATCATCCGTTTGTGAAGAACTATAGTACTATAGCTTCCCCATTAATAGATCTAACTCGACTTGACACCCTTGGGAGTGGACTGAAGAGTGTGAGGCGGCCTTCAGGAAACTGAAGTATGCCCTGACACACTATGAGGTTCTTAAACTTCCGGATCCTGATAAGCTATTTGTCGTGACCACAAACGCCAACCAATATGGCATGGGCGCGGTCCTTGCGCAAAAGGAGGGGCCCAAGTTGAGACCTATCGAGTACATGAGCAAGAAGATGCCATCTTAGAAACTGAGCGTGAGCTCTATGCCTTGTATAGAGCCCTGGTACATTGGAGACACTATCTCCTAGGCAAAAATTCTTCTAGGAGATCTGACCATGAGACCTTGCGCTGGATCAAGACACAACTGGTACTCTCCGACGCACTCAAGAGATGGATACAAGTGATAGACATGTTTGACTATCAACTGGATCCAATCAAAGGTGAGTGCAACAAAGTAGCTGATGCACTATCTCAGCGGGCAGATTATCTGGGCGCTCTAGTGACTGAATTTGGCATATCCAACGACTTAACTCGATCATTGGTGGAAGCCTATCAGCAAGATCCAATTATGTCTGAGATCATCCGTAGATTCCAAGCAAAGGACAAAAAGACCTTGGAAGAATTTACGATGGTAGACGGCTTGCTGTTTCTTGAGAAGGCAGAGAACAAAATGTGTTCCCAGTAGTGAGTTTTTGCGTAGTTTATTTTTAGGGGAATGTCATGATGCAACTGGTCATTTTGGTTATAAAAAGACTTCAGCTAATCTAGTGCAGAAGTTCTGGTGGCCTACTATGATGCAAGATGCAAAAGGTACGTTGAAACCTGCCAGGTTTGCCAAAGGGACAAACCCAGGACTCAGGCTCCGCTCGGGCTCATCAAGCCCTTGCCGATTCCTGAAGGTCCTGGTCAGAGTGTATCCATGGATTTCATGGATACCCTTGTGACTAGCAGGTCAGGAAAAAGGCACATCTTTGTGATAGTGGACCGCTTTTCTAAGTACGCAGGACTTATCACTATGCCAGAAACTGCTAAAACTGATTACGCCATCAAACTGTTTCTGGATAACTGGGTCAGGGATTTTGGACTACCTACGTCGATAGTAAGTGACAAGGATGTAAGGTTTACCAGCGAACTGTGGCAAACGACAACTGAACAGATGGGTACCAAGCTCCAAATGACGTCAGGGAATCACCCTGAGTCAAATGGCCAGGCAGAACAGATGAACCGGGTAGTACAGCACCTGCTTCGGCATTATATTAAGCCGAGTCAGGATGACTGGGACGAGAAGTTACCTCTCGTCGCCAGCCTGTACCACAATGCCGTGCACAGTACTACTGGTATGACTCCCAACCAGCTGCATCTTGGTTGGAAGCCCAAAAGTGCACTTGACTTTCTGCTACCAGAAAGGCAACCCACTGCAGCACTTGGCAGCATAGAGTTTCCTGTGCAGTATGAGCAGATGCTGCAGCAGGCCGTTGAACATATCAGGAAGTCTCAGGATGCTATGATTGCATGTGAGAATAAACATAGACGGCCCTCTAACTTTCACGTAGGTGATAGAGTCTGGGTGAAGTCATCTGAACCGGGTCAAGAGATGGGGATTTCACGAAAACTGATGCCACAGTACTTTGGGCCCTGGGAGATCCTGGACATTGTGGGGGATCAACCGGATGGGCCCTCATACGTGATTCGCACCGCTCCACACTTGCGCACTTACCCTGTTTTCCATGCATCCAAGTTGGCACCTTTCGCTGCCACAGATCAGTTTCCCTCCAAGAGATCAATTCTGCCCCCAACCATGGATGGCGAAGTGGACATAGACCAGATCGTGGAGCATCGTCTGATGCCTGTTCCTCGACCACCGGGCAGAGGCTGCCCTCCTAAGCCAAAAATGCAGTACCAGGTCAGATTCAGACATCATCTAGACCCCAACGAAGATCGGTGGTTCACCAGAGAAGAACTCATGAGAACTGCACCTCAAGTCATTGCAGGCTATGAAAGAGATCTTAAAGGGAAGATGCCTGCAGAATAGAAAACTTCTCAGAGGACTATCGAAGTACAGGAGGAGGGAATGCGAGGAATCTGGGTCCTCGGCAGGCCTACGGGGCCCCTGCAGCAAATGTGCCCGCCCTAAGTGAAGGCGGGCCTAACAAATTACGAGAGGCCCTTGGCTGTCAATTTCATATTTGGGGTCCAGGCAGTTTCGACGCGCCAGTTGGTTGGAGGAAAACACAGGCCTAGCAGCGTGGAAATTCCCAGGCCTTCTAGGCCTTTCCGAAAGCACAGGCCCTGGGCGAGTTTCACAGCCTCATACACAGACAGTTGGGAGGCCCAACCGAATGAGGCCCAGTAGCTGCACTAGAGGCGCAGCATCCTGGGGTCTACCGAAAGCTTCTGGGCCCAGGCCAGTCCAGCCAGGCTGCCGAATGAGGCAGGCTCTTTCCATATAGGAAAGAACTCGCTGCCTGGCCAGGCATTGGGGGCACTCGCATGCTGGCGGCAGCGCTGCTGGAGCTGAAGCTCGCGGGCTGCTGCTAGGGCTGAGAGGCGAGGTGCGAGCACGTGCGGTCGTGCAGGGAGCAGGGCGCTGCTGAGGGCAGCGCCATAGCCCAGCCTTCATAGCTGGCGGGCTTGGATGTACAGTGAGGCGCAGGGGTGGTCTTCGGGTGTTCAATAAGGGAAGACGTGGGAGAGAGTCAGGGGAGAGAGAGAAGGATGATGATGATGATGATGTGAGGGCACATACCTGGTATTGGCGATGGTTCTGCATGGGCGACATCTTCAAGTACTTCGGGTGCTGCTGACGTCAACAGTTGCATTGTCAATTAGTAGGCTAGTAGTAGCTGTGTAGGGAGTAGGCTGGGCAATGAGTGCCAGGTAGGGAGATAGGGACTGGATACATATGTTGGTGGTGGCGAGAGCAAGCTCTCATTGACATTGGTTTTCAGTGCTACGATTCTCCACTGGTATTATATTGGTGCAATGCTGCTTTCTGAACACTATGATACGATCTGGCTTTCAATGTGATTGTGCAATTTGAATATTGTCATCTCGCTTCTGTTCATTCTCCTTGCATTAGCGTTCTCTAGTATTTAGTAGATTCAGTGAGATGGGTTTCCTGCCAGCACACGAACTCTGGTGGTTCCACCCCATACCAGTCTGTGACTTCCGCGATGTTGCTCCATTTTTCTGGGTTGTCTAGAATTGTAGCCAGGCCGTTAATATTCCCATGACACAACCTTGACCTCAGGCTTGTGTTTGGACAGTGCATGCTGAGTTTTCCTTCTCTTTGTCCCTCCCTCCACTCCAGCAGCCTCCATGTAGATGTACTATCCGTTCCCCGCCCTGCTACCTATCCTGATTAGCTTCAGGACGCCTGAACACCAAATCGATTCTTGTCGCAGTGTCCGCAACCCTCATTTCCAAATAGTCCGGCTGCCACGAGAACGTTTCGTGCTTGACCAAGATCACCGCACTCCTAGCCACTGTCTCTGGAGCCACATCCCCACTTAGCAGGCCGTAGGGGATGGATGGTTTCCACCACCTGCCAGGGCAACCATACCAAATCCCCCTTCAAGTCAGCCTCACTCACAGTGAAGCTGGATAAGGATCGGGCTGAAGTCTGCTTCTTGCGTGGTGCCACTTGCATCCTCCCATACTTCCTTCTCGCCCTTGACATTGCCGACCACATATAATCTTTGACGGTATGTGGTCGGAGAGTGCTTCTTTCAGAGCCCCGCTTGAGCACTTACTTTCCTCCAGGGTAATTAGCTTGAGGGAGCGAGGGAGCTCAACCTCCCAGATGGAATAAGTGTTATTCCACTTGCAAGGTAAGACTGTATCTGTGTTTTGGTCCGTTCCTGGCATCCAATTTGGCCGCCCCTTCAATCTCTTTTTGATGAGTCTAAGCTATCTTCAGGAGATTGATTGTTCCCTCCTCCAACTGTGCATTCTGATCTTTCAGTATGTTCACCTGTGCTTGTACTACCGTTGCCCTGCCTCCTCAAATCTTGCGATGTGTCCTCTGTCCCTTCTTCCTGACTGTTGTGCGACTCTTCCGTAGTCGTTTGCTGCTGGTCCCCTTTGCCCCCTTCCTTGCTCTTCCCCTGCTTCCATTGTTTTTTGCTTTGCTTCCTTTCTTCTTTCATTTGATACGACTTGGGCCACTCAAACTGTTTCATGTATGCTGGCTCACTGAGCTGCATTTCATTTGTGTTGCGCAGGGCTTTCCAGCCGTATTGCTCTGCACAGATTAAGTTCCTGCTCACGCTGAAGCATTTCTAACTTATTTTCTGCTGCCGACGTGGCCTGACGCAAGTTGCGGAGATGTTTATGATGTGCCAGCTGCACTTCGCATTCCACCCTGCGCTCCCCTGTCAGCAGCTGTACGCATCTACCCACCAATCCAGCATGCCTTGATCCTCATCCTGTTCATCTGTCCATTCTCCATTATCTTCCTCCTCCTCTTCCTCTGCCTGGGATTCCGCTTCCTGGTCTGAAACAGATTGTTTGCCCGATTTTCGGCTCCCCATTTCGACGTCGGTGGACTTGCTCCTCTTCTTGTCTGTTTCCTCCGGTTGACTTGTTCTACCTGAGCTTTCCCCTGCTGATATGTCCATTGCGTCCCCTGCCTGACTACTTAGCACCTGGTGGGATTGAACCTCCTTATTCTCTTGCATGTCTGACCCCTCTAACTGGGCTCCTTTTCCAGTTTTTCTTCCTGAGCCTTCCTTTTCAAGCAGGCAGCTATGATTGTAGTTCTCTCCCTCCTTTTCTTCATACTTCTTTTGCCCTTCTGTTCTCCATGAAGGCCAATTCTGCTGCCAATCCCACTTATGTAATTCCTCCATTGTTTGCAGTCTTTGCTTATCATCTTGCAGCATGCTTTCATCCACCATCGGTTTGAGTAGAAAACCCGTACCCTTATCATCTATCCTTTTAGCCCCCTTTTGTCTCCATCTGCTGTCGTAGGGTGGATGAATGTCTGGCTTGTTGTTGGGGGTCCTCGACAGAACCCAAACCCACTTCGGATTTTCGAGGTTATCATCGAATATCCATCCGCGATACTGTGACGTGCTGATATACCAGGCCCCTGGTTTGTTGTCACATTCCCCCAGCATCGACTCTGAGCAGTGCCTTCATGTTAGCCTCGCCCTGCTGGGGACATTAGTTTCCCAAGTGACCCCTGCCTCTGCATTTGAAGCTAAAAATGTTCCCTTTTTGTGGAGACGAACCCTGTTCTGCCCATTTTTCCAGAAGATCCACCTCCGGGAATTTGGGGGGTGCTCCAGACTTGACCTCCAGACAAGCTACCTGCGAATCGTCATTTGGCGCTAAGGAGTCCGGATTGGCCGGAAGCCAATAAAAAATTGGATTATTTGGATATTCCTCTGCCAACCTTTTCTGCGCCAGGCTATGCATTCCTTCGGATAGGTTATCAAATTGCACCCAAAAGTGCTCTTTGAACATCGTCTCCCTGTGTCTCGAGGTTTCTGCTTGCAGTAGCCTCTGTGGCTTCCATGATTGGATTGTCACTACTGCCCCCCCTGCATTCTAGAGAGTCCAAAGACAGCGGATATCTTGCGTACGCATGCCTGGTCAACGCACAACAGCATCACGATAGACGTGCCCCTCATATGGTATGAGACCTCCGATTCCATCCCTGGTATGCTTTCAAATTCCCTCACTCCCCCCATTACCCACCTTCTTTTTTTCATTTTGGGAGAGATCTTGGTTTTTACCTGTAAAATTGAACAATACCGCGTGCGTCTCGTACAGCTCGTTCAGCGTTGGGATGTCCTGCTCTGGATTTTCACAAACATCGACCTCCTGCTCCTTACCATCCAGTCCTTTGATGATCTCCTTCGTAATATTGACCTGGCCGGTTATTCGTGTTTTTTTCCATCAGGAAATCCATCACCCGTTGGCCCAGTGCCTTCGCTCTAGATGAGCTGACTCCTGTTGATGCTGCTGCTTGTTGTTGACCCCTCCATTGACTCTTCCCCTGACCCCATCCCTGGTTGCTTTTCATAGTCCTCCCGATGTTGGTCTGACATGCCTCTTTTTGGTGCTGACGTGAACAACTGCGCCATGGTTGGTTTCCCTACCCCTTGATCACCACTATTTCTGATTTTCTGTCTTCCCCTTGCCTCCCCTTACTCTCCAGAATTCTTAGTTGTTAGCTCTCTTTTCCGTTCGCCTATTCTACTACTCCTGTCTTTTACCCCTGTGATTGAATTTCTCCTTGCTAATGCCCCCCTAAACCTGCTTTTAGGATTTTTGTGTTACCCGTTTTGTGTTCCGCTGCTTGCTCCTCCTTGGTTTTCCTGAAGCTGTTTCGGCCGCTTCTCTGCTTTCCGCTACTTGCCCACTCGGTTTCCTTTCTGCCAGTTCGACTGCTATGGCCGCCCCTCTTCGGCGTTGCCCTTCCCCTTCCCCTGTCCTGCGATCAGCTCTGTCTTTCGTTGTCCGTCTTGATGGCCACTCCCAGTTCTTTCCGTACCCTTCTTCCTCCCCCCTTCAATCCTTCTTCGCCCACCACTAACTTCACCCACGTAATGGAGTCTTCGTGAAGTCCTCGGCGCCCCAAGCACGTACATCGCCTCCCCCCTTCGATCCTTCTTCTCTCACAACTAACTTCACCCACGTAATGGAGTCTTCGTCAAGTCCTCGGCGCCCCGAGCATGCACCTCGCTGTCCACCTCCTGCCACGTTCTCCCATCCTGACACCCCACCCCCGTAAGTCGCGCTCTACCTCCTGGCGCCGCCCCGCGGCGACACCCCCCTCGGCCCTCGCTCCCCCGTGAGGTTGGCGCGATGCTTCCGCGGCCGTGGCGTCCCCTTACCTCGTGCTTGTTTTCGAAGCTTTTCCACGATGGCGAGTTTCCTTGCGGCTGCTCGCTAACTGTCAGCGCAAGTGCTTCTATCTTTCTGTTCATCTGATTGCGTCTGGATCCGTGGTTAGTCTTTTTCTTTTTTTGAAGTGGTTAGTATCTTAGGGAGGCACGACCAGTTGGGTGGATATAACCTTACAGTTATATTGCCCCCTAGTCTTACAGCTATATTGTGTGGATTTCTATATCCCTATCCCTATGCTCATAAAGCAGAGAGCGGGTCTCGTGTGACCCTTCCCACGCGAGACCCCGCTCCCAGTTGGGCCCAGGTCGGTTCGGGCCAAGCATCTTTTTCGCGGTGCCCAACTTTTGTTTCCAGTTTGGCGGCGAGTATTCCAACTTCAAACATCATTTTTCCACGGTTCTTCTTTTCCCGCCCGACTATCGTTTCGAGTCTGGCGGTGAGTGTTCAAATATTGTTTTTTTCGTGATTTTTTTTTTTTGAGTCTGGCGGCGACTGTTTGGGTCCAGGTTGGTTCGGGTCATCCTACACACACACACACACACACACACAGACCGACACTGCCACGCTTCACCAAATGAGCAAAATGGGATTGAATCGTCCCCTAGAACATGGAAGTATCCGTTGCCACAACATGGAAATATACACTCCCAAAGACCAAAAATGTGGCAGTGTATATTTTCAATGTTCCAGCGACAGATTCATTCCCATTTTTCTCATTCTATGCATGGAAATCTCTCTCTCTCTCTCTCTCTCTCTCTCTCTCTCTCTCTCTCTCTCTCTCTCTCTCTCTCTCTCTCTCTCTCTCTCTCTCGCGCGCGCGCGCGCGCGCGCGCGCATGCGCGGGGGGTGACATTTGCATCTGACAGCTCATTAGTCCATACTCACATGGGGATTTCTTTCAATGTATCTGTCCGTGGCGGTGTATCTTCCTATGTTCTTGCGGAAGATTCCTTCTCATGTTGCACATTGGCAGGCTGCTCAGTTGATGCACACATGAAAATGTTAAATTGCAGACGTGAGTTCGAATCCAGCCGCGACCACAATAAAATAGCTCTGATTTACAAAGGATCCGACGGCACTGCGCCCCGAATGCTGTGCGTTCTAAAACAAACACCCTCAATGTGGCCTGGGCCAGATAATGCCTGTGCCTGGGGTGGGGCTGGCGCTGGGCCGCAGCTTCGGCGTTGCGGGTTCACTTGTACCTCCTAAAAAGAGCAGCAGGCCTCAGCTGACCCCCCCTGGGGCAAGGTCCCACTTGCACAGATTAAGAGATTCTGGCTGTTAATCTTGTTTGTATCTCTTTATCTAGCTCTTAGCCAAAGCCGGGTAGTGGTCCCGGTACTACAAATTCTTAAATTTTTTCAAAATCCTATGAAATTTTCTATGTGGGACGCTGGGCCCGGTTCCCAGCACGTGTTGCTCCCCACGAATAGATTGGAGCTTTGTTCCCATTAAAAAAAAAAGAAGAAAAAAAAAAGATCTTTGTTATCTACGTTCAATATCGCTTAATTCGTGTAAGTGGGACCTAGCCCCTGCTTGGCCCAGCCGAAACCGATGGCGGGCGGGACCGTCGGGTTACTGCATGTCCGTTTTCAGAAGTTTTTTTTCATTTTTTTCTCCATCCGTGACGTTCGCCGGGCGTGTGACCCGCGCAAACAGACGCTCAAATACAAGTACATAGTTAGGCTTGGGCAACGTAGCGACGGCATACTCTCACTTTGGGCGTGATTGTTCTCTTTTCCCCCCTCCCCCTACACGCTACTCACTACATGTCGGGCATTGGCGTTACGTACAAGGCATACAAACAAATGAATGTATTGGGGCGATTATGACCTCCACGGACATGTAGGGGGTTGTGCAGTGGAGCCAGACCATGTTCTTTTTTTTTCTGTTTTTTCCTTTTTGTTTTTGGAAGACACTTGCAGGGGCCTCGTCCCACTTGCACCGTTGAGTTAGCTCAACTTTGAGATTTCTATCACGTGGGACAAAGCGCGACGTCGGGGATGCAAAATAGTGGGAGAATCCACCGGTTCTTTTTCTTTCTGCAAAGCCATGGTTGTTGTTTTGTTAAATTATAACAACCTCAAAGAAACTTACAAAACTCGAATATAAAGCCCCCTACCCTCGCGCCCTAGCGTTGAGCTAGCTGCCTTTTTTTTTGCGTTGTAGCCAGTTCAACGTAATTTTTTTATTTTTTTATTTTTGTGAGTTGTGTATTTTTCATTGTTACTTACCTCTTTCATCTTTTGTTGACTGTTGACGTTTCAGTCATCCGTTATCCGCGCACGTTCTTTAGCTTTTTTTGATCCGCGATTCACAGGAATGTTCTTTCTATAGCTGTTTATCCACCGCTGTACTGTCTGTTCGTGTGCCCTGAATGTTGACAACTTCCCATTCAGTTTCACAATATCTACTTCCGTCACACACACACACACACACACACACACACACACACACAGAGAGAGAGAGAGAGAGAGAGAGAGAGAGAGAGAGAGAGAGAGAGAGAGAGAGAGAGAGAGAGAGAGGACTTTGGGGGGCGAAGACGCCACTAGCAGCGTCGAGGAAGCCTGAATCTGGACCTGTTCATGGAGATGTGCGGTTGAGGAAACTCAACGCTATTTCTGCACATCTCCACGAACACGTCCAGATTCAGGCGTTGAGGAAACTCGACGCTGCTCGTGGGACTTGGCCCCAGGAGCAGTGACATGGATCGATTTGCTCCACGGGAAAGAAAACCAGAACTCCAAAGAAATGTGTGGGCGGGAAAAAAAAAAAAAAAACACAAATGCATTCTTCTTTTCTACGGAATAAAAAAATGCTTGAAAAGCTGTCACACCGTTGAGGTAGCTCAACTCAACGGTGCAAGTGGGACGAGGCCCCAGCTCGGAGGCCGCTCTCCTTGGGGCCCAGTTCCTTAGGCAAGAAGTACAACCAATAGGATGGGACAGACGAGCCAGACCATTTTCGAATACAAGGACATGGTGCCTCGATCTGCTACTCACCAAATATGTAAAATTAAAATGAATATTGCCATGCAGAACGGAAAGATACACCGGCTCATTTTCAGTCGTTTGTGCATGTAGCAAGTAGTGGAGCGAGGCCATAGGGGCATTTTATTTCTTTTTTTTGTGGAGCGCGCTTTTTTTGTTTTTTTTTTCGGACCATTTCCCGATTTATGCACGGGGCCCATGCTAATTTTCTCTGTATCGTTGCAATTTTACGGATGTTCCGAATGACATGGAGTGCGGTTGGCTCTAATGGACGGCCTGGATAGCGGGCCGATCAGAAGTTCTTTCTGATTGGTGTTTATGATGCAGGATGTCCGTTCAAGATCATCGTGCTGCCTGCCTACCCACGCGACCTGCGAACAGTACCTCCCTTCTCGACCACCTACGTGACCTACCTGCCTACTCACGTGACCAATCTGCACTGCCAGGCGTACCTGCTCTATGCGACCTAGATGCACTGCACTACCCGACAAACCTGCCCTACAAGACCTACCCTACGCGGCCTACTGTCTTAACCCAAAACAAACGTACGTACGTTGTATACGAATACAACGTACGGGGTACATTGTATTCGAATACAACGTGCGTAAGTTGTACAACGAGTTTTAGGGTACAACTTTGTAGGAGCTTGTAGTACCAGACATAGTTTTTATTTCTTTTCTCGACTTTGGTTGGGAAGTTCTCCAAGACCCTCAGGCAAAAGTTGTTTGTATTGTAATTTCGTACAACATTGTTTTTTTTTTCAGATTTTTCTGGATTATTTTGAAAAATCGAAAATCAGAAAACACTGCAAAATGCCGTCAAACGGTCAAAGATATTTTTATTCTTGTTTTTATTTTGTTCTCAAATTCGGTTGTGAATTTCGACATGACCCTCAGGCAAAAGTTGCTTGTATTGCAATGTTGTACAACTTTCGTTTTTTTTTGGAATTTTCTGATTTTTTTGAAAAATTGAAATTAGCACAAATTCAAATACAACGTACGTACGTTATATTCGACGGTACGTTCTATTCGGGAAAAACTCTGCGATTTTGGAAAGCCCAGTTTTTCGAGCACAAATTCAAATACAACGTACATACGTTTTTTTTCGGGTTAAGACAGTAGCCTACGCAACTGACCTGCACTGCCAAACGTCCCTGCGACCTAGCTACACTGGCGGACGTGCCTACCCTACGTGACCTGCCTTACGCGACCTATCTGCCACTACCTCTCTCTCTCTCTCTCTCTCTCTCTCTCTCTCTCTCTCTCTCTCTCTCTCTCTCTCTCTCTCTCTCTCTCTCTCTC
>BFEA01000622.1:483821-494896 GCA_003427395.1 Chara braunii | reverse complement strand
GAGAGAGAGAGAGAGAGAGAGAGAGAGAGAGAGAGAGAGAGAGAGAGAGAGAGAGAGAGAGAGAGAGAGAGAGAGAGTTTGCCACACTGTCCACGTTGACACATGCTGCTCGTTTTCTTCTGTGGCTTTTGCCTTCCAGGAAATGCTCCAAGATGCACGCTCACCATTACGGCTCACATCACAACACAACTTGACATGACAATCCCTCAGGCAAACAGCAACTGGCAAGCAGATTGGATGAGGATTACTTCATTTGTAGATTACAAGACCTGCGTAACAACAATGGCACTTTTACAATTGAAGGGGACTTCCAACAGCTCCCCTCAGCCAATTCTCAATCACGTCATCTCAACCCACCCTCTGCCAATTCTAAATCATACCATCTCGACCCTCTGAACTGAGTCTCACACATACACATACATGCACTTGCTCACGCACACACACAAAAAAAAATTCAGTACATGGGTTTATCACAAACGTATTCAGAAAACACAGCAAACAGACTCAGAATTGGAATCTAGAGCAAACATTTAAAGGGGGCAGCATTTTCTCTGAAAAGTTCAGTTTTCTCGGACTGGAACTGTGTGGGTCATTTCACACCGCAAACCCAAGAAACGATGCTTCTCAAAGAGAACACCTGCAATAAAAGGAGGTTCGGTGGTATTCCCCCGCGGTTCCTTGCAACTGAAGCTGCAACAGGTCACCTTGCAATCAGAATAACAGAACAAAGTCCTTCTGAATTACCTGCAATCCGATTCTCCACTCTACTCTACTCTCTGCTCTCTATTCTACTCTACTCTCTGCTCTCTATTCTACTCTACTCTCTGCTCTCTATTCTACTCTACCCTGTTCCATCCTACTCTACTCTGCTCAACTCTTACTGTAACTCTCTACTTTACTCCACTCTTCTCTAACTTTACTATACTCTACTCTCCTGTACTCTCTACTCTACTCTCAACTCTCTCTTGTCTACTCTACTCAACTCTCTACTCTCCTGTACACTACTGTCAACCCTTCTAGTCTCTACCCTACTCTACTCTGCTCTACTCTCTATTTGGTAATCTACTCTACTACTCTACTCTACTCTACTCTACTCTCTATTCGGTAATCTACTCTACTACTCTACTCTACTCTACTCTACTCTACTCTACTCTACTCTACTCTACTCTACTTCTCTACTATGCTTTACTATACTGTATTCTTCTCTACTCCAGTCCTCTCTACTCTACAGTCTCTATTCCTCTACTCCACTCTCTACTTTACCCTTCTCTCTACTCTACTCTCTATTCCATTCTCTACTCCTCCAAGGTACGTCGTATTTGTGGTGTGGGTAGTTTCCACTTACGTCTTTAACGTATGGTGATGGTTGACTGTCTTCGCCGGACCTTGGGAGGTGGTTAATTCTATCTCCTAGGTATGTACTACCTATGGCGTGGGCGGTTTTGACTTATATCTTTAAACGGCCAGTACGGGGTCCCAGCCTTGCAGAAAATGCAACTCGTTGGCTACAAAGAAAGTGCAGGCTTGACCTACCGGACCATAGTGGCTGGCTGCACCAGCCAAAAAACAAAGTGCATCGGCGACTGTTCGGAGAAGCTTGATGCGCAGTAAGCCTCCTCCAGGCCGGGTGAACTGGAGGTCTAAGGCATGGTGGCGTCTTTATTACGGCTTAGGAGGGGGTTAATTCGTTGTTTCAAACACCTGAAGCCTAAAACACCATACTATCTCATTAAGGTTCGATGTACCTCATTCAGCCATGGTTGTTCGCACAGTCCGCCATTGCTGATTTTTTTTCTCCGCCTACTTATCACCCTTTTTTTTTGGTTCCTGTATTCACACGCTACTGGAGGTTTCATAGGCACTAATTTGAATTCCATCAATACCCCTTCCTCAAGCGGGTGGAGCCGCGCTGGCCCTTCTTGTATAACTCAGAGGGATCTGTCAGAGGGGTTTATTTGGATAACTTGCGGCCCGGGTGATATTTCTGGTGATTGCCTTGACAGATCCCTCAGTGCTTGGACGTTTCGTTTCAGAGTCTGGGAATGGCCAAAAAAGAAAATGAAGTCTGGGAATTCTTCTTTGGAAACAGGTGGGTGGGTTATGATGGATGATCCAGCAGCCTGGCTCAATTGGTAAGGCATGCCAGGGGCATTCAGGAGGTCATGGGTTCAATCCCCATTGATCTCATGTACCTTCCTGAGCAAGCTTGGCGCTCGCCACCTAGAGATATGCCGTTGGTCCCCCTGAGTGGGATTGAGCAGAGACTGCTGATGGTCATAGGGAGAGGGGACTGGAGGGGAGGCACAGTGACTGGCCCATCGAAGAAGCTCGGTCCTGATGCTACCGGCTGGCCCCTGGCCGGTATTGCCCACCTGCTATAGCAGTTATTGCACCTGCTGTTGGGTGCAACTCCCGCATGTTCCCTCGTTGGAGGCTTGAGTGTGGATGTGGCTGCTACGGGGTTCCTCGTAGTACTATAATGACAATGAAAAGGGCCTGAAAGGCTGTACTGTCCAGATATGACAGGTCCTTGAATTGGTTGGGCTTAAAGAATTAGCCTTTAAAAAGAATTAAAAAAAATAAAAAAGGTTATGATGGACTCATGGCTGAAGCCTCTCTTTATTTTTTTTTAAATGCCAGTCTAGGCCTGCTAGAGGGAGTGATGAACCCATCTCCCTCTACCAGGCCCTTTGGGTGCTCCAATCTATTGGTGGGGAGCAGCACCTGCTGGAAACCGGGTCCAGTGTCCCTTACATCAGCATTGAATATCCATCCCGGTGCCATTACCCGGTTTTAGCTAGGAATAAACAGATCCAGTAAGGCAATAACAGATCATCACAGAACATAAGGGATCGTGAAGGATCGTGAAGCCTTTTCCTCTCACATTCTCTTCATGCCAATAAGGAAAAGAGAAAGTCTGGGAATGCATATTCGGAGAACAGGTTGGTGGGTTATGATGGGATGGATGGCCGAAGCTCCCCGCCCCCCCCCCCAAAAAAAAAAAAATGCCAGTCTCGGTCTGCTAGAGGGAGTGATGAAGGCATGCCCCTCTAGCAGGCCCAGTGGGTGCTCCAATCTATTTGCAAGGAAAATGATCAAGAGTGATAGACAGAAAACCAAATTGCAACATCACATTGAAGATCAGATAGTCGTGCACCAAGCAGAACGTGGCATGCACCAAGATACAAGCCAAATAAGAGCAATGCAATGAACTCAAATGTCAACATCAGCCCCAACTCGCCACCATCATATCCAATGCCACTCTTCTCGCATGGCGCTCAGCGCCCAGCCTACCACTACTCAGCACCTATGCCATCCCACACTACGAAGGTGCAACAAGGAAACACTCCAGCCGAAGACCAATGTACATGATGAAGTCACCCATGCAGACCACCGCATACACATCAGGTATGTGTCTCCCCTGCTCGAAGACCACAATCACCTTCACCAGCACCAGCGAGGCCAGCCTGGCTACGGCTGCCTCGCACTCTGCCTTCTGCGCAGCGCCCTGCCAAGCGCCCGTGCGCGCTTCCACACCAACCCGTGAGCAACCTCCAGCAAACAGTGCAGCAGCACTGCTGTGAGGTTGACTCCAGACTGAATGTCTGGAGGGCGGGCAGCTCTTTCCTTTATGGAAAAAGGAGTCTGGCCAGGGCGGTGCCCTCGAGCAACACGTCGGGCATCACGATCTGCGCCTAGACCCAGTTTCAGATTCAGATTCTGGGCTGGGCCCGAATTGTTAGCGTCCCTCAGCTGTGCGATGTGGTGTGAGGTGCTCACTGCCTTTTTTTTTTTTTTTTTTTTTTGAAGGCCCTTGTGCAAGACCTCTATCCTGGTGGTGGTAAGAGAACCACCGGGATTGAGGCTTTGCCGAGCGGGCCGCTCCATCTATTGGTGGGGAGCAACACCTGCTGGAAACCGGGTCCAGCGTCCCAAAAATACATCTTTGCCACACAGTACATCAATGAGGTGACGCCAAAATGCTGGAAACCGGGTCCAGCATCCCTTATCCATTCTACTCTTCCATCCCTAACCTGCATCAGGGTCGGGTGTTGGGGGGTGACACACCGGGGGGCACCGGTGGAGTCTCCCTCCATCCCCTTGCCTCTGCCATCCACCCATTACTCTCATGGCGCCTGTTTAAAGCAAAGAGAAGAAAAAAAGGGAATCAGCCGAAATCTTTGTGAAAAATACAGCCTCATCTGCTGGGAACCGGGCCCAGCGTCCCATGACTACATTTGTGCAAAACAATGCCCCTCCCCTAGCTCCTGCGTTCAACCTGCTGTCCTCATGGCGTCCCGTCCAGCGTCCTTTAATTACATCTTTTACTCCACAGTACTTTGTTTTGAGGGTGACGCCATTTGGCTGGAAACCGGGTCCAGCGTCCCAAATCCGATTTACTCTTCCTTGCCTACCTTGTAGCTGGGTCGGGTATTGGGGGCCCGTAAGGATAGAATCTACTCATTCTATTGAGATGCAACCCCACACAACCGAGACTTATGACGTAGTCACTTCTACGAGGGATAGAGGGTGTGGGGGGAAGGGGTCCGGGAATTCAGAAGCTGGCCTCATTGGGAAGTTCGGGTCAATGTCAGTCCATTCTTTAAATTTCAGACAGTAGTCCCTGCTTACCATTTCTCCCCCTCCCTGAAGGCCCACGTCCGCATCCCCTGACCATCTTACCAGGGCAATCCAGCCTTCTCTTTCCCCACCCAACCATTCTTGGCAGAATTTAGTGATGCTTTCTCTAATGTCTTTGGGTTGCTGAAGGAGGTTTAGCTTGCGTTTTTCTGTCTGCCATCTATCAGTGATGTCCAACTGTAGTTGGTTTTGGATATGCTCCCGCACCTCCACCCCCTCCAATCGCACTCCTTCCATTGTCAAAACACATCTTTGCCACCACAGTGTCCATAAGATTGTTCGTCTCCCCAGGTCAAACATGTTATTTGCAAATTCATCTTCGGGCCGTCCAAGCCAGTAGCCCATTAGGATGGCCCGCCAATCCCATGGCCAGGGGGATCCAGGGACTGTGCTGCCAGATCCGGTCCCACCAGCGCCAGGAGAGGACGGCGTTCGGGCACTGTAGGAAGATGTGCTCAATGGTTTCGGCCGCTTTTTTGGCCGGGTACCCGTGGAGGCATCTACTGCACCTGGGGAGGGCGCGGCCTTGTTGTTCCAACCTGGTGTGATCAATCAGCCAGTTGTTAGTAGGAAGGCACCTACGGGTTATCAGCCATTGTAGGGAGGTGATTTTGGCTGGCCTCCTCTTGCATTCCTGGAACCACTTAATTGGGGTTAGCAGATGTCTGTCAACGTTTAGGTGTCTATACCAACGATCATTCACTGTGCCTTTTAGGTTCCATGTTGGCCTGATCATCCTGTATGTGGCTTTAACAGAAAGGTTTTCAAGTGTTGTGTCCCTGTGGGTACCTCCTCGTGTCGGGCCAGCGGGTTTCCATCTCCATTCCGTTGGGTCCAGGCCCAATTCCGTGATCGGGGTCCCAGGTTTATATACCCAGCGGTTTTCACCTTCCTCCATCACCCTAACCCGGTCCACCTCATCCTTGTTTGTCCAGACAAAGGGGGTTGCGCTGCCAATTAGTCTGTTCCCCTTCGTTATCATATAGTACTCAATTAATACTTCCGTGGGTCTGACCTGGTGGACCACCCCGACCCCACCACGGCCCCCTCTCTGCATTACCCAGTCACCTTCCTTGTGGATTGGGCCCGTTCTTAAAACATTGTACCACTGGAGGGGAAGGGCTTCGATTATTCCATCCAGAGCCTCTTGCACATGATGGCAATAGCATAGTTTTTCCTTCATTTATTCTAGATTCCTCCATGTTCTGGTTCTGACATCCCATAGGTCCCCCACTCTCCTTATCCCATGTTTGATCCAGCCTTTCCGTGGAGGGGCAGAGCTGCTCCTCACCTGCCCGTGGGAATCCGTGATACGCCGGTTGCCAAAGAGGGGCCGACAATGTTTCCATAACTATCACAAAAAGGAAGGGGGCGATGGGGTCCCCTTGTCTGACCGAGTGCTGCAGCGTAATTGCCGGTGCTAAATTCCCATTTATTTGCACACGTGTCATTGCGTTATGGTGGAGGATATGGACCCATCTTCTCAGGTTGGGTTCGAAATTCATTTTCTGGAGGCAAGCATCCAGGAAGGTCCAATCCACATGGTCATAGGCCTTCTCGAAGTCAATAAAGATGAAGGCCGCATTCTGTTTCGATTGCTGAGCCAAATGGATCATCTCATTGACTAGGAGGATGTTTCCTTGAATGTTTCTGGACCTTATAAATCCTGATTGGGCCGGGTGGATAATATCTTCAATTATATCAAGCAATCGATTGACGAGGGTTTTAACAAGCATCTTGTAAACGACTGTTAGCAAGGTGATGGGTCGGTAGTTTCTGATGTTCATTTTGTCTCCTTTTTTGTATAAGAGGGACAACGCCCCTTGACCCACGCATTCCCCCATCTGACCAGTTTCCCACACCTCCCTGTAGTAACTCATCAGGTCCTGGTCTAGGGTCGGCCACATGGTTTCCCAAAATTCTTTAGGAAAACCATCCAGCCCAGGAGTTTTGTCCTCATCCATTTGGAGGAGGGCCGTCCATATTTTCTCTCTCTTCATAGGTTGTTCAATTTTTTCCTTATGTTGAGGACTAAGACGCTTATCCAATGGGCCCAGGAAATCCTCCAGCTCTCTTTGGTGTCCTTCCTCAAGGGGGTTTGTTATTTGCGAGGTGAAGAGTTGCTTAAAGAAGGTTCGCGCTATACTTGTGCAGTGGGCCGTGGTGGTGGCCACCTCATAGTCATTTTCATGATTAAGAAATGTCTCGACAGTGTTACGGTGTGCCCTTGCTTTTGCCATGCCAAAAAACCGTGCGTCCATGGTTCCTTCGGATGTCCATTTGGTGAGTTTCCCTCTGATTTTAGCTCCTTGCCACCTATATTGCGCGTACAGGAGCAATTGCTCCCGCAACTCTTGAATAGTGTTACTCGGTTCATCCGAAGTCCTTTGGTTTTCCAAGGTGTGAAGTTGTTTGTGAAGTTTCATCTCCTGAAGGTTAAGTTTCTTTGCGTTCTGCTTAGAGAATTCATTGCATTTTCGCCCTAAGAAGAATAAACCATTATTGAACCACTGTATTCCTAAGTCAAATTGATGTCAGAAGGATCTCCACTGTTCCCATGCTTCGTTTATCATCTCCTGAAACTCTGGTGATTTTAGAAGGGAGGTATTCAGCTTGTAGAATCCCGGTCCTTGGTCCGGCCTTTTCCTAAAGGATAGTAAGGCCCCACATGTTTTGTGGTCCAGCCCCGGGTGCGGGCTCTTAAGGAGAATTACTGACCTTTTTATGTCTTCGGACATCAAAATAAGATCAATACGGGATTTAGATTGTCGTGCGGGGTCTGATGTGCGGATGCAGGTAAAAGTCCGCTCCGTTGGGTGAATACACTTGTATGTGTCAAACAAATTGAGGGAGGCAGAGAGGTCTCGGAGCATGTTCTCGTCCTCTTCTGTGTAATGGGGGGGGGGGAGTAAGTGTGCTCCATCTGTCCTGCCACCTATCTGGGGAAGCATTGAAGTCCCCGGCTATGATCAGGGGTATACCCACCGGCATTTGGTCCTTGAGTTTTTGGAAAAATTTCTTCCTTTCTGGAAACGTATTGGGGGCGTATATACAGGCTACGCATATTATTTCTAGCTCGAGCATTCCGAATAGCACCACCCACCTCCCCTCTTCCTCGTCTGCTGTCCAGTGGACTACCTCTATTTTGGAGTCCGGTGGGACCCAGATAGTTATCCCAACCGATGCCTGTGATGGAGCGTGCGCGCAATATCGCTGATGTGGCCAGACCGTTTTGTGGGCTCTGTGATGCTCCTGCTTGTCCATGAGGTGCGTCTCTTGGATACACACCACATCTGGCCAAACCTTCTCTCTTACCCTTCGTAGCTGATCCCAAATAGCCTGCACCTTGGTTGGATTGTATGTAGTCAAACCATTTACGTTAATGGATCGCAGGTCTAGATCCGTATTTTTAATGAGGCTTTTCCACGCCGGAGACTGACCATATAAAATATTTATTACCTCCATTTTGTTTCCACCAATTCGTTTCCTTCAGTATTTAAGTTTATTTTTCAAACCGGCGTCCATTTTTGGTGATCCCAGATGGTTTCTGTGAGTACCCCCCTTCTTATAATCCTTGTGATACAGACTGCGAGGTCTTCTTCGGACCATGTTTTGTTCCCTTTGAGTTTAAGTAGTTGCAGGTACAGCAACTGATTTATTCCAAACCACTGAAGTCCTGAATCTTTGTTATCATGAACTTGAGATATACATCTATTCCTGCAATCTGGGGGTGTTCCTTCCCCAGCTGCAGTGTAGCCTGGACCCCTGCACCGTATTGTTCCTTAAGGAAGTCCTTCACTCGCCGCCAAATAAACGAGTCCCGCGACCCCGCACTGGACCATGTATTAAGCAGCTCAAAGTCGGGTAAGGTGACTCCTCCATGTTTGTCCCCTGTTCCTACAGGTTTCAATCACAATTCCCATTTCCCCCCCCTCTTACGCAAGGGAATTAGAGTCACCCCCTCTCGTGCTATAAGGGTTCTTTCATGTATTCCTTTCTCAACTGCCTGCTGCACCCTTTGTCTACGGGAGATTAATTCTTTGTTTCCTTCTTCTTTCTCCTCCTCTTCCTGTTCATTCTGCCCCTTATCGTCCTTTCTTCCTAGCTCCTGCCTTGTTGTTGCATCTTCTTCCATATCCTTCTCTTGTAAACTCGATCGCGATGAAGAGGAGGGGACTGGAAGAGGGGCCGAGGTAGGCGGGGGGGTGGGCGGGGCCGGGGTAGGAAAGGGTACCGAAGGGTCCGGGGGATCTGGTGGCGGCTGGAATTGGGATAGAGAAATGTGCAGGATCCTTTGATAGACTTCTTTCCGTGTACGGTGCATTGGCGGACCTTTCTCTAAGGCCTCCCTTAGTGTAGGGCTCTTGCCCAGCAATTCGAATAACTCAACGTATGATCTGTCCCAAAATTCCTTTGTCCCCTGTAATTGTCCTTCCTTCGAGCAACGAGCCTTGAGGTGTGTGATGACCCAATCTGCGACGGATTGGAGTTTGCTTTCCATACCCAGCCCTCCTGGGGGGGCATCCGGGTCTTGTCTTACTTGACTGCCCTCTCCCTCCGGTGCAGCTACTATCTCGAAGTCCATTGGCTCAGGTCTGAATGCCTCACGCAAGGGGTCGGGTGTTTCCTTTGCATGTCCGTCCTGTAGCTTCTGTTGATGATTTTGTCCCTCAACCTCTCCCCCCTCTTTCCTCCCCTCTTCCCCTTCTACCTTCCTGTCCTTTTCCCCCTTTCCCTCCTTATCCCCGATTAACCCGGCCCGTTTCCCTTGCGTCTCTTCTTCCCTGTCGACCTGTCCCTGCTCCAGATAAGTTCCCCCTTTTGCCTGTTCCTCCTCCCTATTTGAGGGGTGAAAGAAGGGGAGGGTTTTGCAGTAGATCCGCCTGAGGGTATCCATCCATACATTTGGTTCTAGCGTTGTTGCTGCCATGATCTGCTCGAGCGTAGGACTTCCCTTCATGATTGTGCAAAGCTGGGCTTTGGCATTTTTCCAGAAAACCTCGGTTGCGTGCGAGTGCTGTGCCCACAGGTGGTGGATGATCCAATCTGCAACAATGTCTAGTCTCTTTTCCACCACCGGGGGGGATTTGATCACCAGATCTACTGGGGGGGGGCCTCGTCACCTATTACATCGGTCTGCAGGTGATCAGCCTGCAGGCTGCAATAGGGATCCTTGGGGTTCTCCTCAGATTTATCTTTGTTCTTAATCTTATCCCTTTGTGGGGCTCCCTTCTCCTTCATCAAGATTCCCCCCCCCCCTCTTTTGTTCTTTCTTGATCCATTAGCTGCCCTTCCTCTTCATTCCTGATCAGGCCAAGGGGGGCAAACTTGTTCTCTGAGTTTGTTGCCATATCCGTATCTTTTGCTTTTCCTTTCCCTTTTTCACTTGGCTCCTTATTTATACTGCCCGTTGATGTCCCTGCCCCCTTCTCAAGTGTTCCTTTCCCTGCTTAACAGTGTTGCCAATTTTGCCCTTTGTTTTTTGCATGCACCTCAGTTGTTTTTTTAGGGGTCCATGTCTCTGGGGGCTTGGAGCTCGGGTCAGGTTCACCCTTACCTTCCCACACCCATCCCCCCCCTCCCCTTCCTTGTCATTAATGACCTTCTAAAACCACCCTTCGTATCCTAGGTCTACCGTATGCCAGTGAGAAGTACGGAAAGGGCCTCTTATCAATCTCCCATTGATTTTGGACTGATTGGCCGGGTGCGAGGGGCATGCTGTGTCTGAGTATAGGTGGCCGTAGACTTGGCATTTGAAACACCATGGTCTGAACTTGTGAGTCGTGTGTACCCGAATCTCCTTATCCCCGATTCGATAGGGGATGACGTCGTCGATTGAGAAAGGCTGGCCTTCAGGCAGATGCAGTGCGAGCATGAGATAGTCATCGTGTTTAGCCATATGTTGGAGCAGAGGATCGATGAAGTCAACTATATCATGGTTCTCTCCGAACTCCTGTACGAAGACCGCCTGCACTTCTATGGGGATGTGTCTAAATTCTACCCAAAAGTGGTCGGCCATCATTCGGTCTCTTTTTTCTTCCGGTTTCTGTTTTCTCGGGGGGAACCAGGGGTAGATTCTTACTTCAGATCTGTCACAACGGTTGGAGCGCCATCTGTGCATCTGTTTTTTGTTCTCCTCATGCATGCTAAGAATCGTGAAAATGGTTGTTGAGACGGGCTGGATCAGAAAAGCGTCCTGTGCACTTTCCCATCCACCATCAAGGAACGCTAGTTGTTTCCGGATCCACAAGATTTTATCATTTGTTGTTTTATACGCCGCGCCATCGTAGAAGACCCAGTTGTTCGCATGTTTGATGTAGAGTTTCTGCCTCTCCCTGACTTTTTCTGTCGGGAGTGCCCGGATTACTGTTGTTCTTCCCCCTTGGTTGTGCACTCTCTGATCGGATCGCGTTAGCAAGCGTGAGAGGAAAAAG
>BFEA01000622.1:455770-483256 GCA_003427395.1 Chara braunii | reverse complement strand
CTCTCTCTCTCTCTCTCTCTCTCTCTCTCTCTCTCTCTCTCTCTCTCTCTCTCTCTCTCTCTCTCTCTTTCTCTCTCTCTCTCTCTCTCTCTCAAACCTCTCAAACCTTCTCTCCCTCCCCGGTCCTCACCCTCTCTCTTTCTCTCACTCACCCTTCCTTGCTCTCCCTCTTAAGGGTAGCCCTGGGTCATGTAGGAGGAGGACCGCCCTTCCCGCTGCCTACGCTTCACCCTCACAGGCTTGCTCTCTCTCCCCGCCACTCACTCTCCCTCCCTCTTCCCCCCACCGCCTCGCAAGGATAATCCCCTCTCTCCCTCCCTCTTCCCTACTCTCCCACTTAAAGAGAATCACGTTGTGCTACTCCAAATTTACACACCCCCCCTCCCACAAGCCCTCTTTCGCTCCGATTCTCCCTCTCTTTCTCTTTCGCCCCCGCTCTCCCTCTCTCTCTTCCTCTCAAGCCTTCCCTCTCTCCCCGACACCTCTCTCTCGCTCCCTCACTCTCTCCCTCCTCCCAACTGTCCCACTCGGGGGTAATCACGGATCACGCAGGAGGGGAGAAGCGACGAGATTTCAACAAGATTGCTCGTAGAGCGCATACCCTCCCAATACACATGCACCCAGGGGATGTCCTCTCCAACAATCCTCGTGTGTTTCCTGGATCGAGGACACAGAACGTTGTGTGATACGCGTACAAGCTTCTCACACCCGCTCGCCCTGATCGAAGAAGCTATGCCTGGTATGATTCACCAATTTGGGTGTATCAGTCCTGCCCGATACACACGCGCGTGGGTGAGCCCTGGGTCATGTAGGAGGAGGACCTCCCGTCCCGCTGCCTATTCTTACCCACATTTCACCCTCGCAGGCACTCTCTCTCTCTCCCCATCCCTCACTCTCTCTCCCTCTTCGCCCCCCGTCTCTCAAGGATTCCCTACTCTCCCACTCGAAGATGACCGCCACTCACGTGGGAGAGGACAGGCGAGAATTTTCGTTGTCCTGCACCAGATTTGTGCACTTGCCAGCGCCCACCACCCACAAACCCTCTTTCTCTCCGATCCTCCCTTTCTCTCTCTTTCACCCCCTCTCTCCCACTCTCCCTTCCTCTCAAGCCTTCCCACTCTCCCCGACCCCTCTCTCTCTCTCCCTCACTCCCTCCCTCGTCCCTACTCCCCCAAGGGGAGGATCGGCGAGATTTCTACGAGATTCCTCACGCTTGAATACCCACATCCCGTGATCGTCGCCGACCGGATTCACACGCGCCTGCCCTCGCCCGTGTATCAGACCAAACCGATTCGCACGCGCGTGGCAAATTCCTCCCTTCTAATACACATCCACACAAAAATTGCCCCCCTCCCGCAATCCACGTGTGTTTCCAGGAGCGAAGACACCGACCATAGTACGTTACACAGACAAGAGTTTTTGTCCCTCTCTCCCTGATCGAAGATGTTATGCCTAGTATGCTTCACCTCGCTTCACACACGCGTGCCCTCACCCGCCTCCCACAGATTCCTCCCTCCCAATACACCTGCGTACGGAGATTGCCTACCTTTCCAACACAGAACGTAGTATGATACTCACGCAAGATCGAAAATACTTGGCCTAGAAAGAATCACCGATTGTGCGTGTTGATACACAGATTCCTGTTTACTTGCATACTCCCATCCCTTCCACTTCCTCTTCCTCTCAAGCCTTCACTCTCACCCCGACCCCTCTCTCGCTCCCTCTCTCCCACCTTCTTCCCTACTCCCCCCCTCGGGTAATCACCGATCTCGTAGGAGTGGAGGACGAGATTCCTCGCAGTGCGCTTATATGCCCTCGCCCACTTCCGCAGATTCCTCCCTCCCACTGCACATGCCCATTCATAGTGCGCTTGCACACTCCCCCCCCGCCATCTTCCTTCTCCCGGTTCGCACGCAAAACTGTCGTCCTGAGAGTGTGAGACCGAAGTATGATACCTTGCAAGATCGAGAATGTGCTTGCACACCCCTCCCCCCGCAATTCTCCCTCTCCCAGTTCGCACACGAAGCTGTCGTCCCGAGAGAGTGAGTATCGAGGACATAGAACATAATACCTTCCTCTCAAGTCTTCCCTCTCACCCCAATCCCTCTCTCTCTCCCTCTCTCCCTCCCTCTTTCCTACTCCCCCCCTCGGGGGTAATCACTGCTCACGTAGGAGGGGAGAACGAGATTCCTCGTAGTGCTCTTGCATGCCCTCGCCCACCTCCGCAGAATCCTCCCACCCGATACACATGCCCACTCGGAGTGTGCTTGCACACTCCCACTTCCCGATTTGCACGCGAAACTGTCGTCCCGAGAGTGTGAGGGGAGCTCTGATTCAGGTTAGCTCCAAAAACGAGAAAAGAAAAAGAGGAACAAAAGGAGAAGAAACGAAACCTCGAGCGAGATTTACTTACCTTGATGTATTTGGATGTTGAAGACCGCCGTGTTACATACTGAAGCTTACCGACGTTAGCGACCCGCCAGATCCCTCCACCGGGCAGTAAGTCCCGGGGCCCCAAGAGAGATCTAGCTGCGCCAATCCCTGTGCGTTGCTTCTGGTGTCACGCCACGCTCCGCGGAGTGATGATGTTTTGATCAGCTCTCCACGCTCCCTGGATCCAGGTTCGAGCTGATCTTCACCAGAAACCGCGGTTCATCCATGCTGAGAGTACCTCCACCTGTTTCCTCCCACCTCCCTCCTTTGGCTGCGATGGATGGTCATTCCTTACCCCTCCTTCCTCCCCCCAATCGATGCGGCTTTCTCCTCTGTCTACCCGTCGCCTCATGCACGCGCGCTCCATCCCCTGCTTCCCCGGATAGTGGGTGTCTCACTCACCCCGCCAGCGTTCATGCCCTGCATCTCCCACCCTCCTCCGTTTGCCCGTCGCCTCGTTCACTCGAGGTCATGGCACCCCCCTCCGTCCCTCCACCATCGCCCGCCCGCTGCCCCACCTTGCGTCTCCCCCGTCTGACCATGGACTCTCCTCGTGGATGATTCACGCCTCCCCAGCGCAAACCCATTGCGCTGCCGGCGCTAGCGTAGCGCTCAGCCCCCGAACCGCAGAATCGAGGTGCTCACAGCCTTGCCATTGGCTGGTGGCGACTGTGTGACACGACGACTCCCCAGAGCTTGGCCTCCTGCTTCAGGGTCCGGTCGCACAGTTCAGATCGTGGCCAGGGCCTGTCCTGGCCAGCAGACAAGGACCAGTGCAACTACCATGGAGTCATGGAGTCATGAAATTTGATATGTGATATCCTGCCATGGGGACTTGTCCTTTTTGAAACACGAGGTGTCGCGATAGACAACTGTAGACCTGGTATGAAGTGTCTGTATCGGACCGTGTGGTTTGTGCGAGGACATCGTTTTTTAGCTCAGTTAAAATATGAGAGAGCCACATACGAAAGTAACGGTGCGGTATCGTCGTAGGTGACGTACATAAGCGGTTTTTTAAATTTTATCTTATTTTTATTTTATTTTATTTTATTTTATTTTATTGAGATTTATTTTCTATTTCCCACGGTACCTCACGAGGATCGAGGGAACTAGCCCGAGGTGGGTGTGTAGACTGTGTTGAGCAGTATTTAAAAACATAGTGTAGGGAAGGATTTTACCTCAACTTGAGTGGCGTAAGAGTAGAAGGGTTGAGAACCTTAACAGTGTGGGTTAAGGTGACGTGGGGAGGAAGGTGATTATTAAAACTCTTATCATCTTCTTTCAAGTTATGTCCATTTGTGTGTTATACTATGGTACTGAGCCCTAGTTTCGACCTTGGCGTGGCTTGGGAACGAAACCAGGGTGCCGACTCTCTCTCATGTAATTACTGCTCGTTGATCACGCGCTGATTACTGTGAGCGATCGAGCTTGTTTGTGGTTTCTTTCATTCTTTCATTGCTTCATTGCTTCATTGCTTCATTGCTTCATTGCTTCATTGTTTCATTGTTTCATTCATTGCTTCGTTATTTCATTTATTGCCTTGATTAGTTCATGAACGTATCACTTCACTGATGTGTCGTGTCATTGAGATCATTACTATCATTGTTACTGTATTTATTTACTTATTCATTTGCTTGCAGTTTTTTATCTTTCTGGGTGTATTCGGTTTTTGATTCATGGACCTAGCTGCTAGCTCGTCGTGCTGCACTGTCCCTTCCCATTGCGGTGTGTTATTCTCCGATCTGAGTTAATTATCGGAGTTCGCTTTTACGCGGAGTACGGAGTATGTGAGTACGCTCCTACTATGTGTTTGGCCTTGCGATAGCGTGCCAGTACGTTGGCGAGTGGTGTGTCCTTGCGTACGGCGTGTGGGTAATAAGGAATAAAGTTGTTGTCTCCGACGCTGTTGGATTTATGCTTTGGAACTTTAGGTGGTTTGAGTGGCGTAGTCGAAGTGAAGGTGATACAAAGTGGGCTGTCGGGGTTGGGATTGTCGTAACACTCGTTATTGAGCGCATGTCTGGACGGGGGCGAGGTGGTAGAAAGAACCGACAAGGTAGGTGGTCGAACTGTGGGCGCTATTGGATGGAGAATTCAAATGCCAGGAATGCGGGTGGCCCTCCGCAGACCGTACCGATGCAATATGGTGGGAATAATCTGGCAGGAAATTCCTTCCCTCCGGGTGTTACTCCGCAACAGTATCAATACAGTGGTACGCACGTACCGGCGATGGCTCCTACGGTTGCTCCTCATGCGCCGCCTGTGATGCCTGCGATGCCTTCACTACCTGCCATGCCGACTATGCCGACTGTGCCTACTATGCCGACTGTGCCTTCAATGCCATCGGCGCCGTTGCAATATGTGCCGCATACTGCTCCTCCTATGGCGGGACAGTGGGGTATGCAACCTTGGCTTGCGCAAGGGTAGTGAACTGGTTCAGGGCCGTGGATTGCCATGGCACCTCAGCCGGTGGCTGCCCCACCGCCTCCTCACAACCCTGTTCCTAACCATACTGGAGGGACGGGGGCTGGTGGCGGGGGTGGTGGAAAAGGACCAGCTGCAAACGCTTTTCCGGGACCTGGTAAGCATGCCTATTTCACGAAGGAGTATATGGATCTGCTCGAGGAGATCAAGACGCACAAGGCGGTTGAAGAAGCCAATAAGAAGATGGCGAACGGGTGTCGAGTTCCTAGCAATCGTGCGACCAGTGTGCGTATCGTTGAACTTCCAGACGAGGCGAGCAGAGCTGAAGTGCTTTCGTCGGAAAAAAGCGACGAAATGAAGGCTTGGGTTACCTCCACGCTTGGAAGCTCCTTAAAACTCATTGCTGATCGGCTTGAAGAGGTCGATAAGACATCCAAACTTACGGTGACGGAGAAAGCTGAATTGGAGAAGTTACGGGAGGAGAAGCTTGCCCTCGAGAAAGGGAGTAAAGAACTATCGAGCAGTGAGAAGCGAAAGAGGGCTGGGCAGAGTACACCAGCCGGCAGCTCACCAGGGGTTAATCGAGTGAAGACTCGATAGCATGGCGGTAGTAAGTCTAAATCCAAGCGTATCGAGATCTCCTCGGATGAAGAAGGCGCGGACAAGGTCAAACAGAACCTGCAGTCGAAGATGGAAAGTAGTAGCGAACTTGCGGATATCAAGATGATGCTTGCAGCATTAATGCAGGGAATGAGCGACCCGAAGGGAAAATCCCAAGTCGTGGAACCTAAGCTGGAAAAGCCGTCCGCTGAGTCTGAGGGTGTGGGAGGGGAAGAAGACGTCGATACCATGCAGCCTGCGGTGAACGCAGAAGAAGATGACAACGACGTAGGTAGCCTGGCCGCGTACATGAAGATGCCCTAAGACTTCTACGCTTCCCTGCACTAAACGCGCGTGCAGGAGATGTGCAAACAAAAGAACATCCAATACTTTAAGAAAGACATGGGCGCTTGGGAGCTGGCGCGACTGGACTAAAAAGAGTATGTTGACATGCTCAAAGGTGGCAAGCCTCGACCAGGCGGTGAACCATCGAGTGCCAATGGTACGAATGATGGTGAAAGCATGGAGATGAATTCGGTGGTTGAGGACCCTGTGAAGGGAAACTGACCCTTGGTAGCATACGGTCCCTCCGAAGAGCAGTGCTTCGAATACTGCGTCTTAAGAATGATGTGGGTGGACATACCAGCGTATTGCTTGATCGGATCCACATCTTAATCATCCTGCTTGCCTGTTTGAGGGGTGATTTTGCGTGGGGAAAAGCTTACCTGAGATTTTGGTTGAGACTACGACCGGATGAATGGGACACATTACTTGATGGGATTTGCTGTGTCTATGTTCTTATGTCTCTAAACCATAAGGCGGTCTATGTTGGAAAAACGGCTCGAACGCTTCGTGAACGGTGGGTTGAGCATAAGAGGGCGGCCAAAGGGGAGAGCAAGCAGAGGGTGCATGTATGGCTGAGGAAGGTGGGAGTAGATAACTATGTTGTAGTTCCAATTTGGTTTGTTGCAGTTCCAATTTGGTTCGGTAAACAAGCTGATCTCGATAGTCTCGAACAGGCGGTTATCCAGGGTTTTAACCCTGGCCTGAACTCACGTTTTTTGACGAGTGGGAAAAAAGGACGTCGAATTCGAACTAAGAAAAAGAAAGAATCCACCTCCGGCGTACTAACACCCGTATATTGTTATGCCGGTTTTCTTTTCCTGCCCTTCCCTCGGTATTTCCTATGAGCCTGACTTGCTGAGAATTCTTAAACTTCTAACTAAAGGCAGAAAGCGCGAACCTGTGTTTGTTTCGAATAATAAAGGAGGGAGATGATTGAAACCATGGAGACTAGTCGCACTGCTGTTTGGATTTTCGAAGATCGAAATTTTGGGTAATAAAATGCTCTTGAAAGATGCGAAGTCCCTAATTGAGGAAGGGGACGGGAGGCTGATTTCTGAAGTTGTTAGGACAAAAACCAGGACTGAACTCAAAAAAGCTGAGTTAATCGCTCTGCTGCGTGCCCCCTGGAAAAGGCGAGATCTCTTTAAACTGAGCATTGATGAATTAGTCGAACTGAATGATGGAATTAAGACTGTTAACCAGCAGCGGGGTCGGCAGATCATCCGCGGGATCATAACCACAGTCCTGAAGAACAAATTTAAGATCAATCCACGTATGAATGTGTCGATTAAAATTCCTTTCTGCACAACTGTTGATAAACAGAAAGTTGAGTTCCAGGTTAAAGACACTGGGGAACCTGTTTGCAAAAAGAACCAAGGCGGTTTGGTTAAAGGCCAAATCCGTTGGGGACATCTTGCATAACCAAAAGTTGTTTGCACAACAAACATAATTCTGTTGTGTCTGTGCCAGCTTTGAGCTGCCCAAAACAAATGGGCATGTTGCGGTAAAACTCAGTGAGATTGAAGAGGTTGACTCCTTTTTGTTTAATTCTAAAAATGTGTCTTTCCCTGGTACAGTGAAATGCAGGGAGGTATTAAACCAGTCTTGTAACCAGGCTATTGCTTGTCTCCGGGACATGGGTGTTGTCTCGGGTACAATGCACTTGGATTTGAGACCAGTCCTTAAAGCGGGAGAAAAGAGGGCCGATGGTTGTGTGCTAAGCGAATATGTGTATGGAGTTAAACAGGCGCTTGATGGTTTGGTTGTGTCACCGCTGGATCGCAACACGAGTGAGACATGGGTTGAATGCCCGCCTGTTTACATGGCGTGTCTGGGAAAGATGTTCCTGGACAATTCAAACTACGAAGTAGTTCCTGAATCAACCATCGTGCTTCGGAGGATGAAGGATGAATTTAATGTGCGGGGACTGGGAAAAATTGCGAAATGGGACAACAGGGGTGAACTGCAGCACGCATACATTCTCTCCAAGGAAAAAGATAAGAGTAAGAAGTGACCAATTGTTCCCTCCTATAAGAGTCCGTTTAGGACGGCCTCTGACATTCTATCTACAACCTTAAATGAGATGATAAGGGTTGTAAAGGTTCCGCATTTTAACATGTGGGCCACTACCGATCTACAACCAGCAATCAAGTTGGTTAATGACAAGATCGAAGGAGCTAGCAATAACCTTGGAATCATGGCTCGCTTCTACGACATTAAGGAAATGTTTACCCAGCTTCCTCACAAGTGTATTAGGGATGCTGTCGTTTGGTTCGTTGAACTTTTCACTGCGAAGAAAGTGAAATGTGAGAATCAATGCCAGGAAGAAAGTCGCCCGGTTTGGAAAATTATACGGAGAAACCGGGTGGAGATCGGTTCGCCTGAAGAGTTTGATATCCTTAACGGATTTTCATCTTGAGAATACATTTTTCTGTGTTTCTGGGGTGACACTGCGCCAGATCAATGGCATTCCAATGGGCGGGCGAGCGAGCCCGCCTCTGGCCTGTGTAATGTGTATGATGGCGGAGTTTCAGTTTATCAACTCTCTGGGAACCGACTGTAAATTGGTTATGGGCAAGAGGTACATTGACGATCTGTTGATTGTCTCTCTGTTTGATCGAGACGACCCGGCGGAAGAACTACGTGCTATTGAAAGATTGGATGATGTGACGAAGTGCTACCCTCCAGAGTTGGTGCTTGAACGCACTGATTCGGACTGTGGGGTGCTTGATTTTTTGGAAACACGTCTTCTCGTTTGCAGCACGGGCATCTTAATGTGCCACAAATTCAAGAATGCAGGCTCCATCTGTAGCGAAGGGGAGGTTTGTTTCCGGACATATAAAGACTTTGTTTCATTAGGGCCACGAGGTGCCAAATTTGCCACAGTAGCAAATACGGTTCTCTGGATCGCACAGAATTCTAACTCTGAAAGCCTGTTATGTTACAGTGTCTTGACTCTGGCGGAAGAACTAAGGAAAATCGGGCACCCTGGCAAGGCTGTCACGGCTCGGATCCGGTGGATGTCCAGAAGGATGAAAACGCCCTTTTGGGACAAGTTAGCTGATGCTATCGCATACATGCTGGGTGAGCCCCCTCGGAGGATCTAAATCTGAGGATTCGACCTTGGTTTTCCCTCTTTTTCCCTCCTTTTTCCCTCCTTGGTCTGATATCTGACGCTTCCACATGGCTAGTGGACGCAAGTCCACTGATTCTCCTGGCCAGCAGACAAGGACCAGTGCGACTACCATGGAGTCATGGAGTCATGAAATCTGATATCTGATATCTGATATCCTGCCATGAGGACTTGTCCTTTTTGAAACACGCGGTGTCGCGATAGACAACTGTAGACCTGGTATGAAGTGTTTGTATCGGACCGTGTGGTTTGTGCGAGTACATCGTTTTTTAGCTCAGTTAAAATATGAGAGAGCCACATACGAAAGTAACGGTGCGGTATCGTCGTAGGTGACGTACGTAAGCGGTTTTTAAATTCTTATCTTATTTTTATCTTATTTTATTTTATTTTATTGAGATTTATTTTCTGTTTCCCACGGTACCTCACGAGGACCGAGGGAACTAGGCTGAGGTGGGCGTGTAGACTGTGTTGAGCAGTATTTAAAAACATAGTGTAGGGAAGGATTTTACCTCAACTTGAGTGGCGTAAGAGTAGAAGGGTTGAGAACCTTAACAGTGTGGGTTAAGGTGACGTGGGGAGGAAGGTGATTATTAAAACTCTTATCATCTTCTTTCAAGTTATGTCCATTTGTGTGTTATACCACAAGGCCTGCAGGCTCGAACAAACCTGCCCCACCAAACAGTCCGCAGAAAATTCCAAGGGGTGCAGGGTAGGCCGGTAGGGTCCGGGGCCTTAGCTTGGACAGTCCGCTGAGGTGCTGTCTTCATTAGCTCCTCCTTCATGAACCAACGATATTCTTTTGGATTTGTATGATGCTTGAATCTGATCCAGTATTCCCTTGGAGGTTTCAGCAGTCCTTTGCCTGTTGGCTTTGGAACAGCCATGTCCTCATGTTCCACAATGTCGTCAATGTCCACGTATCCATCCATGGTTGGGGGCAGCATCGATCTCCTAGATGGAAATTGATCACTCTTAGCAAATGGTGCCAAGTTAGAGGCATGGAATATGGGGTAGGTGTGTAAATGACCATGGATACGAATAACATAGGAGGAACCACCCTCAAGCCTGCATGGGGAACGCAGCAGCACCTTGCTCACGACGAACACATGACGATCACCTCAATAGCGTCCACTGATGCAAGACAGACTCTTGCTTTGGCCTGAACCCTATTCAGAACGGAGTACAGAGGGTTTAGGGTTTAATAGAGCAGAGCCGAAACCTATTTAGAAAGGGGGACGGAGGGGTTAGGGTTTAACAGAGCAAGGCACAAAACTGGGAGTGTTGGGTATGGTCGCCACACACACTCGGCACCTTCACCTGCTCTCGTACTGTTCGTGCTTCAAATCCACTTATACCACTTGTTGGGGCTTGCTGGCCGCCCACCAAACTATCGACACCTGAAGATCTCCCTCTACCATGCTCAAGAGGCTGCAGAAGGATAGGTTGAAGAGGTTGGTGGACGCACCCACCAGTTCATTTTCCAGTACTCTTGCCGAAGTTGGTGTGTGTGGCCGCTCACCCCACCAAATGGCGAGTGTGTGCAGTTGTTCACCCCACCAGAATATTTGGCGTTGGCGAGTGCGGCAAGGCCGAAAGGCCGACGTGAAAACATTGTGAAACTGGGCAGCGTGAGCAGTCACCCCGCTTTTTGTTTTCAACCTGCAATTCAGGGTGGGACCTTTCCACTGCTCAACCTCAGCAGAAGCGTTTCCGTCATCCCGACAACTGGGCGTTTCCAATGCTCACTTGGCTTTGATAATGATTGAGGTGAGTGTAATAGTGAGGTAGTGTTGTGACGAACTGCTTTCTGTAACGTGCCACTTTCTGCGCGATTGTATTTCGGGGGCTGAATGGGAAGATCCGACTCAATTGCACAAGTACCCATCTTTTTGAAAAAACTTGGTACCATGGCAGTTGGAAGTGAGAACGCGCCTTAGCGAGCGTGGAAATAACTATTGTTGTAGCTTCTTTCTTGTTTTGCTGGAAATGGGGAAGGGAACTTTGGCGAGATCATCGTGCAAAAAAGTCTTTTTGAATTTCGAAATACGGGAGTGATAGGAATTAGGACTTCAATTAGACTAGGAATTGGGAGTATTATAATTTTGTCACGGATTTTTGTTGTTGTAACTGCACGATGTTCCTTACTCGCGCACGCTTTGCTATGCCCTGTCCTGTGCTCTCTTCCCACCACGCCTTAATTTTAATCACAACTGTAATCTCTTCTTGCTCCTTCTTGGGGACTGGGGGTGTAACTGTAATCTTCTCCTTCTTTGATTTCTTTATGTGCTAAAACATGCGTCATTTTTCTGTCTGTCTCATTGGCCGAAAAACTGCATGACTGGATCGATGCATGGAGAGTGCCTACGTCCCCCACGTCGCGGCTCAGTCATGCAGTTGTAGGCACTTCCTTCCTCTCTCTTCCTTTTGTTTTAGCGTAATCCGGGATTGTCTCGCGCAGATACTGAGTGATATAAAAGTCTGCAAGCGCGAGTAACTCGCTCTCTAATGTACACTTTCGAGTTACCGCGGTCGAGAGGATCGGCTAACGAGCGGAGACATGACGGTGAGTCGGGAGTTGGACGATCTGACGAGTTGATGCTGAGTGTGCGGGGTTGGTGCATGGCCGCGAAGGACTGTAGCACGCAGGCGAACCTGGCTCCACGCTCAGATCAAGCGGGGTGACAACTCCATGATTGTTGGTAGGTGCGAGGCGACGGATTGCCCCCATCGGAGAAGCGCTGAAAGAGAAAGAGCGTGGTGTGCTGGAGTGGTGTTTCCTCTCCGCATCTTCTGTATAATTTTGATTTTTGTATTGAACATCCTCGTTTGTGGCAATCTCATATTTTCTTTTCTTCGATTGATGTGTGAATTGTCTCTTTTTCCCCCACCTGTTTCTTTTTGATAAACCAAGGATGTACCGCGGTTGCAAAGTCGATTGATTGTTTGGCTGCCTCGAAAGGATGGGTGATGTCGATTGTCGAGTCGAGGGAATATTGCATGTCACGTCTTGTTGTTTGATGTATGGGAAATTTCTCCTTCGTTTCTCCTTTTATACACCCGTATGTTTGTGAATGTTGCCTTGATCGGTTATTTAAAGTCTACGGATGTCGTATTCTTGGATAGACCGAGCGTGGAATAGATGCATGTATAATGAGTTATCTTAAACCTTGTTGGAAACAGATCCTATGCACACACGTATACGAATGACCAAAAAGGCGGTCATTACGTAAACACGTGTTTGCATTATCCGTCTCCAACACGGTTGCGCCACGAACGCACGGATGTATGAATTGAAATTTCCTCCCGAAATATGGATATCGGCATTCCACTTTGGATCACTAATCGCGACTATCCGAGGAACCACGAGTACCAGAGGAACTGGGAAAACAAGCACCTCTCTCGTCGATCGAGATTAAGACTTCTTATATTTCCATGCCGAACTGAGAATGATCCACTGTGTGCATGGGACTTCCAGTAGGCCATAGGACAAAATCCTCGAATCCCGATTACCCGACACGCATAACCACCAGGCCTACGTGGAACCAGGATTCGTCGCCATCAAAACCAATTTCCCTCTCTTCTATCTCCTTCTTCCGTACCACAATCTAACAATCGTCCCTTGGAATGCGATAGCCCCCTTCTGGCCCCAAAGGTCGTGCTCTGAGTGTCGGTAGTATTACACCTATCGAGTCGTGGGATTTGTTAGGCGAACCCGTTCTGAAGCTGAGCACCGAGAACTCAGCCTCCGGCTAAGGCCGTCCACGTTAGATTCCGAAGTCCGTGAAACCTGCAGGCGACACGTTTTGGAACAGAGAGACACCCACTGCGTTCCCTTGGTACACAGAATACGAGCCCGACCCAGACCAGGCTGACAGAACTAGCCGCCCTGCTCTAGGAAGCGTAGATCAGAAAACTTGGTCCCTCGCTGAACCACTTGCACTTTTGTCCTTGAAACTTGACACTGGAGATCTCAATTTCGACATGGGACTTCACCCCACTTTCCTAAAATCCTTGGCCCACCCCTTTTAGGCACTTCCGAGCCCGCTCCCACTCCGAAACAAGAAGCCGCGCCAGGCGCGAGGTTGGGCGTCACATTGTTCTTCATAATTTTCAAAAGCGATAATGGGGCCCATTTCCAGCATGTGTGGGGATAAAAGAGGTGATGTGTGCGAGGATAGCATGTCAGGGAGAAATCTTCGGGAGGGCTGAGTGGGGTGGAACGAGTAGTGCAGTGAGATCCATATACCGAGCCTAGCCTATGGACCTCACCGCATCACTCACCAAATTTAGAAAAGACAACAAATTGAATATCTACCATTTATCCTCAGCACATTTCAGTGCTCCGACTCCAACCCCGGACTCCCACTCGTGACTGCGCGCTTTTCAGGCCCATTCTTGGGGCCATGTGAATGGGCGGTCGACCCTACGTCAAAAATCACACATCAACTTCCATGCGAGCCTAGCTGGCGGTCGACCCTACGTGTTTTGTCTGGTCGCTAGACCCGAAACTCTTTAGGGGTATTTTGCGCTACAAGGAGATGACGAATCGACGTTGTCAATAGTGCTAATATACTCAGTCGTACAGGGATTTCTACTTCGGCTAGTACAACAAAACAACTGGAACCTACCGGATTCATCAGTCCCACACGCGGACCCAAAGGGAACCCGCACCTTGGTTTCATTATCCCTTGTGCTTAATTGCTAGAAGGACAATCTGCAAGGCCCATATTGACCTCCTCGCACTTTGACCCCCAAATTCCTAGACCCTTCGAGCCTGCATTGTCCACGTTCGAAAAAACGCCCCCATTTAGTCAAACATTTCACCCAATCGCTCCAAATGTCCCCAAATTTATTCGAAAAATTAATCAACGCAGAATCAAAAAATTCATCCTCAAAATTCCTCAATATGAACTCCACTGTCAGTGTGAGCAGGAAAGACAACACCGCCCCTGGCATATCAGTAAACCTCTTCGCTCTATGAAAAAAGAGACCCACAACTGCCAACTTCTGTTGTCGACTAGTGTACGAACAGACATCCTGCAAGTTCTGAAAGTGGTTCTCTTTGAAAATACTCCTCTGATTCTTGTGTACAGCCGCACAACGCACTCCGAGCGGCCACCCAAAATCTTTCACCACAGAACCTAAGAAATCCCAACATTCCAATCTACTAGAAGATTCTAACTTCAAATTCGAGTCATAACATCCTTCAAATTCTGACATGCGCCCTTTTAATAGAAGAAGCATTCCCCAATAGTACTTTGATAAAAATAGACACATCATCAATCAGCCTTATCCGATGGACCAATCTGCGATTTGTTCCAAGGGAATACGAAAATGAGAATTCCGAAAAGGCGCACAATAAGCAAGCAATAGCAGGACTCGATGACCTCCTCATCCGAGTGCCAATGACCTGTTGCAAGATAATACCTTCGGCCCTCACAAAGGTATTCTTAAGATCAATAAAATGATTAAAATCCCTTCATAGCTTGAACTTAACAGATGCCCAACCTTCCGGTGTTCTTTCTTTCTAATCCTAGCACCCTTGCCTATTTTTTTTATAAGAGTTTCCTTAGCTCCGTGATAGGTCCAAAACTCGATAAGCCAATCACCGATATCCAGAATGGAGGGATGGGGCGTGTTACAAAACATTTCCTTAATATCATATGCAGCTGTAACACGTCTCTTCCCTTCTTAAGGTCCTTATTAGTCTCTTTCAACCCTTTCATCAACATATCAGTACTTTCCAGATTGAAGTGAGATATTTTCGGTAATTCACATACCATCTCATTCACCGCCTTAGATACCTTACGGTAAACCCTAATGCTACAATCAGAAAAAGATGGGCAAATAAGGCACCACTCATTAACGTCCTTGTGTTTGAAAATTGCATAAGCTAACCCAGAACTCCCCTTCTTATCTCATATAGCAAGCTTTCTTAAACCCTTCTCTTGATGTTATTTTTGCAACCTCTGCAGTATATCATTTCCTTCTCACAGACCACACGGAAGCCCGCATTCTCCAGAAACAATTTCCTCATCCAAGACCAATATAGCTAAGGGCAACAAACCAAGGTATCTCCGGGGTTATGATCAATTTGAGAAGGTTAACAACAGTCGTATTTTTCATCACCACTTCAAGACAGCATTCACCACTTCAGGATGCAGCCTGCCTAAACAGGTGGTTTTCAGGGTCTTCAGACCTTTCACCACTTCAGGACACCCTTCACCACTTCAGGATGCAGCCTGCGTAAACATGTGGTTTTCAGGGTCTTCGGACCTTTCACCACTTCTTGACCATTCAGGATTTTTACAGTGCCCAAAACTCTCACTTCACCAGTCCAGGATACAACCTGCCTAAACAGGTGGTTTTCAGGGTCTTCGAACCTTCCACCACTTCAGGACCATTCGGGATTTTCAGACTGCCAAAAACTCTCACTTCAGAATTTTCATTCCTGAATTTTCAGGTACCCGTTAACCGCTTGTGTGATCAATCGGAACTTTGGCCAGTCCTTTCAATCTTCTCATCTGTTTTTTTTTTTCTTTTCTTTTTAGCTTCGTATACGAGAAACCTACTTAACGCGGTGATAAGAGCATCCCCAGTAAGTAGGCTCTGACGTCGAAGTTTTCATCTATCGGTGGGGAGCTACACCTCCTGGAAATCGGGTTCAGCGTCCCTGTACAATGATGAAAATGTATCTGCTGGAAATCAGGTCCAACGTCCGTATGCAATGGTGTGAATGTATGTGCTGGAAAACAGGTTCAGCGTCCCTATCCATTTAATCTATAGAGTCTCCAAAATAAATTGAGGCATCAATCCAATCAGACGAAACCCTAACCAGGATGTAATGTGTATTACAATGATGTGATTCGTATCTATTGGAAACCGGGCTCAACGTTCCTATATCGTGTTGTGTAACTATGTTCAACAGTCAGAAACTATCTATATATGTCTTTATTCTATATCTACCAAAGTCTATCACGAAACCCTAAGCACGATATGATGTATATGATCTTATTATCACTCAATCCTAAAAGCAAAGCTCTATCAATGATGAGAGATGTATGATCTGGACGTCAAGTCCAATATCCAATATGCATTATCATGTGAAACTGGCATGGGGCATTGATTACTTTCCTGCGCAGGGAAGGATTGACCTCTTGCTAACTAATCCCTAAAGCCAACCAACGGGACGATCAACCCCTCATTGATGATTGGTATTGCAGATCGGGCAACATCAATCACCACCAACTGTCCTACTCCTATCCTCTGCCAAACCACGAGGAGGAATTTCGTATCGAGGTTGGAAGGGGGGAAAGCAGTAGACCACTTCTCTGTATCAACCCCATATCCCACCACGTCCGCTTGCAGCATCACTATCATCGCGCTGATGATAATCTCAGATGCACAAATGCTGCTTCCTACCTCGTTGCTCCCTTGGTCGTCGTCGCCGTCGTCGTCATCCTCGTTGTTATTGTTGTTGTTGTTGTTGTTGTCGTAGTCACTATCGTTGAGAAGGGGGGAGATGGCAAATCGTTTTTCCGTACCAACCCCAATCTCCCCTACGTCCGCTTGCGGCATCTCCCCCATCATGTCGAAGATGATCGCATCTGCACAGACACCGCTGTCAACCCCGTTGTTTCCATAGTCGTCACTGCCGTCGTCGTTATCATTAATGTTGGTATTATCGTTGGTGTTGTTGTTGTTGTTGTTATTGTTGTTGTTAATGTTGTTGTTAATGTTTTCGCCCGTTGTTGTTGTTGTTTGTGTTATCGCCACTGTTATCATTGTTGGTGTTGTTGTTGTCGCACCCATTTTTACTGTCGCACGCAAGTTTGTCACTATCCTTGATGCTGCTGTAATTGATGTTATTGGTATTGTTGGTGTTGTCGCCGCAATCATCTTCGCCCTCCAAACTACCCTCCAACCCGTCATCCATGTCACCCTTGTCACCCATCTCACCCATCTCACCACCTCGCTGTCAATTCTCCAGCTGATTGTATAGATCGCGCCCCTGTGTAAAGAGGGTTTTGCAAGCACCCATCCTATCATCCGCCCACCTCCAGTCGATGTTACGATGTAGAGATCGAGCCGGGGATCCGGCCCCTCCTCCAGCTCCCACATGATGTTTAGCATTTCCAGAGTCATGTCTTCCAACCACTGATCCATCGAGATCGCCCCCCCATTGATCTCCACCCCTTCCCGCTGCCGCAGCATAAGCACCCCCACCATTGTTTGTAGTTGCTTGCATCCCTCCTCTAGTGTGGCAATCATTATTCCGCTCGATGTTATAGCTCCCCCACCAAATCCATCTCTCCCCCCATTAGCTACGATTTTCCCTTCCGTTCTAATACATTCTCAACACAATATTCATTGCTACCCTTATATCCGAACTCCTCCACACAATCCCTCAACTCTCCCCTATAAATTTCTGGAGTCAAAAAATTCAATGTTTGTAACGATTTCATTAACTGTCTCTGCAACAATTCGTACACATATTTCCTTGATGGTCGCAGGATGTTCTTGTTATTCCTGATCCAGGTAGGTGCTTCGCCTTACTCATTAAGACAGAAACACACATGTTTCCCAACCCTCGGAAATCCCTCCTTTATTAGTTCACAACAACACAAAATACCATCGCCCCTACTTGTTGTTCTAAAATCGAACAAAAGTTCCCTCATACTTTTATTCTTCAGCCAGACAACCCTCATACGTCTAACAACCATTTCCTTCCATTCCTGCGCAACATGAGCATTCATAATCAACCCCTTACAGTAATCCTTGATGTTCGTTTTGCTAACTCTCTCATCATAGGTGATCTTCACCACAAACCTTCTCTTGACATTAACCCCAAAATTTATCAAGATCACACCCGATAAATAACCTGAAGAGAGTCTCTCGAGCGTTTATTTGAGAAACCATAGGCCAAAAAGGAAGAGATCAATGTCGGAAAATCCCATTGTGCCAATTCTTTACACTGTGACGGATTAGACAGCATACTTCACAGAGGAGTTTTAAGTGCAACATATCTAGCACAGAAAAGGACAATAGACGAAAAATATACATAGGTACCTTAAATAAACATCCCTTTGCACCTTTTAAGTAGTTCAACCTCTCCCTTGCAATGGATAATAGAGGACTCAAATTTACGTTTTACCACCTTTCAGTTTTTTGTCCATCTGCTCCCTTCATAGCATAAAACAGTAACAACATCTACATAAGAAATCTTGTTTTCCCTACAGTAGTCAAAGATACAGGAAATTGAAGAAGATACAACACCAACCATCGAATGGAACATGATGTGTGTTTTCAAACCCCGCCCCTTGATATAGGCAACATTCCCCTCCTCTTACACCGTTCCTTCCTCCTTAACCTTCGTCTTTTATACTTACTTACTTTGTCCCTGCGGTTAAGATGAGGACTAGTTGACCGGATGATATTTCGTTCCAGAGATAACATATCCTCCTTCTTACACCAAAATAGCGGAATAGCAACATATTGCCCTACCCCGTTCCTTATCAACCACAAAATATAACTTATGGTTACGCTCACCTCCATCTACAACCTTTCCACAAGTAACCCTATACACGTGCTCTACCTATCGCACATGCAACGAACGGAAAGTAGAGCCCACATACAAGTGCTTAACCCAGGGAGAGATCAACACATACACTGAAGGGCCGTCACATTCTTCCAGATCAACTTCACCAGCCAAAAGCTCAAGAAAATATCCCCTGAACTTTGTTGCCCACAGAATCTGCCCAGCAAACACCAATCTCAATACAATTAAGTGGAAGAAACTGTTGAAGACTCTGTCCCTTATGAAGTCTACAGAAGGTGCTACATCTTGCAACTCATCTATATTCTTATCCACAGGATATAAGCCTATCCACAGGATATAAGCCCACAGCATCAGCCCCAAGTGAAACAGGACAATAAGTAGAAAGTGATGTCACTCCGGAGAGACTAATCAACTCTATTTCCCTCACCGTCACTATCCGTAGAAGGACCCGGCGTTTACTCTTACAATACCTCGCCAGTGCCCATAGATTTGTCGCGCTCCGGAACCATCCAGGAGCTCAGTTCAAGCATCATCTGCCTCCGTTGGATCATGGTTCTCCTATGACGGTTCCACCTCAACTACCTTCGGACCTTTACCCTTGTCATCACCATCCCCAAAAACCCTCTTAACCCGATAGTCAATCAACACCTCAATTATTTTGTCGCATTTACCTGACTTCAACCCTGCTTCCTTACATAACTGCTCCAATCCCGACTTCCTTAATAACCCCAATTGCTGCCTTTGCTCTTGTGCAAAGCCCTCCCGATCGTTTGTCTTCCTGACTATTCCCTTACCCGGCGTAGCTTTCATACATTTCCCCGCATATCTCAGGGCCACGACCTCCATTTTCTCCTTCAGGTTTCCGCCTCCCCATCCTTGGTCGATAACTTACTCATCTTCTTCTTCAGGTTCAATACTTCCAGAGTGGCTTCAACATTTTTCTTCTTCAACATCTCAACCGCCACGAAGTTAAGTCTCTGTAAGTCCTCGAACTTCTTGTATTCTGCCTTCCATTTTTCGCCATCACGTCCCACATCTGTCCATCTTGGTTTTGGTGTTCCTTTGTTGGTAAGATTGGCGTCTCAATAGCTATACTCCAACGTTTGTTACCCGGCCTCATAAATTCATCTTTCCACAGACGCGCCTCATTTGCGGCTCGTTCACTCCTCCCCCTCTGCACCACCAACTCGATCTTAAGATCGTTGACCTGCTGCTCCAAGTCAACTCGACTGTTGGCTGTACTCCTGAGCTGTTCGATCTCCTCTTTGATCGTCACTATTTCATCCTCATTCATTTTCATCTGCCCCATCTGTCTTTTCGAGTCGGTAACCTCCCTCTGTAACTTCTCCACCTCCCCTTCATCATTGTCCCCAAGCAGCGCCCGTTTTGGATCCGCATTCTCCCTTCTTAATCTAGCTATCTCGGTTTCCTGCGAATTATCTTCCTTCGACTTCCCATTATGTACCGCTTGACAGACAATCTTCACCTCGAGTTGGGTCCTTCTCACTTACTCTTCCTTATCGCTTTTAGCTTTCGCCTCTTCTCTTTGTAGCCTCTCCTTCTAAGTGTTCTCACGGTCCTCTATCATCTTTCCATACACCTGGTCTAACTTCTTCTGGTTACTCTTCCAATGTCGCGGCTACCCTCCGTAATGATATCCATTCGAGCTCGAGTTAGTAGCCGGATTCATATTAACCGGGTGATACCCCGACGTCGGCACCATATTGTTATGCGGTGCAGGAAGGGCTAACATCGGAGCCCCTGTCGGAACCTCATTTGCTCCCGTTGTCGACGGTATGTACCCTCCGTTCCTTTGCGGACATTCCCGATAAAATGGTGCGGCGACCCACAAGTGAAGCACGTCCTAGATGGTGGTGAAGCAACCATAGCTCAACAACGTTAATACCACAAACAAGGAGAACGAAGGGAGCGAAAGAGAAGGAGAAAACAGTTAGTTCGGCAACACTCGTTTACGACAGCAAGTTACACACACGTAGTTTAATATCTACAACGGTTGTTATGTTGAGAGGATGGTTGTGCAAATCACGTTCATCCAACATAAACAAGATATGCAAAACGAAAAGACACAAACAAGAGCATCCAAACGACTGACACATGTAGGGAGAGCAGGACTACATGTAGAGCAACACAACAAAGACACAAACACCATGCATACGTGAGAAAAGAGCACACACGAAAGCGTCGAATCCCCAAAAAACTCCCGAACGCGCCAAATTAGGCTTCCAAATAACATCGTCTTGAGACCATAGCCTATCAGCTCGATCCGAAGGTAGGCGTCGCCCCCATGTCGTCAACTTCCATGCGAGCCTAGCTGGCAGTCGACCCTACATGTTTCGTCCGATCGCCAGACCCGGAACTCTTCAGGGGTCTTCTGCGCTATAAGGAGATGACGAATCGGTGCTATCAACAGTGCTAATGTACTCAGTCATACAGGGATTCCTACTTCGGTCAGTACAACGAGACAACTGGAACCTACCGGATTCATCAGTCCCACGCGCGGACCCAAAGGGAACCCGTACCTTGCTTTCATTACCTCTTGCGCTAAATCACTAAAAGGACACCCTACAAGGCCCATACTAGCGTCCTCGCACTTTGCCCCCCAAATTCCCAGGCCCCTCACTGGTTGTGGGTATACCCATAATTTTGCCATCCCGGTTTTTGAGCATGAGCATAATTTTGTGGTCTGGAACTGAGGGCCTGAGGGATTGGGTATGCCTGCAATTTTGCACAAGGGAAAAGTTGGATACTATGCAAAAGTTGAACGGGTTCCGGATATAGATGCAAATTTGCACTGGGACTGGGTATAGGTGGGCGGTAACTGGGGCCGCGAGCAGCTTGTCAGTAATATTGCGTTACTAGTATTGGAAACAAGGTAAGTTGGCTAGCGTGCAAGCACCTCATCAATAATTTACTATTTCAGGGTGCTAGGGTGCTGCCCATCCCTATTATCACCATCATTAGTGCATCACCGTAGGGCGCGTTATTAGCAATTTCATCATCTTGATCGTAGTCATCAGTTATCATCGTCATCATTATCATCTTCATCACCATTTACTTTCATCGTGATCTCTCCCATCGGAAGTCGTCTCTCGTCAGCAGTATTCATCATCATCATCATCATCATCATCATCATTAGAATCATCATCATCATCATCATCATCATCATTATTATCATCATCATTGAAATCATAGTTACCAGTCATCATCGTCATCATTTCAATAATCATCAATCAAGGTTACCGCCACGAAGAGGAGCCGCGCGCGCTAGAAAACTGCACGCAGCAAGAAAAATAGCGCGCGCGCGCTCGACGATTGCGCGCGATTGGATGCACTCCATGAACTGAAAATTGGACCACGGGTGGTCTATGGCGAGGAGCTGAGGTGGTCCAAATTTCAGATCAAATGGTCAGGCGGATTATGAGATATCGAAGATCTAGGGCGCGCCATGAAATTCGAGTGTGTCGGGTGATGCACTATCAGCAAGTCGCCATCAAGATTACTAGTCATCATCACTCCCGGTAAGACAATCGTCATCAATACAATGGATAATTAGTTGACATCCTCATCATCTGATCATCAACACTATCATCCTCATTTTAGGTCAGCAATTAATATTTCTTCTGGGCAGCTTCATTAGCATGCTCACCCGCATCACAATTTTTTTATTACTCGTAATTCATTTGTAGGCGAAGTTGATCGCCACTACTGTCTTTAGGTTTGCTTCACTCATATAGTCATCCATAACACTTTCATCATCATCACTACCATCATCAATACTAATATCATCTGAAAACTTTCAGTCTCAGGGTACCGTTTTCGGCTACCCAATTATCCAATAGTCATTAATATCCTGATTAGCGATATCCTTATTACCTACATCTAGATTACCTATACTTTGATTACCTATATCCCGATTACCTACTTCTTGATTACTTACTTCTTGAGGAGAATTTTCTATAGTTCGTTTTTTCATGAGTTTCCCTTTCCTAATTGGGGATTTTGAACATTGAATTTTGCAGACGCTTTAGTAGGGATAGGACTCCGGAGGTTACGGCTGGACTTTTGGTAGACAGGGGTTTTTTGAGACCCCAGGGTACAGACATACGGTAGTTACCCACAGCAGGTCTGAGATCCGCCTGACCTAAGTTAGGGGATAAGCCAGGGGAAGGACGGTAGGACTGTCAGCCTGGGCTCCGCCTGGCCTTGGGTAAGCTAGCGGAAGGAGAGATAGGGCTGGCCAGTTGTGGGTATAGACTACTAGTTAGCTGTCCCCGAAAAATTGACCCTGGGTCTATCACAGGGGATCCTTATTCTACAGGGGTGTTGCATGGTGGGAGGCAGTAGCCCTATTGGGAGTAGGGCAGATTGGGGATTGTTTGAGTCTAGGGCCGGGGTCGGAGAGTTGGTCGCCTTCAACCCCAGCGGGGGCAGACAGGGACAAGGGGTGGGCAAAGGCAGCCTCTAGGAGGGGATTGGTTGCCTTCGCGGATGTGGTGGAGGGAGGGGAGGGGATCTGTTCTATGTTGGGGCCGAGGGATTTTCCTCGGTGGAGGCAACATGAGACAGGGTACAGTGGGTATGGATTGGTTTGAGCTGTGACCAATGGAAGCGTATCCTTTTCACGATCTAATAAACTCGATGCGTCAAAAAAGATCTGATAATTTCAATACAGTTCAATACTTCAAGACCAGCCACCTGCTGCTCTACAATCTTGACAGCACCTGGTCTTCTTCTTTATTTGGGATATAGGAATTAAGGGATCGTCGAACCTAGACTGATAACTGCTGAAGTTGCTTTGTTCTGTGCTCCTGGATTGCCGATGCCAGAACAACGCTGATCGGAGCTGGGGCATAGCCCTGTAACCTGTAATTGGCAGGGGTGGGAGGCCTTGTAGAGAGAACAGGGGTTTGCTGAGGGAGGAAAGCAAGCCAATGGTGAACCAGGAGGGGCTACCTTGACAACCTATGGGGTGGGGTTAGTCTGGGTAGTGAGGAGAGATCAGCTATGGCAGTGGGGGGATAGGTTTGTCTTGTTCTAGAGTTGCAATATCCTGGTAAGGGAGGGCTTGGAGTTGTTCAGGATTAGGAGTCCAGTATGGCCGACTCAGCATTGGTAGCTACATTTTTTTGTCATCACTGGCATCATTAGTATCATCAGCATTAGAATTTTCTATTCTCAGGTTTTTCTCAGCCGAAGTCGGATAATGGCCCCGGTGTTACAAACTGATGTATGTTCATATGGGACGCTGGGCCCGATTCCCAGCACGTGCTGCTCCCCACAAATAGACTGGAGCTTCTTTCTATATAAAAAAAAAAAAAAGAAAAAAAAAAAGGTGGTATTCTCATGTTTAAGAGGGGTACATATGTAATTTTCCCTTCTTTCTATCCACATATTATGCTGCACGGTGCCACACAAGCCTTGTGCACCGTGCAGCCTCGAAACCAGAACTAAACCCGCGAAACTGGGATATGGGCCCTGAGGGAAGTAAGAGTTTCTTCGCTCATCCAAACACTACAGGATTCGAACTCAGGGCCGTGGCACCGGGCAGCCGAGAAACCAAAACCAAACCTCCGATAGTGGAGGGTTGGACCCCACAGGACTGCGGAAAGGAAAAACTTTGCCGCAAAACTGTTTCCAGGGCCCCACAGCCTTGTGACGCCCAAATCTCACGCCCAGCACGACTTCCTGATCGGAGTGGGATGGGGGGCCGGAAGTGCGAAAAAGGGGTGTGCCAAGGATTTTAGGATAGTGGGGGTGGAGTTCCACGTCAAAACTGAGATCTCCTGTGGCAAGCCTTGGGGGCAATTATGCAAGATAGTAAGTGCGAACCACGTTCGACTTTTATGCCTTGGGGGACGTCATTGCCATCCCCGCGAGCTTCGTTGCCGAGGACGGACTCGGATTTGGTGAACCGGTTGAACGCTATGTGTGTCGCGTTGTCGAACCAATCGCCAGCGTCGCTCGTGACAAGCCTCCGAGTCGGACAAAGCAGGCCTCAGGCACAGGCTGTTTGCTCGCTGTTCGGCCTCAGTCCAAGTTCGTCGAACGAACCCCGCAGCTCGGTACTCGCTGTCCTGCTGGCACTCGGAGCACGGGGTTGGAGGCCAGCAGGCGGCGAGCGCGTGCCACGGGGCCGCCGTCAGGCAGTGAAAAGGCAACATGAGGGGGTAAGGAGCAAAGTCTGCCTGAATGATGACGACACCGAGTTCAGCGATGACGTGGCTTACGTGTGAGCTGGGGAACCAAGAGGGAAAGGGGATCGCACTTAGGGCCCGTTCAATGTCCCACTCACAGACACGTTCGTTTCCTGTCCGAAAGGGGAATTTTGGAGGGTTGGGGCGGGGTTGTGCGAGAAGACAGGCGTTTTTCCACTCCCAGTATTCTCAGAACCGGCGGTGTCTCAGGCTTTCCCGATCCGTGATGTGGAAGGGAGTCTTATCATCCATGCTATCGGAATTTGGCGCATTAAGATATGGACTCGAGCGCGGGTCTTGTAGACGCGCGTGTAGGCGATGTCCATTTTGTTCGAGTCTGCACGCAGGGGCGCAAGACCACGCTGGCGATCATTTGGATCGGATCGAATGGCTACCCCTTTGGTCGGGAGATCATCTTATCCGTTGTTATGCTAGCCCGTGCGCGCGTCGAGAAACAAATACTAGGAGGGCAATCCGCGGGCAATCACACATCTGAATCAGCCATCCATTTACCCATTAGAGCATACATCATTCGGGACCGCCGAGTGTTCGTTAGATCTTTCCGCCCAAAGGGAACGGGAAACTGATATGCATACTCAGGCATCGATCGAACTCATGCATCAATCAAACATAAACGAGAGATCGACAAAGGTGTGCGCATCAAGCCATATCACCTACATTATCATAACCCAAGCTACGTGTAGACAATCGCCGTGCTCGATCTTCACCATACTGCAATGAAACAGGAGCGAGGGGGAAAATCAAACAGATTATTGAAAGAAAAACACGAACCAGGGGTAGTCATGAGTAAGAGGGGGGGACCGATGCCACCTATCAAACGACATAAGTGAGAAAAAGAAGGTCACCATCCCACACATAAGATCCAAAGGTTGGCAATTCCGTAATATGCATGAGGAGCGCATTCAACCCGAGCACAGAGTGGGGACTGGAAAGTGACGGAGTTTGAGTTAAACTAGTCATCCAAAGATTGCGCGAGGAGGGGTGAGGGAAGCGCGCGAGTTCATTCCACACACACCATAAGCAGAAAATCCAAATGATCTGTAGGAAGATAAAAAACGGTCGTAACAAGATCGGCCAAGGTTGAAATCAAAAAATTATACAGAGGGGTAGAGAAAGGCATCATCCCACGCACACATCTCTCTCTCTCTCTCTCTCTCTCTCTCTCTCTCTCTCTCTCTCTCTCTCTCTCTCTCTCTCTCTCTCTCTCTCTCTCTCTCTCTTCCACGTCACCTCCGATGCGGGCAGTCCGTCGCCTCGCACCAACACCGAGTCATCACCCCGCTTAGTCCGAGTACGCAAGCCAAGTTCGCCCATGCGTCACAGTCCGTCGTGGCCTGCACGTCAACCCCGCCTACCCGGCACCAGCTCGTTGAGTCGCCCGACTCACTTCTGCTCACCTTCTTACTTACTTGTTAGTCGATCCTCACTGACCGCGCTAAGTTCCAAATTCTGAGAGAGCAAACTAATCGCGCTTGCGAAATTTATAGCGTGCATGCTTGCTCGATGAACCCGGGATTATGCCTAAGTGAGGGGAAGGGGAAGAGAAGGAAGTGCCTACGCCTGCATGGCCAAGCCGCGGCGTGGGGGACGCAACCACACTCCACGCATCGATCCGGTCATGCAGTCGCTCAGGCCAATCAGAATGGAGGACGAGGTATGCACGACAGAGGGGAAGAAGGCGGGGAAACACGAGAGAATCAAGAAGGAGCACAGTTACAATCGCGCCCGCCAAAAATTACAGTTACATGCAGGATTAAGGGCGCGATACAGTCAGAGCCCAGTTCCCGCTGTGGTGAAAGGTGCGTGAGCAACAAGCGTGGCGCAACAAAATTTCAGAGCACCTAAATTCCTAGTCTAAATCCTACTTGCAAAAAGAAATTCCGAAAAAGCTTAAAGAAACAATTTCAAGAGCCCGTCATCCGTTGCAAATTTGAAAACGACATTCCCGCGTGCTAATCGCGCCAAAATTCCCATCTCCCACAGCAGAACAAGAAAGAAGCTATGGCAACCGTTATTTACCGCGCTCACTAAGGCGCGGTCACTCAATCGTCGTCGCGGGACTTTCCCGGCCCTGGTCCCGACAACAAAAAAAATAAAGAAGCAAGGTTATCCACGCAACTTGTCCGGCCAACCCCTATCTTCCACCCGTCCAACCAGTTTTCAACCCCCGAAGCCGCTTCGCACAGAAAGTCGTGCGATTGCAGAAATAGTTCATTACAGCCTAAAGCAGATGTCCACGGAAAGGTGAAACGTTTTCCGGGACTCCACAGACCGAAGATTGCGGCTTGGAAAAACATCGTTTTGTGTTTTCACATAGTCCGCAGCCTTGAAAAGTCTCATCGGAGGATTCCTCGCCGCAATTTTGTGCCAACTCTAGAGGTTAGGGGGGAGGGCGTGTCGTTCCTGGAAAAGTCTCGGAAAAGTGTCAGGGGAGGCAACAGCCAATAGCCATCAAGAGTACCACAAAAGGAAGAAAAAAAGGAAAAACAAAGAAAACAAGAACAAAACAAATGAGGGCTGACGGAGACAGGCAATGATTGGCTCAACTGATTTCCAACGGGTTTCCCAAGCGCATTTGGTCCTCCGCGGTGGGGTCCCCACAAAACCGCTTTCCAGCTTTCCAAAATTCTTTGCCCCTTTTTTTTGGCCGGACGGTTTTTCCATCCTTTTTCCTGTGGGGTCCACCCCTAACAGTTTCGAGTTTCGTGGTTTTTTTTTTTTTTTTTTTTTTTTTTTTTTTTTTTTTTTTTTTTTTT
>BFEA01000622.1:429315-446259 GCA_003427395.1 Chara braunii | reverse complement strand
CGGTTTCGGCTGGTCGCCAATACCAGCACTCTTCAGGGGTCTTTAGTCGGTAGGAAGCCAGAGTATGTGATCCTATTTATCTTGCGTGGAGTTGTGTATACAATGTTCTAGGTACTACTGAACTAGTTCTAGTAGTGTCGACTAACAATCCACAGTTAAAAGTCCAGCTTCAAGAACCTTCAGGAAAACACACACCGACATCACGTGATCGAAACCTTCATGGACAGATGACTACCGATCGGAACACACAAAAAAACACGGTTCGAGACAAAAGAACAAGAAAAAGAAAAGCAAACAAGGAAAATACAAGGTCCGAACCTGCTACAGACTACCGTGACAATGACAAGGACACATCGCGGGTTCAAATCCTCGTAAGTGTACTAAAAAACCCCAACCACCAGGTCATCCCTGAGACCGGCCGACCCGATTCCATCCAGTGAGTACTGGTACACAAGGTTGTCGAACGCGATAGCAGGCTTCAATGTGAAAACAACAGTAAGAACCAGCCTGGAAGGCTCGGACCGAAAGTGAGCCAAAGCTCAAGCGTCAAAACCCTGTTCGAGCTACTGGCGGTCGACCCTACATGTTTCATCTGGCCGCTAGTGCCGGAATCGTTAGGGGTCTACTCGCGGCGGGGATACCAAAAGTGTTGCCGTCAATGAAGTTATAGGAAGAGCCTAAGGTAAGAACGAGCCTAAAGCGGGGAAACTTCTAGACCAGGTGCCTCCGAAAGTCACCAGTTCAAGCCCCGACAGGGGACCGAATCCCAACTACCCGCACAAAGGGTGCCCCTGTCTCATCACCATCGCTCATCCAGGAGCCCAGACATCCAATCGAAATCTCATCTAATCTTTTCCAACCTGTCAGGCATCTGACATCCAATCGAAATCTCATCAAATCTTTTCCAACCTGTCAGGCATCTAACCCATCGGTCCCAGATGCCACCGAATTTAATAGAGAAATTCACCAAAGCATTATCAAACTAATAGTCAGAAAACCCTCGTAACCTCAGTTCTGTCTTCAACGATAGAATAAAAATCCCTTCAGCATCCTGCATGTTGGTAAACCGTCGAGCACGATGCATGAAGGAAGTGATCACCGCCACTTTTTGCTGCCGACTAGAGTATGATGCTGCATCCTGCAGATTCTGAAACCTGATTCTCCCATTCCTCACGGCAAACTGATTTTTAAGTATCGCAGCACATCTCACCCCCACGGACTGTTCGAAGTCTTTCAAGATACAGTCCAAAAATTCCCAAGACCCCGACCGATTTGTACATTCCAAAGTGAGATTGCGGTCATAAGAGCTCTCAAACTTGCCCAAAATTCTCCAGGCATTCCTCTCACCAATCAAGTCACCCTTCTTAAATTTCAAGAAGATCGTCACATCATCAATAAGCCTAATACCATGGACCAACCTCCTGTCTGCACCAAGGGACACCAAGAAGCATAATTCAGAATGGGCACACAGCATGCATGCAAGCGCAGGGCTCGATGGCTTACCCATTGGGATACCAATAATCTGTCTCAAGATCTTTCCCCCAACTGTAGTAAAGGTGTTAGCTAAGTCAAACTGGACGAAGCTCATGGGAACATGGAAATCAACACGATTCCATCCCTCCAAGCTGTGACCCTTATAAATTTTCGCCCCTTTACCACGCCTCTTGACAAGGAGCCTCTCAGCCCCATCCCTAACCCAAAAATCAATCAACCATTCAAGTGACTTAATTATGGATTGATGAGGGAGATTATGAAACATCTCCTTTACATCATACACGGTAATAAGCAATCCCTCATCAGACTTAACATCCTTATTAATCGATTCGACATTCTGCAACAAGAGATCGACACTCTTCATAGCGAAATGCGACCTGCTAGGTAACTGCCAAATCATCTCATTAACCATCATGGACACTCTGCGCGACCCACACATGTTGCCCTCGGAGAAGGAGGGACAGATAGGACGCCATTTAGTTATATCCTTGTGTTTAGGGATAACATACGCCCGACCAATCTTACCTTTAACATCCCACTTGGCAAGCGCGGTCAGTCCCTTCTCCTCGTAAGCATCCTCCGTTCTTCCAATAATTGAGGTTTCATTATCCTCCATCACCTCGAAACCATCGTTAGCTAAGAACAGCTTCTTCAACCCTATCTCATACATTACCGGACAGCAGACCAGGGTATCGCCCGGGTTGTGGTCAATTGGGACACAGACCAACCCCTCCACCGCCTCCTTCCACTCAAGTACCTCTTCCATCCGAATATGAGGCCCTAACTTGGTCCTAGCACCCGAATTCAAACATCCCTCCAAGTCACGCCGGGCCACAGCCGGGACCTGGAACCCAACAGTTTGCAAACAGACATCAATCTCCTTCTGTAAACGCTTGGTCAAATTGAATATTCCAGGTACAGGTATGTTACGACTATTCTTTACCCAAATCGGAGCCTGATCCATGTCACCCACTCGACAACACACATGGCCCTCAACTCGATCCCACAGTGGATCATGCTTTAGGCACGAACAAGTGAGGGAGCTCTCCTGCAAATATTTTCGAAAATTGAACAATGTATCCCCGATGCTCTTATTCTTCACCCACACAACGCGAGCACGATGGACCACCAGACTCTTCCAATCTGCATTAGCTTCGGCACGCTTGACTAGCTGTTTACACAAATTTCGAATACCTGGCTTGCTCAAACGATGGTCAAACGGGACACGAACTGTAAGCCGCTGCCTAACATTCAAGTCAAACCTCCTACGAATGACCCCGGATAGAATCAATCTAAGAGAGCAGCGTGTCCTCTTCTCCGAAAATGCACGAATGGCCAAAAAACACCTAACCAAGTTGCCGAAATCCCAGCAGTAAAGTTCTTTCCATCGGGCTGGTTTGGCCAGTAACTCGGCCAAGAAGGGTTTCAAATAACTCAGCTTAGAGCAAAAGGATACAATATTATCGAAAATCACCAAAGCACCCTCCCGAAAAAAAACGCGACATTTCTTCAGCACCCCGCTAACTCCTTCAGATTTCACAATCGAGGTACCAAAACGACGCTTCAGCAACTTCCAGTTATCCAACAGTCTCCCCCCATCCCCACAATCTCGACCTCGGTCTTCCCTTTACTTAAGCAGCCATCCAAAATTCGAATCAAGGAAGCTGAGGCACCTCCGATGGTGGATCAAATGACATATGCTGTTTGATAACGGATTTTCCCAAGCTCCTGCCATCCCTAAGCTTCTTCCTACACCGTTCCCTCTTTCCACTTCTCCTACGTGAGATGGTCCCCAGGATTGGTCACTGCGTGTGAAGATCATGCATGACATGTACACATCTGCGTGAGATGGTCCCCAGGACCCATGCATCACATTCCGTTCTCCTTACTTAGGCCTACTCCCTGCATCTTTGTTCATAGTTCGGGGACCAAGTCCCCACTTGCAGAAATTCTTCATTTCCGGCCGTCCATCTCTGCAATCTACTGTCAGAAATAAAGGATATGGGTAAGTTGTACTTGCTCATAGTTCCGGGCCCCAGTAGCAGGAGTTTAGACTTGGCTTCTTGAGTACGCACCTGTTCCTGCCATCCGATCTGCCATCCGATCTGCCATCCGATCTGAACATCTGATGGATGTCCAAATATGCTGTGTGGCTGGAAAAAAAGATATGTACTATTTTTAGACGTAGAACACTTCAGAAATTTCGCAGTGCGTAATAGTGTACTGGGAAGGTTTGTACTTGATGAAGCTTGGGATTTCATCAGCCATAGTACTTGCAACTCCTGTCCCGTAGATCGGAGGTGCGCTGAACAATGCTCCCGCGGACCGGGAAGCAGGGGATCCGCTAAGGAAATAGAAAAACAATGCTGAGGGGAGGATTCTCTGAGCACAGGGGGAAAAAAAAGAGAAAAGAGAAAAGGAGCCTCCAACTGGGCCCTTTCATAGTGGTTCCCACAGGCCACTCACTACCTCCGGCCCAGCGCCCAGGCCAGAAGTGTCATATGCCCCAAGTGTCATGCTCTTACTTCTCACACCGGTAAGAGCCGAAATTAGCTGGGCAGAGCAGCAGCATGGCTGCTGACGAATGTATGTGTTCTACTCGAACATGCTGCGTACCGTCTTCCCCGGAACATAACACATATGCGTTGTATTCAAGTTTTTTGTTAAAAAATCGATGATTCAAAGAGAATACGTCTGTGTTCTACTGGAACATGAGGGCTGTTAGAACAGAAAACGTGTATGCCTTGTACTCGAATAGAAACAACCAACCTATGCGTTGTTGTATTCGTTTACAATGCATATATGAGTTATGTTCAGGGGAAGACGGTAGGCCTACCAAAGCCTACCAGGTTGCACTTGCACTTGGGCCCACCCAAGTTGCTGGAAAATCCCTACCGGCTACATGCCAAACTCCCCATTTGTCCTTGTCTTGTCCAATTTCTATCCTATCCCTGCAGTTCCCACACTGCTGATCTGCCCCTCCTGTGACTCAGGAACACAGTGCAGGAGGACACAGTTAGTACATGGAATAGCAATCAGGTCATGTGGAGACTTAGAGACCCATACAAGCAAACACGAATCTCACTCAAAGCGCGGAAATCTCAGCAAGTCAAGTCAGACTACCGTCTTCACCCGAATAGAACGTCGGGTAATTATCGCCGTATCTGGGCTGAAAGTTTTGTCAAATACAGGTATAATGACCGGGCGTTCTATTCGGGTGAAGACGGTAGCATTCAGCAATACTCAGAAAACTGCATAAATCTCAGAGTGATTCTGTGCGGGCCATTGCATCTGGAGAAAAAAAGGGGTTTAGCATGGACCCATAGATAAACAATATTGCAAGGAAAATGAGCGATAGCGAACTTCAGAAATCAAACAGCATCATACACATAAGACCAGATAGTCATGCCCTCGAACCAATAGCAGAATTGCATCACGAGTTCCACCAAATAAGAACACAGCAAAAGCTCATGATTGAATATGCTGGAAAAGTTTCATCATCATCAACGAAGAACCAATGTCGATATCCTATCTGGCGCTCGGCGTCCAGACTACAGATGGCAGATCCTATCTAGCCTAATCTACAATGCTGCCGATGACGTCAACAGCTCCCCGAAGTACGAGCAGATCTCGGCCAATGTCGTACGCTTCAAGCACCAGGTATGTCTCTCGTATCACTCACAACCTCGTTCCCCAACTCACAGTTGCCACATGCACCCAAGGACCACCATGCGCCCCATCCAGCATACAGCAGCGCAGCTCGGCTATGGCTGCCTGCTCCTTCCAGCTCGCCCGTGAGCGCATGAGCGCTGGCCAGCGTCAGCGCAGCAGCGCTTGCGCAGCATGCAGCCAGTGCCTGAATGCCCAATGCGGGAGGGGGGCTCTGTCGCCTAGCTCGGAGACAGGACCGACAGTTGGTACTGCAGGAGGGGGGCTCTGTCGAGGAAAGGGTACACTCGGCCCTACGGGTCGTCGGTCCGGCCGCCGCAAGCCAGGGTCGGGGGAGGACCAGCCCACAAAAGTGGCGCCGTTGCCGGGGATGAGCATTTCTCCCGCGGCCGTGGCCGGCTCAAAGGACTCGGTGTACGGGGAGGACCAGCGTGACAGGCAGCGGTAGGGAAAGTCTGGGGCGTTTTGCAATTTTTCTGGCATCAAGTCCTTCGGCACACGGCTTCAAGGTAGTCTTCATCGGGTTCTACGCGGTTCTTCTCAAGCGGCATCGGCGAGAGCTTTATTGGGGGGGAGAGGGGCTGTTGTTGGGCTTGTTGGGTGTGAGGGGCTTTGGTTATTGGGACTTGTCTCCTTGGCTTTTTTTGCAGGTCCGCTCTGGCCCGCTTGTGATCTCGGCTCCCACTTCCGGCCTTCGAGGAGTAAAGCAGGTCAGTTCCTTTTTGTGTGCTTGGTTTTTTGCGCATGTTTATTTCTAAAAACTTAAAAATTAAGGGGGTGCACAGTTTGCTTGAGGGGTCTGAATGAGGGTGAAGAACAAAGAAAGGGTGGGAAGAAGAACAGTCCGGGAAAATAGTGTAAGGGGGTCTGCTCAAGGGGAAGAGAGAGAGAGGGGGAGTGGGAGAGAGGAGAGAGAGGGCCGAGAGGGTCCGGGGGCGCTGTCTATTTGGGACCCAAGGGGGTCGCCAAGTATTCTTGATCCGCACAGGTTGTGGAGGGCACCTACCCGGGGGCGAAGTCCCGCACGAGAGAGGGTGTCTAGAGAGGGGTTAGGGGCTTCGGTTCTCGACCCGCGAGGGCTGACGACGGTTCCAACTCCCACAAGGGAGCGGGACTCTCAAACGGGACCGGTCCGGGACTTGGGGGAGAGGAGACTGGTGTTACGGGTACCGGGGCGAGGGGGAGAGAGAGACACGCCTACCAGTCTTAGCGAGGGCGTTAGAGAAGAAGGGGGTACTTGGGGGACCTTGGACGAGGGATCGGAGGCCGAATCCTGGGTGGACCGGTGTCTAGCCGATTTCTCGGACTCGGAACTAGGGGACTATTAGGACTATGATAACGGATATTGAAGATTCAAGGTACGTATACTTATCAACCTAACCTGAGAGCCTCTTCCTAGAGCTCCGCTCTTCCTGATTTTCCAGTGATTCCAAGAGAGAAAAGAGGCAGCGGGAGGCAGAAAAGGAAGAAGGGAACGATGTGCGAAGAGTTCACAATGAGGAGAATGGGGAGGGAGTAAATAGGCTAGTGATTTTTGATAAATAGGTGGATCTTGTCCTGGGACCCGGGTAATTCCACGCTTGAGGTGGGCCGAGTAGAGGCGTGGTACCGAATAGGCTAACTTAGGACTAGAGGTCGGTTCAGTGGGGGACATAGGACCCAGGTGTGTGACTTCGGTCCAACTTCGGGGAGGGGGTTGCCACCCTTCCTCGGGGATAGCCTGTGTCCGCGGCTAGTCTCTAGGCCGGGAGTGGGGAGGAGTCTCTCAGCGGGGGAGGACAGGAAGGTAGCCGAGTGAGACGGCGTTCCTTCTCTAGTCCATTTGATCCTTCTGAGCTCACAAGCTTCTCTTCCTTGCGGGATAGAGGTGGTCTCTCGAGTGGCCAAAAGGAAATAGGAACTTAGGGAATTTTCCTTTGATTATACTGCATGAGCCTAGAAGCCGCTCCAGAATGGATTAGTGTGTGTACGTACGGAAGTGTTGACGTGTGGTGTTACTCCTTTCGACTATGGACGGGTGACTTTGATGTGGGTGTCTATGTAGAGGAGGGGCAAAATCAAGGAGAGGACTTTCTTCGTGGGTGGGAAGAGGCGATAGGCCACTCCCGCGGTTCGCGGGAGGAATTGAGGGGTTACGGGTACAAGTATTTCTACTCTCTAGGATATCGAACCTACCCCAGAGGTGGTCGCCCGACGCCGGTAATTCCGGACGCTTATCTCAATGGGTCGGATGAATAGAAAGTGCTAGTAGGGATTGTGGAGAGAGTGGTGAGAGCGGCGAATACATGAGCTTGAGGCCTTTGGAGTTTGAACCCGCAAGAATAAGTGTAGGTGATCGAGGCGGGTAAACGTGTGGTGCTATACCTTCTACTGGTGGACCGGCCACTTCGACATAGCCTTGTACGTAGAAGAGGGTGTAGATAGGGAGGCAGGATATTTGGATAGCTGGGAGGAAGCGATCGGTCACGCACAGCTCGAGAGGCAACTGCTGGGGGCTTACGAGATTAACTACTTCTACTCGTTGGGGTGTAGGACGTTTTCACGAGGGGGTAGGCCTGTTCCCACTATTCCGGACGCTTTCCTGTACGGGTCGGACGAGTGGAGGGCGCTGGTTCAAATCATAGAGGAGATAGTCCAAGGGGATGGTTAGGATCGTTGAGGGTACTGAGGAAGAAGGGGTTCGGATAGAGAAGGCGGATTTAAGCAAAGACAGGGAGTGCTTCAACGTCCCCTTAGACCACCGCACGGAGAGGTATTTAGCCGGTCGCGAGAGAGGGTTAGAGCTAGAACGAGGGGTTTTTCTTTGGGCTCGTTTCGCGGTAGGAACTTGGGAGGGGGACAGGTGGTCCCGGAACAGGCCCCAGAACGGGAAGAGACCCAGGCGAACGGTGATCCGTGCGGAAGGAACTGTCTACTTAAGTAAGGAGGCCTGGATCGATTATGTCACTCACTTGGTCCTGGGTTGGTACCGCGCGGATCATTAGGAGGCACGAGCGGGTCCGATTTTGAGGCAGATCTTTGAGGCGGAACCCCTTAGACACTGCCCACCCGTTGAGGTAAGGGTGACCTGCGCGCGAGACGAAGAATACCCCCGCGCCACAGGGTGCGTCAGGGCCATATTCCCATCATTCGTTTTTCGAAGGGTGAGCGTGAAGGAGGAGCCGTATGACAGGGTTGTGCGGTCCATAGTGCGAGAAAGGGGGTGGCAGCTCTCTGTTAGGTCACTCCATTGGTACTACACCTATTGCGTGGATAACCCGGTACCATACGGGATCAAGGCATGTAGGATTTGTGTCGGGATCTTTAGGGAGTCTACCCGGGACCGCGAGGGAGGAAGGGACTACGGATACCAAAGAGTCTTCGGGGTGCCACATAAAATGTTATAAATGAATGGTGTTCCATGATAGAGAGCAGGGATGCTTCTTAGAATCCTCTTTAGAGGACCGTGAGGCCCTTCGGCTGGTCCCTAGCAACGGGGAAGTCCCTGATTGGGAAAGGATAGAGGGGGGGAGGTCCACGGTTAGTGGGGAACTCGTGTGGGTAGAGTTCAAAGAACTAGAAGGCCAAGGTCTTGGACGGAGTCTTGAAGTAAACGCGGTTACTTTCATAGCACCGGAGGCTTGGGCGAAGCTTGTGGTACCCCTAATTCTGGGACAAGGGGGTGGGCTGGAAAAATTGTTGCGAGAGGCGAGAGAGGTGAGAGGGGAGTGGGTAAGTAGGGTTAGAGAGCGATTTGCATTCGTGTCCGTGAAAAGGGAGAGATTCGCAAGGGAAAGAGAGTTTCCAAGGTCAAGTTACCCGTTAACTGTGAGGGTGCCGTCCTACCTGTTCCCTAGAGCAAACGAGGGAAAGATAGTGTCTTCTAGAGAGGGGTAGGAGTTTGGGGCTTACCTTCAGGGCCCTGTGGATACTATATACACACTGCATCGATCAGGGTATTCCGCCGCGCAGGAAACTCTGGGGTATTTTCTGAAGACTAGGTTCTCTAGAAAAACCCTTCACTCTCTCTCCGGAAAAATATCGCACGTGAGTCCTTAGAACGACGATAGCAGATGGTGAAGTTCATGCTCAGTGAAAACGGGGTGGTAGAATCGATAGAGGCCAGTGACGCCGAGAAGGTTTTAGTTCCAGGGAACCCTCAAGTGACTCCTTATTGGATGAGCGTTGAGAAAGGGGGATTGATCAGAGAAGGGGCCTACGTGTGGGTTCGGGCTCGAAGGCTCACTTGGACGGAAGGTGTGAAAAGGGGAGGCCCCCCCGACCTCGGTCGTTTCCTGGAGATTCAGGCTACCATTTTCTTCAACGAAGAGGTGTGGACTGAAGTCTGGAGAGGCTTGGTAACCGGGCAACTCACGCATTTTGAGTACCAAGAATCCGCGAGGCTGTTGGCAAACAACCTGGTGTTAGCTGACTACGAGGAAGGAACTTTCGAGTCGTGGTCGCTAGTGTCCTTCGCCGAGCCCGGAGAGGTCCCTCGCGCGTCCGGGGTCCTCCACGCTAACCTACCCCAGTTCGTGGCCAGTTCGTTCCTAAGAGACCCGGATGAGAGGGTAGTAGTGGTGCTTAGGGCGGCTCGAGAATCCGGGGTGCGAGCTAGGGGTTTGTTCTGGCTTTATACTCGATGCGTCGACGCGGGAGTTCCCCCAAGGAGTGAGTTATCCGCCATATTCGGGAGATTGAGAGAGTTTGAGGGACTCCGATCCCTCGTCGCGGATGTTCCGTACGCCCGCCTCTTCGGGGAAGAGCAGGTGTCTAACTGGCGGGGTTTCGAGGGCCGATGATAAGGGGGATCCCGAGAACTCCTTGGGCGTCCATAGAGCCCGTAGAGGATACCGGGGAGGTTGTCAGTGTCACTCTGCCTAGGGCCCGATTGACTGAACCGACTAGGACTCTCCTGCGAGAAGAAGGGGGGATCCGGCGCGGTAAGGCTTTCATACGATTTGCGGTGAGTCGCTAGGGGAGGGTTGTAGTTGGAGAAGCCCGAATATTCCTTTCGAAGGAGGGGCTTGTTGAGATAGCGCGTAGCTTACGGATTGGGCAGGACCCTCCCTGGGACACTCGAGCCGTGAGAGGCCGGCTAGGAAAATTAGTAAAGGAGTTGAGGCCTCACGAAGGGTGCGACGAGGAATATCTAGTGACCTACGGGGGTTGGGAAGAAGTACCGCGGTTCATCTCCAGCGAGCTGGTGGAGGTCCCCCGTTTCATTTTTGAGCGGGTTTACCCCTCCGAGGCTGTAAAAAGGGTTGTAGAAAGAAGGGTTTCCATCCTACGTCAGTTCAGGTTCACGGGGTCGGACCTTCACACCTTGTTAACCTGGTGTTTTCGGGATCCCTATAGAAACGATTGGTCGACTCTAGAGGACCTGGGTTACGCCTTTGAAGGGTGGGGTCAACACGCGAGGGAGTCTAAGATATCGTGGAGATACTTAGGTAAGATCTGCGAGGGAGAGCTAGCGGGGTTGGACCCCTCAGACTTGATTCGGATAACAATTGCGTATCGTCGACGGAAGTTAGGGGATGACCGAGCCGGACCTTGAGGAGCTTGTAGGGTTGGATAGAGTAAGGGAAGAGGTTCGTCGGATCCTCGCTCTGTGCTGGGAGGAAGAAAGGAGGGCTAGGTCTGGGTCCTTAGCTAGGATCAAGCGGCTTGAGACAGCTGCAATCGCTATCCTAGATGAGGTGACAGTAGATCTTTTCACGCGGTGAGGGGATGAGAGCCTCGTTTGTCTCCAATAGGATCCGTTGGGAATTAGAGACCTACGAGGACGGTAGCGAAGTTAGGATCGAAGGAAGTGCAGAGCTTAACCCGGAATTCGGAGAGGACCGGGTAGTCCACGCCGAGACAAAATTTCTACTGGAGGTCCGATGGCTGGCCTTGTGGAAGAGAAGGAGCTGAACCGCGCTAGCTACCTTTTCAGTCCACATTAGAGACGCGGGTGGCGTGAGGTTCTCGAGGGCTTGGAGAGAACCTTTGGTGGAAGTAGAAAGAAGATTCGAGGAGGACTCTAGGTATCTAGGCGTGCCGCTGACGTCTATGACACACCTTGTGGAAACCCGATTTTGGGATAGAACGGGAGAGTACGAGGAGGCTTTGCGCCAAATTTTGAGAGGGGACAGAGAGACCGGTCGTGCTAAGTGCGAGGACTCGTTGGTCGAGGCCGCCGCAAGGTTGGCAGGCGTAAGATGAGGCTCCTATGATTAGATACGAAAGGGGGGACCCTTATGGTACCTTTGATAGGGCTCTAACATGGGGAGCAAGATATGGAGTGACTCTCCCGAGAGTTAGAGGAGAAGGAGAGGTGACTACCGAGCTCTTTGAAATTCAGGAGCAAGGGACAATGGTCAGGTTCTCAGTGGCGTCCGAGGGGAATGGTTGCACGAGGAAGGCAGAAATCTTTTTGTCTCCTGACGCCCGGCTAATCTTCGCAACTGAATTAGCGGAAGGGAAAGATCCTCTAGGCATCGCCGAAAGGGCCCTAGAACGATTGAGGAGATTGAGAGGGGGTGGCACCGGGGGCCCCGTGATTGATAAGGTACAATTCCGAGGGAGGACGGAAGTTCCGAGAGCGGCCCACGGGAGAACTTGGAATATCCCTACCTGGGCCTATCGACTACTCTATGCCGACAACGAGACCGTGAGGAGAGTCCGAGTGAGGAGTCAGGTGATAGAAAAATTTCCACTGGGTGAAGATAGAGGGCATGAGTTATTCACCCAGTGCTGGGAGTCGAGAGAGGACACCGACTTCGAGTGGTGGGCGCGCATTGGAGAGTTCATCAAGCCCCTGTTCTCCGGACAGCCAGGTGATGTGGACAGGGAGTTGATTAGGAGATGTGCGCAAGAAGGGGTTAGGGACATCTCGGACCTGGAGATCGCAAATCTTGCATTGGCCGCTAGCGAGGAGAAGAAACTGAGAGATTCCTGGTGGACTGTGACCAACGAGGAGGCGGGGGGAGAAAGTGCTGACGAGGACTTTAGTGAAGAGAAGGGGGGATCGGAGGAAGAAGAGAACTCGGAAGATAACGCAGACAGTAGTGAGGGGGACGAGCCGGAAGGTAATGCGGGGGATAGTGAGGGGAGCGACTAGAGATTGCCAATAAGGGTGCATGGAGAGTGAAGTAGAGGCTGGTCTCTCTAGTCCGCCGGAAACCACTGAAAGAAGGGGAGTAGTGAAGAGCCCCGAGTTGGGGGCCAGTCTAAGTAGGGTAGTGGAAGAAATGACGAAGGGAGCAAAGACGCTAGATAGGGCCGAGGGGAGTCCGGAAATGACTTTGGGAGAAAGACAAGCCTTGGAGGGGCAAAGGGCTAGCACGGAAGTGCGAGTGCACAGGGATGTGGGGCCGCGGGTGCCGGTGTTAGGAAACCCGGGGAGGGGTCGCCTACCGTTCGCTGAAGCCAAGGGCTACGGCGCCTGTCACTCGCCGCGCCCGCTTCCGAGGTCCTCAGCGACCAGCAGGCATCGAAGTCGGCCCCGTCACGCTCCCTATTTTCTTTTTTTCTTCCTTTTTGTAATTTAGCAGCTTCGCTCAGCAAGGTGTTCCAACAGTCAATTGGTATCGCTCACCAGTACGTTTCTGCAATCAATTAATAATTCAGCCAATTCACGCACCAGGGGGTTTCAACAGTCAACCGGTGTCACACAGCAATGCGTTTCAACAGTCAATAGCCACCCCACGCAATGGTGAGTTTTTAGCAGTCAGCTGGGAACAGCAACTAGGCCACCACAGTAAGTTTCACAATCAATTTTGGATGTGCCACCCCACTTTCTCTTTCTCCCCCTTTTGCTGTTCTCCCTCCCTTACTCATGCTGTTCTCTCTCCCTCAGTCTCGCTGCTCTCTCTCTCCCACTCTCGCTGTTCTCTCTCTCACTCTTTCGCTGTTCCCTCTCTCTTAGTCTCTCTCTCTCTCTCTGTACTCACGTTCTTTGTACTTCCTCTTCCCTCTCTCTCTACTCCCGCTCTCTGGGTTCACAGTCCCAATCCCGTCTCCGCATGCATGCTCTCCCGTTATCCCGTCACACCTGCCCACCGATAACGTCCCTGGCCGTACTGAATCGACAGTCCCTCCTCTCGGGGGAAACTCCGATCGAGCAGCAGACTACCAATCACAAGCCAGAGGGCCKTCCCAAGGTAAACAAGCCCCCCTTTTCGGGGGAMAAGCTGTTGGGGTGTCGGCTTATTATAGTTACCGAACACGGTCTTTCCACTCGAACGGGCCAATTAAGTGGTGACTTTTACTTTCACTGACCTCAAGGTATTTCGGGAGCTGGCAATTCAATCTGACGCCCTTTTTATGGGAAAGTCGACAATAATTTAAACGATCACCCCCTTTTTTTTTTTGTATTAGCATACCAAGTCCGAGTGTTCCTGAAGATCGTTTTGATCGTCGTTCACCCTTGAAAGCAAAGGACTCGTAATCTGGAGAGTCTCTCTCAGAAATAATTTAATTAACAAAGAGTTTTCTGTCCAGTCAGCCGACACAAGAGTTCCAGTGGACTGCCCATGGTTGATTGTTGATCATCAGAAAGGGGTCAGCATATGCATAGTCTGCAGAGATCTCTCAAAAATTTGAGTAAATTAATACTCCGAAGTACTCTAGTCTCAGTAGACTAGCCTGGATTGATTGCAGCTCATCAAAGTAAGCCGCAAGATGGATTCGCAGGAATGTTTTTCGCAGAACTAATTAATTTAACACTCGAAGATGCTAGAGTCTCAGTAGACGGGTCTCGATTGATCATTGCTCATCAGCGAAAGGCCCAACACGCATTGCCTGAAATGTTTTCTCAATGATAATTAAATTCATAAAGTCTTTCTCACCCAGTCCTTCGGCGTGTTACAGCCCTTCCTTCTACTCTCTTTCTCTCCATCCCTCACTCACCCCTRMCCGACGTTCTTTACTACCCGCGAACTCACTTTTCCCACTCRAACTTTGTGGGCACAMAGCCATCCACGAGCCAACATTCCCGATCGCGTCAGTTACCCTCTTGAACAGGAGCAGTGATTACCTTCCTTTCTTGTAGACAGCCAGTGTCACGAGTCTACCTCTGTCGTTAGTGGCTGGCTCGCCTGCTACAGTTACAGCTGATTCTGCCGTTTATCAGTAATAGCTAACCCCGCACTCAATCGGTCCCGGTCAGAATAGCTGACACRGTATCCGGACATGCAGCTCTCATCTGGTACAATCCTYCGTGCACTGCTCACACTATACGCACCGTTCTTCCTTAGTGGCTGCCCCCAGTAGCGGGGATTCCCTGCCCCTCAGCCGATTGCAACAGGTCTGCYGTGTCTCAGTCCGAACCACGATCGCAGCGCCCACTTTCGCCTGGGACCACACTCTCTTCTYTCTTTCTGAGATGGCTATGAAGGCCCACTACCTTCAGCAACGCGCACCATCTGTCCCACCGCTCAAGCGGGCTTCTCGCTCGATTGCCCTTGAGCAGCGCAGCGTTCCGCCGCTCCATGCACGAGACTCCTCTCGAGTTTCCCCTCCTCTCTTTGATGACTTCCATAACCGCTACCTCACCGCAGTGGCGAGAGCGGGGAACACCTTGCACGTCTTTCCCAATCCCCCTCTGTCCACTGTCCCCGCCTGCATACGTACTGTGACGCGGGTTGGGTACACCGTGCATACCCCCCGTGCTCTCTAGTCCCCTTTCCCTTTAAGGTTTTCCCGCACAGCTGAACGTGGTCTTTCCTCCTCCCAGGTCCAATCCGTAGGCCTTCGTAGGCCAAAGGTAAAAGCAGGGCAAGGCCCAACACTGGTACAGTGGAACCCATATACAGCCTCAGCGGGACCTGCAACTGAAACCTGCTGTAAAAAAAAAGCCAGATACTTCAGTATGGAAGGTACCCGTACCAAACTTGTCACTTTTACGCTCCAAAGCGAACCACGGTACTGAAAGGCAATTGTATTGTACCAGTTGCCAACACAAAAGCCAAACCGCAGTCCAGCTGTTGCTCCCAACACCCAGTTACCATGCTTGTTCCGTATCTGTCCCGGATCAGAGTGTCGGGCCGAATCAAAAATAGCCACTTGACAATTCTGAGCTGCCAATACCGAACGTGCAAGTGATGTAGTGATGTGCATCATACCGATGCCGGATACCGTAGAAAACTGAAAAGCCAAGGTAGTTCCGAACCTATTCCGGACCTGAAACAACCATCCCCGAGCCTGTAAAAAAAAAGCAGGCGCGTGTACCACTTCGGCGCCGAGCCAATGCCGTATCAATACCGACCCCGAAAAAGATCTGCGGCGTGTAACTCAGCGATGCTAAACCAATGCCGAACACGAGACAACCGTACCATGYCGATGCCGAATCRATACCGAGCCAACACCGAATCTGAGAACATGTCAAMTGCCGCACAATACCGTGGTCCCAAAGCTGAAATAAAGCACCATAGTGGCACCAAATGTGGAATAAATAGCCGCAGTGACGGTGCCGAACCTGGGTTAAATATCCGTGATAACGCCGAACCTGGGATAAACTGCCGCCAACGTCTCTAACCTGGAATAACTGTCGTAGYAGCCCCGRCCCTGAGAATAAATCGYCGTACCTGTCCCAAACCTGAAAATAASTCACCGTTGTGAAACAACTGTCACCGGYCAGACACCGTAGTACGAAGCCACTCCGTAACAACCCTCATATCCGTACTGAACCAAACACTATAGTCGACCCAAGATAGCACCACCCCATGYTGTCCATGCGATCGTCCTCGGACTKTCACAGTGAAGTTAGTAAATAGGTGGATCGGGAAAGTGGCACGAAAACCTTGATCATCAGATTGGCGAAAAGGGTTGCGATCCAGAGAAGATTGATTAATCGGGGTTCAGAGCCGACGGTGGGAAATCCAAGCAAAATCAGGCCAACCATCGAATAATCATCGGTTCTTGTTCGTTCCATCATTTTTAATCATCCCACCCCTTTTTTTAACTCTATTACCCGAAATAGTAAAATAATCGTAAACCTACCAAAAATAAATTCCGAGAAAGTCTTAATKAAATTGTTGAAATTCTTWGTWCCTTTCCTCCTTTATCGTTTTTAATMTTTTCCTTTGTTTGCAATTCCATTGCCGGAAAACATAAAAATAACGGAGTATTTTCTCCAAAACTCAAATGCTGTGAAAAACAAGGAAATTAAGGAATATTACGTTTTTCTCTTCCCTCCTACTGATCTCAATCTCTTCTCCCATCTTTGATTTAGATACCAAAAATGACAAAAATTTGAGGCGCTATTTTGACCTCGATCATACGCTGCAAAGAACGTCGCCGCGGGGTTAGTCCCCGCGATGCCCCCTCGCGGCAGGTCAATTCGGGTCTAACCCTCTGAACGGCCGGAAATGACGGTCCGTTGATGTGCCGAGTGCGACCACTCATCTTGCCATTTTTTAGGGTTACCCGTAAGGTCTAGCGCACCCAAAATCAAGGGCGCCCCGAGGTCCCCTAATCTCCGCTGCATGGTCTAACCAGAGTACCATCAAAACTCAGACTCGTGTTCGCGCCTAAGTCCCAAAACCGTAGATTTCAGGCGGTGCACTGCTTGCGGCCTCCTGACAGTTAGCCCAGACCACTTCTCGACGCCCCCGTCGAGCCCTAGCAACTTACGTCAGACGAAGCAGATGAGCTTCAGGGTTATGGCCCGTAAAGGACACCCACGTCGGCGCTCAATTGTCTTATGTTTAAGTTTGTTACGAGTCCTGGGGCTAAGAAGATGCTTCTTGATTCTCCTGTTTCTTCTGGTTTTTGGTCCCGTCACGATCCTCTTTTTCTTCTGTCTTTGCCCCGAGA
>BFEA01000622.1:391193-418350 GCA_003427395.1 Chara braunii | reverse complement strand
TGTAGAATTTTAAATAATTATTTTGATTTTTAATTAATTTTAAATGACAAATTATTACTTAAAACAAATTTACAACTTAAATTATTTAATAAAACGAAATTCCCAATATTGATTAATTTCAATTTGGTCCCCTGGATTTATACAAAATTTTCTCATCACCGGTCGGATAGAAAGACTTGTATCCGCCCGGCTATGCACCGCCCTTCCCTAACTTAGGGTTAGGGTTTTACCCTAATTAAGGTTTCCCCCAATTAGGGTTTTAGGGTTTTGCGCGTTACCGCACGCCACCACGTACAACTTCTCGAGGCATAAAATTTTTCGTCCGTTTGTAGTCAGTTAAAAGCCGGGTTCCCTCGGATCACTTTTGCCGCAGACTTCTGTTTCCGTTTTATTTTTATAAAAATACAAAGAAAATCACTATTTCCTTTTAATTTTCCCCTCTTTTCTTGTCTGTTGGCTGTCACTACTCGTCCAAACGGAGTCCGTTTTCCCCGACTAAGGTCTCAAAATGTCGGGAAAAATACAAGGACCAACTTTGGTCCGCTCGGGCGGGTTTTACCTAATTTCGCTCCGTTTCTTCGTAATTAAAATAAAAGGAAATTCATGATTTTCGGAATTTTAATTAGAAAAATACAAAAAATTCCATATCTCCTTTTCTAGCCGTTAGAATTTCTCCTTACGAGGTCCTCAGCGACCGTTCGCTGAAGCCAAGGGCTACGGCGCCTGTCACTCGCCGCGCCCGCTTCCGAGGTCCTCAGCGACCAGCAGGCATCGAAGTCGGCCCCGTCACGCTCCCTATTTTCTTTTTTTCTTCCTTTTTGTAATTTAGCAGCTTCGCTCAGCAAGGTGTTCCAACAGTCAATTGGTATCGCTCACCAGTACGTTTCTGCAATCAATTAATAATTCAGCCAATTCACGCACCAGGGGGTTTCAACAGTCAACCGGTGTCACACAGCAATGCGTTTCAACAGTCAATAGCCACCCCACGCAATGGTGAGTTTTTAGCAGTCAGCTGGGAACAGCAACTAGGCCACCACAGTAAGTTTCACAATCAATTTTGGATGTGCCACCCCACTTTCTCTTTCTCCCCCTTTTGCTGTTCTCCCTCCCTTACTCATGCTGTTCTCTCTCCCTCAGTCTCGCTGCTCTCTCTCTCCCACTCTCGCTGTTCTCTCTCTCACTCTTTCGCTGTTCCCTCTCTCTTAGTCTCTCTCTCTCTCTCTGTACTCACGTTCTTTGTACTTCCTCTTCCCTCTCTCTCTACTCCCGCTCTCTGGGTTCACAGTCCCAATCCCGTCTCCGCATGCATGCTCTCCCGTTATCCCGTCACACCTGCCCACCGATAACGTCCCTGGCCGTACTGAATCGACAGTCCCTCCTCTCGGGGGAAACTCCGATCGAGCAGCAGACTACCAATCACAAGCCAGAGGGCCKTCCCAAGGTAAACAAGCCCCCCTTTTCGGGGGAMAAGCTGTTGGGGTGTCGGCTTATTATAGTTACCGAACACGGTCTTTCCACTCGAACGGGCCAATTAAGTGGTGACTTTTACTTTCACTGACCTCAAGGTATTTCGGGAGCTGGCAATTCAATCTGACGCCCTTTTTATGGGAAAGTCGACAATAATTTAAACGATCACCCCCTTTTTTTTTTTGTATTAGCATACCAAGTCCGAGTGTTCCTGAAGATCGTTTTGATCGTCGTTCACCCTTGAAAGCAAAGGACTCGTAATCTGGAGAGTCTCTCTCAGAAATAATTTAATTAACAAAGAGTTTTCTGTCCAGTCAGCCGACACAAGAGTTCCAGTGGACTGCCCATGGTTGATTGTTGATCATCAGAAAGGGGTCAGCATATGCATAGTCTGCAGAGATCTCTCAAAAATTTGAGTAAATTAATACTCCGAAGTACTCTAGTCTCAGTAGACTAGCCTGGATTGATTGCAGCTCATCAAAGTAAGCCGCAAGATGGATTCGCAGGAATGTTTTTCGCAGAACTAATTAATTTAACACTCGAAGATGCTAGAGTCTCAGTAGACGGGTCTCGATTGATCATTGCTCATCAGCGAAAGGCCCAACACGCATTGCCTGAAATGTTTTCTCAATGATAATTAAATTCATAAAGTCTTTCTCACCCAGTCCTTCGGCGTGTTACAGCCCTTCCTTCTACTCTCTTTCTCTCCATCCCTCACTCACCCCTRMCCGACGTTCTTTACTACCCGCGAACTCACTTTTCCCACTCRAACTTTGTGGGCACAMAGCCATCCACGAGCCAACATTCCCGATCGCGTCAGTTACCCTCTTGAACAGGAGCAGTGATTACCTTCCTTTCTTGTAGACAGCCAGTGTCACGAGTCTACCTCTGTCGTTAGTGGCTGGCTCGCCTGCTACAGTTACAGCTGATTCTGCCGTTTATCAGTAATAGCTAACCCCGCACTCAATCGGTCCCGGTCAGAATAGCTGACACRGTATCCGGACATGCAGCTCTCATCTGGTACAATCCTYCGTGCACTGCTCACACTATACGCACCGTTCTTCCTTAGTGGCTGCCCCCAGTAGCGGGGATTCCCTGCCCCTCAGCCGATTGCAACAGGTCTGCYGTGTCTCAGTCCGAACCACGATCGCAGCGCCCACTTTCGCCTGGGACCACACTCTCTTCTYTCTTTCTGAGATGGCTATGAAGGCCCACTACCTTCAGCAACGCGCACCATCTGTCCCACCGCTCAAGCGGGCTTCTCGCTCGATTGCCCTTGAGCAGCGCAGCGTTCCGCCGCTCCATGCACGAGACTCCTCTCGAGTTTCCCCTCCTCTCTTTGATGACTTCCATAACCGCTACCTCACCGCAGTGGCGAGAGCGGGGAACACCTTGCACGTCTTTCCCAATCCCCCTCTGTCCACTGTCCCCGCCTGCATACGTACTGTGACGCGGGTTGGGTACACCGTGCATACCCCCCGTGCTCTCTAGTCCCCTTTCCCTTTAAGGTTTTCCCGCACAGCTGAACGTGGTCTTTCCTCCTCCCAGGTCCAATCCGTAGGCCTTCGTAGGCCRAAGGTAAAAGCAGGGCMAGGCCCAACACTGGTACAGTGGAACCCATATACAGCCTCAGCGGGACCTGCAACTGAAACCTGCTGTAAAAARAAAGCCAGATACTTCAGTATGGMAGGTACCCGTACCAAACTTGTCACTTTTACGCTCCAAAGCSAACCACGGTACTGAAAGGCAATTGTATTGTACCAGTTGCCAACACAAAAGCCRAACCGCAGTCCAGCTGTTGCTCCCAACACCCAGTTACCATGCTTGTTCCGTATCTGTCCCGGATCAGAGTGTCGGGCCGAATCAGAAATAGCCACTTGACAATTCTGAGCTGCCAACACCGAACCTGCAAGTGATGTAGTGATGTGCATCATACCGATGCCGGATACCGTAGAAAACTGAAAAGCCAGGGTAGTTCCGAACCTATTCCGGACCTGAAACAACCATCCCCGAGCCTGTAAAAAAAAAGCAGGCGCGTGTACCACTTCGGCGCCGAGCCAATGCCGTATCAATACCGACCCCAAAAAAGATCTGCGGCGTGTAACTCAGCGATGCTAAACCAATGCCGAACACGAGACAACCGTACCATGCCGATGCCGAATCAATACCGAGCCAACACCGAATCTGAGAACATGTCAAATGCCGCACAATACCGTGGTCCCAAAGCTGAAATAAAGCACCATAGTGGCACCAAATGTGGAATAAATAGCCGCAGTGACGGTGCCGAACCTGGGTTAAATATCCGTGATAWCGCCGAACCTGGGATAAACTGCCGCCAACGTCTCTAACCTGGAATAACTGTCGTAGCAGCCCCGGCCCTGAGAATAAATCGCCGTACCTGTCCCAAACCTGAAAATAAGTCACCGTTGTGAAACAACTGTCACCGGCCAGACACCGTAGTACGAAGCCACTCCGTAACAACCCTCATATCCGTACTGAACCAAACACTATAGTCGACCCAAGATAGCACCACCCCATGCTGTCCATGCGATCGTCCTCGGACTGTCACAGTGAAGTTAGTAAATAGGTGGATCGGGAAAGTGGCACGAAAACCTTGATCATCAGATTGGCGAAAAGGGTTGCGATCCAGAGAAGATTGATTAATCGGGGTTCAGAGCCGACGGTGGGAAATCCAAGCAAAATCAGGCCAACCATCGAATAATCATCGGTTCTTGTTCGTTCCATCATTTTTAATCATCCCACCCCTTTTTTTAACTCTATTACCCGAAATAGTAAAATAATCGTAAACCTACCAAAAATAAATTCCGAGAAAGTCTTAATGAAATTGTTGAAATTCTTTGTACCTTTCCTCCTTTATCGTTTTTAATCTTTTCCTTTGTTTGCAATTCCATTGCCGGAAAACATAAAAATAACGGAGTATTTTCTCCAAAACTCAAATGCTGTGAAAAACAAGGAAATTAAGGAATATTACGTTTTTCTCTTCCCTCCTACTGATCTCAATCTCTTCTCCCATCTTTGATTTAGATACCAAAAATGACAAAAATTTGAGGCGCTATTTTGACCTCGATCATACGCTGCAAAGAACGTCGCAGCGGGGTTAGTCCCCGCGATGCCCCCTCGCGGCAGGTCAATTCGGGTCTAACCCTCTGAACGGCCGGAAATGACGGTCTGTTGATGTGCCGAGTGCGACCACTCATCTTGCCATTTTTTAGGGTTACCCGTAAGGTCTAGCGCGCCCAAAATCAAGGGCGCCCCGAGGTCCCCTAATCTCCGCTGCATGGTCTAACCAGAGTACCGTCAAAACTCAGACTCGTGTTCGCGCCTAAGTCCCAAAACCGTAGATTTCAGGCGGCGCACCGCTTGCGGCCGCCTGACACCGGTAAACGAAGGGGTCGCCTAAGCCGCAAGAGGCGTTCCGGTGGAATCCCGGTGGGTGGACCTAATGGATGCGGAAGCAAGGTTAGAGGAAGCGCGGGAATTTCCTAGGGATAGACAGGGGTATCGACCACTTAGGAGGGAGGAAGAAGAGTGTCAGGACAGGAGGGACTTAAGAGAAGGGAGGTCAGCAGAAGGCGGCGGCAGGCCGCGGAGATGGGTCGAAAGGGTCCCGGAGGCCGTCACCGGTGAGAGGCAGGCCTTAGTGGGGCTAAGAACTGGCGCGGAAATGCGAATGCCTGCGCGGGAAGGGGCGATCGAGGGCTCGAGGGGCCTTCCTATAGAGTCTCAGTGGATGGATTTACTGGACGCAAGAATGGGAGAAACTCTAGAATTTCCAAGAGATAGGGTGGGGTACCGGCCACCCAGGAGAGAAGAGGAGGGGGGACCGAGTAGAAGGGGCCTTAGAGACGAGAGGCCGACGGAGGCTGGTAGTAGGCCACGGAGATGGGCCGAAAGAGAAGCGGATGCTGCATGGGCTCCCGGCGAGATGACGAGCAGGAGTCAGGGGGTGGAGGCCTGGAGGAGCTTTAGGGGGCAGGGCCACGCTCGATGGGAGACGGATTGGCCGGATGGGCGGGGCCGCTACGAGGAGGACCCCTGGGAACCCTGGGGCCGGGTGGAGGAGCCGGATCCCTCGTGGTACAAGCCGTACGATCCGACAATCAATGGGGCGATGAAAGGTCCCTATTTTCGCCGATACGACGACCGACGAGTCCCCTACTACGACGTCAACCTGGGTCTGGAGGCACTTTTCTTCGACGGACGGGATGTGACTGGGTTCGTGGAGAAGTGGGAGAGTTATGCTTACCGTAAAAGATTCTCTGAAAGAGAGTGGATCGACTCTTTTATCCAGCACGAGGACCCCGAGTTAGACCCCGCGATTCGGGCTATCTACCCCTCAGACGGACGGTGGAGGACCTTCAGGGCGAGCCTATTGCAGACTTTCGCCTGTGATGACTTGATCCCGACCGTGGAGGGCTTGCGACGAATTACAAGGGGGGAACGGGAGAGCTTGGTAGCCTTCACCCGTAGGTTCAAGCGCCTGTCTCAAGCCCTAGTGGATAGGGGGATGTTGTCTGAAGTAGATAGGTGCGTGATGTTCATGCTGCACCTACCCGAGGAAAAGAGGAAAGAGGTCCTTGAGAAGGCCCCGAGGGATTTCTGCCAATTTCGAAAAAGTTGCCGAGGTGGTTTTCTTAGGTGGAGGGGTAGATGTGAGGGAGTACATGAAAGAGACCTTGGACATGGCACTCCGCAACATGCAAGGCACACGGAACAATGGTCCAAGGGGGAGCGATAGACCGCCCCCGGGTCCACCTGGTCCCCGGTGGGGAGAACGGCCGACCAGATGGAGAAACGAATCAAGTGGCTAAGGAGGTTGGAGGAACGACCGGGAGATAGGGGGGAATCGTGGTTCCGATTGGGGGAGTTCCCATTGGAAGGACGCTAGAGATGAAAGGTGGGGAGACGACCCTCAAGCAAGGGCTTCTGGGCCACGACCGGAGGTTAGGACGCCACCGCCGCCGGCACCACCACCCCCGGCTTCGCCTGCGCCTATAGCGACGGCCACACAAGGGGGTCCGCGCCCCAACAACCCCCAAGCTCGAAGCGGGTGTGTCTACTGCAACGAAGAAAATCACATCAAAAGGGACTGCCCTTATCTCACGGAGGCCTTAAGGTTGGGGGTGGTCAAGCTGAATGAGAACAAGTGGGTCGTGTGGGGAGATAGCGGAGAGGCGGTCTCCTTTTACCCATCAATGAAGGTGAACTTGGACAAGAGGAATGCCCTCCAGGAGGCTAGGTTGGGGAAGAGACCGGAAATTGGGAGCTCCTCCAACACAGCTCATATCCAAATGACGGAGTCACCGGGGGGGGTGTCCATTAGGGAACCCCAGGTGTCAAGCATTAAGTTCATAGAAACCCAGCCCGAGGAAGAGAGGCCTTGCCTAAGGGTGAGAACGCAGGTTAGGACCGAGACATCCGAGAGCCAAGCGAGCGTGACGGAAGGTACGGAAGTAAGGAGCGGCGAAAATGACCAACCGATGGCCGATGCAAAAGCGGTGGAGGAAAAGAAGGAAGAGCCCACCTCACCCAAATCGCCAAAAAAGAGGGGGCCCAAAAAGTTTGAAATGAAGTGCACTTTGGATGAGATAGACACGGTAGCCCCCCTTAGGAGGACCCTGATGCAGCCTATGCAGTGCACACTTTTGGAATATCTAGCCGCCAACAAAAAGTGCCAGGGAAGAACTTCTAAGCATCACGAGGAAGGTAAGAGTTCCGCTCGCAGGGGGGCCCACGGTGCCGGTGGAGGGTTCAACCAAGGAAGAAGTACGGGCCTCCCGCATTACCATGGAGGAGCTACCTGCCAACTTCTTCTCGGGAGAAGAGGCCAAGAAATTCTATGTGTTAGGTAGCGGCCAGCTCCAGGCGGTGGTAAGTGGGAAGAAAATGAGGGCTCTAGTGGACAATGGGTCCGAACCTACGGTTTGTAGGTATTCCATTGCGCGGGAGCTGGGTTTGGAAATAGATCGAGGGGTATCGATATCAATGGTAGTGGCTGATAACAAGCTGCAACCGGCGGAAGGGGTGTGTCATAGCCCCATGATTGAAGTCGCGGGCGTGGAGGCCACGGTCCCGATCTTTTCAGTAAAAGAGTGCTCCTCCGAATTGATCCTCGGAAGGACTTGGCTGAGCGCAGTACACCCGACCACGGTTGATTTGTCGGATGGAAGTCAGACCCTCTCGATCCAAAGTCCTGATGGAATCCGCGTGGTCCTGAAGACCGTAGATGCGCAAGACGAACGCAACCGGACCAGCATTGCTAGACGCAAGGGGGGCCAGTCGAGGGTGTGCCGAGTTCGTCTGGAGGAGGTACTCTTGGCGGAAAGGGGACCCAAGGGGGACCAATAGGAGGTCGAGGACGTAGGGGATAGGAAGCTACAATATCGGAGGAGGAGCTCGCTAATATCATTAGGAAAAGGAAAGAGACCGAAGGGCAAAGGATAACGGCCGATAGGTTGGCCAAGATGGATATAGGGGATGGGAATCTCACGGAGAAAGAAAAAGAGTTCATAGCTATGACCTTGAGGGGCTGCGATAAGGCCATTGCCTTTGATGACTCGGAGAGAGGGAGAATCGACCCGAGGTATGCTAAGCCAGCCCGGATCCACACGGTCCCGCACGTGCCCTGGAAGGATAGGCCTCAGTGGAAGTACGCTCAAAAGGAGAAAGAGGAGATAGTGGCCTTCATCAAGGAAAAGATCAAGACGTTCGTCGCGGAACCTTGCGAGAGTGCCTACTCCAATAAGTGGTTCTTTTTGAGGAAGGGAGGTAGCAACAAACTAAGATGGATCCAAAACCTCCAGAGGACCAATGCGGTCACCATAAGAGACGTGGGGTCTATACCTGAGGCCGACTTGCTAGCGGAAGGATCGACAGGTCGCTCAATATATTCTATCTGCGATCTCTTCTCAGGGTATGACGAAATTCCCTTAGATTACCGGGACAGGCACATGACCGCCATGCATACGCCCTTAGGGCTCGTTCAAATGATGGTGGTGCCAATGGGTTGGACGAATGGGGTAGCGGTGTTCCAAAGGGCCATGATCGCGGTCCTCAAGGAGTTCATACCGGAGAAGGTGGAGGTCTTCCTAATTGACTTCCCGATAAAAGGGCCGGTCGAACGGGATGAGACGGAAGTCTTTCCAGGGGTGAAAAAGTTCGTGGCCGACCACATGAGTGATGTCAGAAACGTCCTTGAGAAGTTAGATGATGCCAACCTCACGGTGAGCGGAACTAAGAGTCGTTGGGGCGTGTCCTCCATCAAGATATCGGGGTTCATTTGCGATAAAGATGGGCGAAGGCCCGACCCCGGAAAATTAGTGAAATTGATGACCTGGCTGTTACCGCTCAAATCCATAACGGAAGTACGGCAGTTTTTGGGGGTTGTGGGCTACTGGAGAATCTTCATAAAATCCTATGGAGAGAAAGCGGAAGCCCATAGAAGACTCCTCAGGAAATCAGAAGGATGGGTTTGGGAGGAAGCACAGGAAGCGGCCATGGAAGTTTTGAAGGGGGAATTCTGCGAAGGTGGAGAGGTCCTAGGAGTTTCGTTCTTCGAAGACGAGGAGAGTCGCCCGTTCATAGTGTCCACAGACGTTGGACCTCATTCGATGGGAGGCCTCCTGTCACAAAAGGACGGAGAGGGGAAAGAGAGACCGTTGCGATTCGAGAGCCGGACCTTGAACCCCGCCGAGAGAAATTATAGTCAATTCAGAAAGGAGGTGCTAGGGGTGCTACATTGCCTAAAGGCTTTTCGCCATTATCTATACGGACGACGATTTCTCCTAAGGGTGGACCCGACAACAGTGGCCTCGGTTCTCCAAAAAGATTTCTCGCTGACCGATCCGACCATCGCACGCTGGATGATTCATATTAGGCTTTACGACTATAGAGTCGAGAGGATATCAGGGACCAAGAACCAGGTCGCGGACGGATTATCCTGGCTTCCCATTCGTGAGGAGGACCTACCTAGGCTTAAGGAGGAAGAAGTGACAATGGCCAAAGAGGAGATGATGAAAGTCGCCGCCAATAGGGCACAGATAGCACAGAACAGCCGAGGGGAAGAAGGGGAGCCAAGGATTTTTCTCGCTAATCTCTACGACGGGAAGTACCGAAACATAGGGCTGTACTTAGCTGGTAGGGAAGCTGGGACCGAAAGAAACCGGCAAGAAGCGCTGGGGTATTGCCTGCGAGGGGGCCATCTCTTCAAGAGGCCCACCAAGTTTGCGATACCCATGAGGGTACTGTGCGACCCAGAGGAAAGAAAGGCGGTTATAGAGGAACTCCACGACGGGGTCGTTGGGGGTCATAGGGGGGTGAAGGGTACTTTCGATAAGGTCCGTAGGCTTTATTGGTGGGACGGACAATACACGGAAGTGGAAAAGTATTGCTCTACGTGTGAAGCCTGCCAGAAGAGGGCGACGGTTCGGTACAAAGAGCCCTTAGTCCCGTCGCTCCCCACGGTTCCGGGTGAGAAGATCCATGTAGATTTAGTGACCATGCCAAAAGGGGTCGGCGGACTTCGGTATATAATCAATGCCCGCGATGACCTCACCGGATTCGTAGAAGCGAAGGCCATCAAGAAGAAGACGGCGGAGGAGGTAAGTGATTTTCTCCTTGAGTACATCGCCTGGTACGGATGTGTCGGGAAAATAGTCATGGATAGGGGGGCGAAATTCTTGAGCCAAAAGGTCAAAGTGTTGTTGGAAAAGGCAGGGATCAGGGCGGCCTATACGACTGCCTATCACCCCCAAAGCAATGCACCGGTAGAGAGGGGTCATCAGACGCTTGTGGACGCTCTGGCAAAATGGTGCAAGGGCCGCGCGGAACAGTGGCCGAGGTATCTGCGGTACGCAGTTTGGGCTGATAATATCACGGTCAAGTCCAGTACGGGATACCCTCCTTACACCCTTTGGTTCGGTAGGCATTGCCCCCTACCTATCGAGTTCCACATAGACACTTGGACGAGTGTCTCATGGAAAACCCACATGTCTAGGGATGAACTGTTGGAGGCACGGATACAGCAAATAGGCGAGAACTTGGAAACCGGGGTGACCGCGGCCAGTGAGAACGTCGAGAGAGAGAGGGTGAAAGGTAAAGATAGGTGGGACAGAAATCTGCGGGTCCGAAAGGCACCAATAGGGGTTAACGACCTAGTGCTGATGTACGATTCGTCACTGGAAAAGACCTGGAGCCGGAAATTGGCGAACCGATGGATGGGGCCGTATAAGGTCCTAAAGAGATTGGATGGGGGGGCTTACATGCTCGCGGAATTGGATGGGAGTAGGCTACGGGACCCTATAGCGGGGGCTCGTCTCAAGATCTTCCGATCGAGAGGGACCTTTGGGGAAGAGTCGGGGCTGAAGGGAAAAGAAGCTATTGACACAGAGGTGAGCGTAACCCACGAAAAAGGGGAGACCTCCAAACAAGGAGCCTCTTCTCGACCCCCTAAGAAAGGATATAAGGTTCGGAAAACTACCCTACCAAAGACCCCTAGGAAAAAGAAACGACCGAGGGAGGATGACGGGGATACTGGCCGATTGAGGAAACGTCGGTTGAACGAAAGGAGGAATGCGTCAAGAAAGGCTCTGAGACTCAAACGTGAGAGAGAGGAGAGGAAACGAAAGAGGGAAAGTCGCGAGAAGAGGGTGAGGAGACGGAGACGGGCGTGAAAAGGGGAAGGATAATGGTGTACCATAGTTAGGGAGACAAGGGCCAGGAAAAGGGATATCTCGAAGGAAAATTTGTACTCTAATATACCCTAGTTAGGGGAATGGGTGTCGAAGGGGGCGATGAGTCGTAATCCCAAGAAGGGTGTTGTACCATAGGCCGAGGTCATAGGGTAGGGAAGTGCCGTGGGTTGGGGATGGAACCTTGGCGGTGGGATTAAGCCTGGTGAAAAGAAAGAGGGGCAAAGTGACTTAGCCGGAAAATGGGGGGGGGGGGAACGAACCATGGAAAATAGGGGAAACATTTCTAGGGCAAGCGTTGGGTATGGGGGCCAAGGTTAAAAGAATAGTGTCGTGAGGGAGGCTCGCCGGGGACGGCGAGAAATGGGGTGTGGGCTGGTTGTCGGGCGGCTGCCTACCAGCCGGGTGCACCCCTTGCTGAAAATAAACTGGTTTGGAGTTTTTTTTTTTTTTTTTTTTTTTTTTTTTTTTACAAAAGTGTGTGTCTGAAGGCTGTGGGGGAGGGATTGGGTCTTTCGTTGGGTAGTACTAACCTTGGGACAGGTTGCGGAGAAGGTCAGCCAGGTGGTCGCAAGCGGGGCTACGCGGACGGCAAAAAAATAGGAGTTCTGGAGGCCATGCTAAGGAAGCAAGGAAATCCGCGAGGCTTTGGGCCAAGCCTTGAAGAGACTGCATCCGAAAATTCTTGGTATGAACAGCGAAGGGGTGGGGCCCTAATGCCTCAATCGGCAGAGAAATCAGTGAACTTTGGACCAAGCCGCGGGAGGCGGCGAAGAGACTGCATCCAAGGGTTCTCGGTACAGCCGACGAAAAGGTGGGGCCCGACTGCCGCAATCGGCCCACGCCGAGAAGTTAGTCGCCAAGCTCTGGTCCCGAATAAAGGGGGAACGCGGATCCCTGGGCTATGACGGGGCTACTATTTCCGCACCTCGCAAGGACCCGCCTCGGTACTATAAGAAGATACGGCCCCACAAGACCGTGTGGAAAAAAATATGAAGTCGAAGAGGCAACGGGGGGGGTGCGACCCGCAGGAGCCCTGGGACCGCTCATCAAATCGCAGCTATTCAGCAGGAGGTCGGAGGGGCCGCGACTGGAGGGGACAGGAGAATGAGGTCGTTTGACAAACAACTAAAAATGGGCGCGCAGCCCGCGGTTCTTGGTAACTGTCAAAGGGAGAGAACTACGGGAAAAGGGCGATCTTTTTTTGAAGACTGCCTCGACATCACCCCTCGTAAAGACCCCGCCTAGCTGATGAAGGGGGCCGGACTACCAACCGTTGCAAAGAGTGAAAGAAGGGAATTAAGAAAAAGAAAAATGTAACTCACGAAAGGGCGGGAGCTGCTCGACGAACGCAACGAGTCAAGAGAGAAGAGGCGATCGCCGTGGTGCGAGGGATCAACAGAGAATCGGAGCCGAAGGAGTCTTGGCCTAAGAGCCGCGGCGGGAAAAACGGTTGAAGACGAGTGCGCCCAGCCCTTGGAGGGGACGAAGAGGGTACACAAGAGACGGTTGAGAAGTGATCCTAGAGGCGTAAGGGGGGGAATGTGATTTGAAGGAAAGATGACAGTGACCCGAGCGATGGGCGGGATTGGACGAGGAAGGAGAAGCAAGGATCAGGGGGGAAATGAAGCGTGGTCGGCAGGAAGACGAAAATTTCGCGAAAATTCAAAAATCTCCCGCCCTTGCCGAAGCAATCGTGAAGCAAGCAGCGAGAGGTGGCCGGACGGACATTATGTAAAGAGAGAGAGTATGAGAACGGGGGCCGGCACGTCTACGCACGGGGTTTTGATGCTCTTGGCCGCTCCGCGCGCACTGGCGTTCGGGTCGCTAGGCGGCTTGAGGTTGCGCCTGTGTAGTAGCTTGGGAGGTCGGGAATCGGTGCACGTACAGAGACGCACGGAACGCCCGGTGGTTCACGGTAGCGCACGACGGCGGGTGCGGGGAGAAAGGTAGAGAGGGAGAGAAGGGGGGACGGCGCTCGAGAGCATGCGACCGCGGCTGCTTTCTGCCAGCGCACTAGAGAGAGAGAGAGAGGGGAAGGGAGGGGGCGTTCGGGATCTGATCGTTGAGAGCACGAGGAGGGGGAGAGGGAGAGCGCACCGTCTCTGCGTCCGTTGTCGACGATTGACCGGAGAAGGGAGGAGAGAATGTGGGCAAGGAGACGAGATACAGGACGAGGAGGGCACGAGAGATACGCACCGGCAGAGGAAGTGCCGAGGACAACCGATTGTAAAGGAGCGATCGGCACGCAAGCTGAGGAAAAGCTCGCAGACTCAGTCGGAGCAACGAGGGGAATGCCGATTGCACGCGCAAACGGAGCCCGGGAGGACGCAACGCACGAAACAAGCTGGCTCTCAGGAGCGTACGGGCAGAGTTCAGACGGCAACAGCGCACGAGTCTCGCGGGCGTGCTCCAGCGCGGTCTGAAGGCGATAGCGCGGGGGCGAGTGCTAGCCCACCTAGACTGAGACCCAATCGTACGAACGGAGAAAGCGGGTGGGTCGAAGCTGGTTGACCGGAGCGAGTTCGCAGGCGCTGCCGGGGCTGCGACGACGGGTACTGACGAAGCGAAACCCGCTACAACGTAAGGGGAGCGTCAGCGGTGTGAAAAGGGGAAGGGAAGCTAGAGAGGGCGTTTTCGCCACCCGGTCACGACCTGTCGGTCCGGTCGAGGGGCGGCGCATCGGGCGATAAAGAGGCCGGTCTCGGCGTGGACGCCGGTGTGACGCGAGGACCTACGACACACCCATCATGGCCGCCTAGCTAAGGGTAGGAAGAGAGAGGCTCGTGGAGAGAGAGTTCGTTGGCAGCAAGTGATTGGCGTTGAGGTGCGCGGCGCAGAGAGAGAAAGAGAGAGAGAGAGGGAGGGAGAGAGAGAGAGAAGTAGTCACTCGGCTCGCTCGATTACTTGGCCGGTTCTACGCTCGACCGACGGTCGTCTGCTCACAGTCGGTGCCTGGGTACTTGAGTCGAGCTACCTTCTCTTACGGTCGTTGGAGCCACTTGATGCTCGAGTCGAACTTCCTTTTCTCACTATTGTAAGTGCCACTTGGCGCATGAGTTTGCTTTTGGGTACATGGGTAGAGCTTCTTTTTCCTACGGTTGTTAGTGCCACTTGGTGTATGAAACTGCGTTCGGATGCCTGAGTCGAGCTACCTCTTCTTACGGTTGCAGTGCCACTTGGTATATGAGTCTGCGTTCTGATACCTGAGTCGAGATACTTTTTCTTACGGCTGCAGTGCCACTTGGGTATGTGAGTCCGCGCTCTGCTACCTTTTCTCACTGTAGTAAGTGCCACTTGGTGCATGAGTTTGCGTTTGGGTGCCCGGGTAGAGCTTCTTTTTCCTACGGTTGTTAGCGCCACTTGGTGTATGAAACTGCGTTAGGATGCCGGAGTCGAGCTACTTCTTCTTACGGTTGCAGTGCCACTTGGTATATGAGTCTCCATTCTGATACTTGAGTCGAGCTATTTTTTTTATGGCTGCAGTGCCACTTGGTATGTGAGTCCGTGCTCTGCTACTTTTTCTTACGGTTGTCGGTGCCACTTGGTACATGAGTCTGCGTTCTGATACCTGAGTCGAACTGCTTTTTCCTACGATTGTTGGTGCCGCTTAGTATGCGAGTCTGTGTTCTGCGTCGGTTGTTGGTACCACGTGGTAAACGAGTGTGTGTTCTAATACCTGAGTCGCACTACTTTTTGGAACCGCCCGGTATGAGAGTTCGTGTCTAGATGCCTGCTCCGTGCTAATCCTTTCATGATTGCTTCTTTCCACTCGGTACATGAGTCCGCATTCTGACGCCTGGGTGCGTGCTTTGTACATATCGTGGAGTTTTGAACGATCGGTAGCACCACCTGGCGCTGTTTGCTGGAAATCCGCTCTAGGGGCCTCGGAGCTTGCAAGTAACCTCCGGCTGTTCGTTTCGTGGTTCGAGTTCTATCCCGTTCCTCTCGGTCTAGCGGAGGGCAGCCTAGGCCTCATCAACACTTAAGGCGGGGAAGGGCTCGAGAAGACCCGACAGATTGCCGCCTAGCTCGGAGACAGGACCTACAGTTGGTACTGCAGGAGGGGGGCTCTGTCGAGGAAAGGGTACACTCGGCCCTACGGGTCGCCGGTCCGGCCGCCGCAAGCCAGGGTCGGGGGAGGACCAGCCCACAGCGGTCTGCATCGGTTCCTCCCGTGTGAACCATCTATCCTCCTTTGGATCAGTGTGATGTCTGAACCGAACTCGGTACTGCAGCTTCGATTTTCGAGGACGTCCTCTGCTTGTCGGTCTTGGAACTGGCATTTCCTTGTGGTCAATGATGTCGTCGATGTCGACCTCTCCATCCATGGTTGGGGGCAGCATAGAGCGACGAGAGGGAAACTGGTCAGTTTCTTTAAAAGGTGCAAGCTTGGAGGCATGGAAAACAGGGTAAGTGCGTAGGTGACCAGGGATGCGAATAACATAAGTGTCATCCGGTTCATCCCGAACAACATCTGGAACCTCCCATGGTCCAAAGTACTGTGGGATGAGCTTGGGGGAGATCCCGTGCTCTTGTCCCAGTTCTGAGGACTTAACCCAGACTCTTTCTCCTATCGGAATGTAGATGGGCGACGGTGTTTGTTCTCTGACTCTATCATCGCCGCCTGTGCTTTATGCATCTGCTCAACAGCCTGCTGCATCAGGCGCTCATACCAATAAGCAAATTCTAGGGTCCCTGGTGCAGCAGATGGCTGATTCTCAGGTAGTATGAAGTCCAAAGGCGGTCTAGGCTTGAAAGTCAGTAGCAAGCTGTTCCGGCTCACTTCCGTAGTGTTGTTCACAGCGTTGTTGTACATGCTGGCGATGAGAGCAAGTTTCTCATGCCACTCTAGGACCTGATTTGGCTTGATGTAATGCCTCAGCAGGTGTTGTACAACGCGGTTCAACTGCTCTGCCTGCCCATTCGCCTCTGGGTGATTGCCTGATGTCATTTGCAACTGCGTGCCCTGTTTTGCAGCTCAGCTTTCCACAGTTCACTGGTGAATTGCACATCCCGGTCACTAACTATAGACTTAGGCAGTCCGAAATCTTTGACCAGTTTTCTTTGAACAGCTTGATCACATACTCAGTCTTAGTTGTTGCAGGCATTGTGACTAATCTAGCTATCCACAATGACATAGACGTAGCACATTCCACTCTTGCTTGTGACCAGCGTATCCATGAAGTCCATGGACAAGCTCTCACCAGGCCTTTCCGGAATCGGAAGGGGCTTCAGAAGCCCAAGAGGAGCCTGTGTTCGTGGCTTATCCCTCTGACAGACCTGACAAGTCTCCACGTACAGCTTAGCGTCTTTCATCAAGGTGGGCCACCAGAACCGCTGCAGCAGATTGGCTGCTGTCTTTTTGTAGCCAAAATGTCCGGTGGCATCATGACACTCACCTATAAATAAACTACGCAAAGACTCTCTATCCGGCACACACAGACATTTATTCCCTTCCTTCTCAAGGAACAGCAGTCCGTTGACCAACTCAAACTTAGTTGAAGTCACCTTGTCCTTCGCCTCGATCCTGTGTATGATCTCAACCATGAAGTGATCCTCGCGATAGGCTTCCACCACAGAGCGAGTGACATCATCCGCAAGCCCGAACTCAGTGATCAGCGCACCAGAGAAGTCTGGCCTACGCGACAACGCATCAGCAACCTTGTTGTACTCACCTTTGATGTACTGAGGCTCAAAGTCATACTGCTCAATGACTTCGATCCAGCATTTCAGCGCATCAGGCTGGGTCCTCATCCACTTCAGGGTCTGATGATCAGTCCTAACGTAGAAGAACCTCCCAAGGAGATAATGCCTTTACTGGGTGAGCGCCTTGTAGATCGCATAGAGCTCCTTCTCATAGGTGGACTTAGCCAACTTCTGAGAGGGCATCTCTTTGGACATGTACTCGACTGGCCTAAACTTTGGCCCCTCCTGCTGCGCGAGCACGACGCCTATGCCATATTGGCTAGCAGCCGTGGTGACTATAAACGGCTTGTCAGGACCGGGAAGTTTCAAGACCTCATGGTGTGTCAGCACATGCTTCAGATGTTTGAAAGCAGCGTCACACCTGTCTGTCCACTCCCATGGGGTGTCAAGGCGAGTCAGGTCAGTCAAAGCGGCGGCCACTATGCTATAGTTTTTCACAAAATTGCGATAGTAGCCGGTCATCCCTAAGAAAGACCTCATCTCAGTCACAGATTGAGGACGCGGCCAGTCACGAATGCTGGCCACCTTCGCCTCATTGGGCTTCAAACCCTCCGCGGAAATCTCATGACCCAAATACAAGATCCGGGTGCGACTAAACTCGCATTTCTCCCCGTTGATCTTGAACTTGTGTTGCCAAAGGAGACTGAGGACTTTGTCTAAGTTCGCAACATGCTCCTCGACAGTCCTACTAAAAATAAGTATGTCATCGAGGTACACGATGATAAACTTATCCAAGTAGTCATTAAAGATCCGATTCATAGCGTGCTGAAAGGTGCCAGAAGCATTGCAGAGGCCAAAAGGCATCACCACAAACTCGTATAGAGCGTACCTGGTCTGAAATGCGGTTTTGTGTTGATCCTTGGGCCGGATTGCAATCTCATGGTACCCGGACTTCAGATCTATCTTATTGAAGTACCGACACCCTTGCACTCCATGTAGCAAATTGTCGATGCGCGGTAGGGGCTCTCGGTTCTTGACAGTGATGGCATTGAGCCCCCTATAGTCAATGCACATCCTCAGCGTACCCCATCCTCAGCATACCTCCCTTCTTTGGCATTGGCCCGGTCACAGCGGGATGTCCGACCAGATTGACAACCGGAAAAATCCAGACATCTGGTCCGGTCCGGGAATAAAAAAAAAAAAAAAAAAAAAAGAAGGTTAGTATCATTGACTAGAAGGTAGGGATAATGACCGAGGAATGGATATTCAGTTAGAATCTGGACATTGACCGGCCGGTGAGGCTGCCAGGCGGCCCTCCCCCGTGCCCCGCCATGTACAGGATCCACAGGCTGTGTGTCTGGGTGATGCCAGTAAGCTTCCTGGCCATCAAGTGCACCCTGCAAATGAGTCATGGTTTAAGGGGAGAGTGGCCGAAGCAACCCACCCCCCCTTGTGTAAGCGACTAGAGCCGCAAGGGTGGTTGCATCTGACTCTTGTCTGATCTACTCTTTCTTTTCCTCTCTAGCTGCTTCTCATGTACTTCTCGCTTGCCGGTGATGAGCAACCGGACTGATGCCCCCCAGAATAGATGGGGCTTTGTTTGTTTTGAAAAACTGGTAATAATAATAAAAAGGCTTACAACTTTACAAACAAGGGGTGAATTGGGCCATACTAAAAGGGCCTTTGCGATTCAGACCCGTAAATGTGACCCCCACATGAAAAGGGCGCTCTTGGCCTGAACTCAATTTCATGAGCAATATTCCAAAAGACAAGTTCCTGAGGCAAATGTCGCATCCATAATGAACTGAAAAGTCGTTTTGAACAGTCACAAGCAGGTCCTGGACGAACAGGTATTGGACACAGATTTCAAGACTGAGTTAGGGTCATGTCTGCTCGACGATAAGTCGTGTCTGTTCGGCAATAAGTCCCACGGGTCAGTCCTGATTCAGACCAGGAGTCCAAAAGACAAGCCCGATGGCCCAAAGCAGCAGCAGACCATGGGAAGAGATACTGGGACACACACTTTGCAACAACAGGCACTGGGCAGGAGTCCCAGACACTTGGAGGCCGAGTTCAGACCTCACCAGTCCAGTCCAGCACTATAAAGGACTGGCCAGCCTCCTCATTTGGCAGATGCTCATTTCGCATGAGAGTGTGGAATTGGTGTGGCACTTGTGCGCCAGATGTGTGTGAGCTGCACTTGGCTGTGAGCAGCGCTAAGTGTGAGAGAAAGAGAAGTGGGGCGCTGGCTGGAAGGAAGGCAGCCATAGCTGCGCCAGTGCCAGTTAGTACATTAGTAGGGATAGTTAATAGAAGAGTCCAGTGAGAAGTATTCAGAGTAGATCCTCGTGTGATAGGGAGTGTGCATGCATGGTGAGTGTGAGTAGACAAGAAGTATAGTCAGAGAGAGAGAGAAGCAAGGGAGAAGCGAGTTATGGTGAAACTTACCTGTTGAGCTCTGTACTGGATGAAAGGCTGCTGGTTTGGAACTCATGTTTAATGGAAAGGACTTGTAATTCTGTTGGGTGCTATTCATTCTGAACTCGTGATTCTCTTTCTTCAATCTGGTTTGATAACTAAGTTGCGTTTTCCTGGTCACCACTCAATTTCCATTGAATTTCGTGTGAGTCAATGCAATCTGCGTGATCTGTATTGCATGCATGCTATGTGGTAAACTCCAGCAAGTGAAGTTCAGTCAGGTTCCTTGCAAATTTGGTATCGGAGCGAAACTTGTTACTCTCACTGGGTTGCGCTGGCATGATCAAGGTCGGCGAGAAGGGGATAAGCTGGCTTGAATATTGCTGGCAAGAAGCGAAGTAAGAGGAGAAGTGAAGAAGAGTTGGATTGGGATAGAAGGGGAAGGTTGCCAAAGAAGAAGGGGTTAAGGAGGAGAAGACTTACCTGCGATTGGAGCGATCGGAGCGAACGTGGAGTCTATATCAACGGCTACAAAGAAGAGATGCACCTCCTGCCCCACCTACCTTGTTGATTGTGAATTTGTGTGTTGTGTATCTCTTTCCCCCCCTCCATTTTGGTGGTCGCTGCTGCTGTCTAGACGAAACCCGTGGCCCGGTCTGGTCTGGCAGATAGGGCTAGAGAGTCAACATCTGGTCTTCGTGTTAGCCATCTGGTATGTCGAGTAGTAGGGAACATAGGTTTAGGCTGGGAACTTTGTATTGCCACGTGTAAGTGGCCGACAGCAGAAATAATCGTGACAAATTGGATCTGCTTTGAAGTAAGTTTGAGTATCTCCCAGCTAACCATTTTGATAAAAGTGACCAGCCAGACCATCGAAGTCATAGTAGGAAAACATCAGCTAAGTGACTAAACAAACAGCAAGCAAACAAACAAAAGAAAGAAAAGAAAAAGAGTTCCTATTTTACATTTGGTTAGGAAAACGTTGTATATTATTTGCATTATTAAATTTCGTTATTCCGAAGCAGCGACATCCAGACTTAAAAAAAAAAAAAAAAAAACAGCTCCCATCCACTCAAGCAGACTAGGTTCTGGGGTAGCTACTTGGTGGTCCAGCGGAGGCTTCCCCTGTGCTATACCCCATCATGGATGACTACCCCATGTACGGGATGGTGGCTCTGTCTGTTCTTTTGGGGCTATTATTCCGCTTCTTCTTCCCTCTCGGCTTCGGGAGAGTGTGCACCTCCCACGTGATGATGAGATCCGGATCCGCGAAGCCCGGACTCTCAGCGGCAGAGCAGGCAGAAGTAGATCGTCGCTTGGCCGAGAAGAGGAAAGAAAAATAACAGAAAAGGAAACAAAAAGAAGCGGAAATGAAAAAGAAAGCTCAGGAGGAAGAAGAAAGAATGAGAAAAGAGCTAAAAGAAAAGTTGGAAAGGCAACTGCAGGAAGAGTTGAAAAGTTTAGAAGAGCAAGAAGAACCTGAAGATGAGGGAGACAGGTTAATCAAGCATCGAACTGAACGAGGGGAAAGCAGCCAGCCCCGAGGGATTAGTATTGACTTAAAACCATTGAATTGGTTGGATCAGTACGGTTTTAAAGGTGAGATGTTAGTTGAAACTGAAGAAGAAAGAGATACTTTTATTGCAAAACTCGCCTCAATGGAAGACAAAGCAGAGAAAGAATTGCTGCTAAAAAAAAAACAGGCGGAGTTGCACAACAAAATGTTGGTAGCAAAAAGGCAGGAAATGGAGGAGAAAAAGAAGTTGCAGGCAGAGAGGGAAAGATTGCAGCGAGAATTACAAGCCCAGAAAGAGACACAGATGGCCACTGAGGAACAACTTGCCCTCTTGACTGAGACCGTATTGCATACTAAACAGGAATTGGCTGCTCTAAACAAAATTGTGCAAAAGGTAGAACATCACCAGTTTGAGTTTGAGGGGATTTGGAACACCTTCCTGCAGAGATCTGCTCAAGAGGTAGATCAACATATGCAAGCGTATGTCGACAAACTAGATGAGCAGATCAGTAAAACTTTGACCCCCGCCGTGATTGAGAAACTAGTACGTAGCGACGGCGGAGGAGGAGGAGATGGAGATGGGGACAGAGATAAGAAGAAAAAGGGCATGCAGCAGGAAGACGCAGGGGAACTCAAAAAAATAAAGGTAAAGGTGTCGTGGACATACACCGACAAAAAGGAAGAAAGTGTTTTGCATTGGATTGTTGCGGTTGAGTCCTATGTGTACGGGCAGCGTATACCGTATTGGGACAGGGTCCTCGTGGCTAGTTCGTGTATGGCTGGAGATGCAATGAGTTTTGCAATTTCCCTACAGAAAGAGGCATCTTGTCAGTCTATGGTAGAATATTCCCAGCAAACCCGTATTGAAGATTTCTTTAAAGCGGTCCGGGAACGATTTGAAGATAAGAACTTAGCCCGGAGAACTGAGATGTTAATCTTGAATATCGCAGATAGGAAATGAAAAAGTGTATCCGCACTCAAATCTACTATGGATAAACTTCTGCAATGCGCTGAGCATGGGCTCACCCCGATGCAAATTCTTAACAACTTTGCTAGAGAACTACCCGATCCTCTCCGTACTCAATTATATCCCCGTACCAAAGAAGAAGGGATGACCTATGAGAAGTTTAGCAAGATCGCATTAAATCATGCCGGTTTCTTGGCGGAGGCAAACTACTGTCATTATCGGAAAGATCTGCAGGCCGGCAAGAAATGGCAAAATCGTACCATCTCAGAAAGTATTCATGGGAAAGACAACCTCCTTCTAGCCTTTGAAGAAGAAGGTGTCGAAACTTTTTCCGACGACCAGATAAACTATGGTCTGGAGGGAGATTCACACAACGGATCGGTAGTTCAGGAGGGGGACTACGCGACCGTTGCAGCCCGCGGGGGAGGGCAACAAGGAAAAGGATAAACAACCAAAAGGGAACAACCAGTAGGGGTTTTAGTTGCATCTACAGGAACTTCGAATGCAAGCAGACTGACATCCTCCCATTCGAAGGTTCCCGTGGCATAAATTGAAAAGTAAGCGATCCCCACCTAGTCAGCTGTCCAGAGGTAGTTGCATCTACAGGAACTTCGAATGCAAGCAGACTGACATCCTCCCATTCGAAGGTTCYCGTGGCATAAATTGAAAAGTAAGCGATCCCCACCTAGTCAGCTGTCCAGAGGTAGTTAGTGTATGTACCTCTCTAGGGGTTCAACACACAGCTATATTAGTTAGAAAGGTCTGCAAAAGCTGCATCTAGGGCTAAAGGTTAAACAGTTGGAAGAACCCGTAGTAAGTAAATTAGCGAATAGTAGCGAGATTGTGATGGATAGATATGTTAAGGGGATCCAGACATACTTTCGGCTCGAAGCAGAGGGGACGGTAGAACGTGTTCTCCACTCTCTGACTCTCTTGGTGGAAGACAGTCTCCCTTTTGACATTCTCTTAGGTATAGATTGGGGGGAAGCTGCAGATGCGGATGTGAAGTTGAGGGACCATGAGTGTTGGCTCCCTAGTCCGCAGGGTGGAAAGAAGAAAATCCGCCTATTTCATGAATCTGGTAAGGAAAGCAGCTTGGCTCATTGTTGTATGCGTGCCCCCACGTTCGCCCGTCATATAAAGAAATATAATATGTTTGACCAAGTATTTGTGGCATATGTGTACCCAGTGAAGGAAGGGAAAGTTAAGGAGGAAGCAAAATACCCAGAAGTTGAGAAAATTCTAAACGAATTTGCAGATGTGGCAGAGACCCGGAGCGGTGTAGTAGAACGACCAATCAAGCATCACATTGAAATTATTCCTGGAAGTCAGATTCTAAAGGGCCCAATTTACAAAATGTAACCAAAAGAATTGGATGAACTGCAAACCCAACTAGATGAAATGTTGGAAAAGGGTTGGATTAGGCATAGCTCCTCACCCTATGGTGCACCAGTGCTATTTGTGCCAAAGAAAGATGGCGGGGTCTGCATGTGTATTGACTATAGAAGATTAAATGACATAACTATTAAAAATGTTGAGCCATTACCCAGGATTGATGATTTGCTGGATCGAGTTCAAGGTAGCAAGTACTTCACAAAAATTGACTTGAAGTTTGGCTACCGTCAAATTGAAATAGAACCAGAAGATCAGTATAAGATTGCCTTTCGTACAAGGTATGGACACTATGAATTCATTGTGTTGCCCTTTGGTCTCACTAACGCACCTGGAACTTTTCAGCGCACAATGAATGAGCATTTTCGTGAATGGCTTGATAAATTTGTTGTTATATATCTAGATGATATCTTGATTTTTAGTAAAAGTCTAAGTGAGCATTGTGAGCACCCTCGACTTGTGCTAAATAAATTACGTGAGGCAAAGTTGAAATTGAACCCCAAGAAGTGTGAGTGGGCAAAGCGTCAGGTATTGTATCTAGGGCATGTACTGGATGGAGGCGGTATGAAACCAGAAGGCCCAAAAATTGCAGCTATTCGAGACTGGCCCAACCCGCGTACGTTGACGGAACTATGGTCGTTCCTTGGGTTGGCTAATTACTACCGTAAATTCGTAAGACACTTTACGATGATTGCTGCTCCCCTTCCCAAACTATTGAAAAAGGAAACCATCTGGAAGTGGGATCAAGATTGTACGTCTTCATTTAAGTGTATAAAAAAATGCTTGATTAACTATCCGGTTTTAAAAGTTGTTGATCCTTCTTTGCCCTTTGTTGTTACTACCGATGCCAATCAGTACGGGATAGGCGTTGTACTCCAGCAAGATGACGGGAATGCATACAGGCCTGCCGAATTTATGTCCCGACGACTGCCTAGTGAGAAGGTCGCCGCTTCCACATATGAAAGAGAGTTGTACGCACTCTAGGAAGCTTTGGACCATTGGCGCCATTACCTCCTAGGTCACCACTTCAAAGTGTACTCAGATCATGAGACACTTCGCTGGCTGAAAATGCAAGCCCAGATGACACCTAAACTGACCAGGTGGGCTGCAGAAATCGATCAATATGACTTTGAACTAAAGTCTGTAAAGGGTAAGTATAACATTGTTGCTGATGCATTAAGTCGAAGATCTGACTTTTTTGGTACTATTGTAACTTACTTGGACATAGGCACTGATATTCAAGAATAGGAATGCTTATTCCACCGATCCTGTTTATGGCGCTATGATAAAACGTATTCAAGAAGCGACATAAGAGTTTCCTAACTATCGAGTAACCCAAGGACTATTGTTTGAAAGAACTGATGTGCATGATAGGCTTTGTATTCCGGACAAGGAAGAAATCAAAAGTGTACTCTTGGGGGAATGCCATGATACCGAAGGTCATTTCGGATGGAAAAAGACTTATGTTAATCTCTTGCGTTCCTACACCTGGGCTCACATGAAACCTGATTGCATTTCATATGTGCAAGGCTGTCAAGTGTGCCAGCGAAACAAAAGCACCACACGACCTCCCCTTGGTCTTTTGAAGCCTTTGCCTATCCCAACAGGTCCTGGAGACTCTGTGTCTATAGATTTCATGGACACTAAGGTGAAAAGCAGGAATGGGAAAAACTAAGTCATTGTAATTGTTCATAGGTTCAACAAGTTTGCTGTTTTTGTAGCATTCCCTGCGGACGCTAAAACTGATTTAGTAATTCGAGAATTCTTTAATCACTGGATAAAGGACTACAGTCATCCCTTGACTATTGTTAGTGCCAGAGACTCTCGGTTCACCAATGAACAATAGCAGCAACTAACGAGCGTCAATGGCTCTAAACTGACGATGTCGTCAGGCCGACACCTGAGACAAATGGGCAGATTGAGCAAATGAACAAGCTCCTGCAGTAGACGCTGCGTATGTACATTCGTCCCGACCAGATTGACTGGGATGAACATTTGCCCAAGGTTGCTAGTGCCTACAACAACTCTGTGCACCTGACTACTTGCAGAACTCCAATGGAGTTGCATTTGGGATGGAGTCCTCGCAGACCTATAGACTGTCTGAACCCGGATAGAGCGCATAGACTTCCGCCAGGGACCAGAGAGTTCGCAATGCAATATCAGAAAGATTTAGAAAAGAAAAAGGAGAACATAATAAAAGCGCATCATCAAATGGTTGAACAGGCCAATAAGCACAGGAGACCTTCTCAGTTTGTTGTAGGCGATCTGGTTTGGGTAAAATCAAAGGAGTTTATCCCAGAAGAGAACATATCTCATAAGTTGTTACCTGCCTACAGAGGACCGTGGCAAGTATTGGATGTGATAGGGGATGTAGATGGACCCTCCTATGTTATTGAAATACCTCCACACGTGCATACCTACCCGGTGTTCCATGCGTCAAAGCTCCTACCTTGTGTGACTAACGAATTGTTCCCCAGTCGCAGATCAGCAATTCCTCCGAGCATGGATGGGAAGTTTGATGTTGATAAAATCGTTGCTGAAAGGACTATTCAGACTGGAGGCAGAGGTAGACCTCAGCGGCAATATAAAGTCAGATTTGCATGTAAAGATCCAAGTGAAGACCGCTGGTTCAGTAGAGAAGAGCTAATGGAAACCGCACCAAACATAGTATCTTACTATGAAAGAGCAAGAAAAGGGGTCAATGTTGTGGACAGATAAGAGTTTCTCAGAGGACTTCGAAATTAGGCCGGCGAGAGTAAAAGGGCCTTTGCGATTCAGACCCGTAAATGTGACCCCAGCATGAAAAGGGCCCTCTCGGCCTGAACTCAATTTCACGAGCAATATTCCAAAAGACAAGTTCCTGAGGCAAATGTCGCATCCATAATGAACTGAAAAGTCGTTTTGAACGGTCACAAGCAGGTCCTGGACGAACAGGTATCGGACACAGATTTCAAGACTGAGTTAGGGTCATGTCTGCTCGACGATAAGTCGCGTCTGTTCGGCAATAAGTCCCACGGGTCAGTCCTGATTCAGACCAAGAGTCCAAAAGACAAGCCCGATGGCCCAAAGAAGCAGCAGACCATGGGAAGAGATACTGGGTGACACACTTTGCAACAACAGGTACTGGGCAGGAGTCCCAGACACTTGGAGGCCGAGTTCAGACCTCGCCACTCCAGTCCAACACTATAAAGGACTGGCCAGCCTCCTCACTTGGCAGATGCTCATTTCACATGAGAGTGTGGAAGTGCCGTGGCACTTGTGCGCAAGATGTGTGCGAGCTGCGCTAGGCTGTGAGCAGCGCAAAGTGTGAGAGAAAGAGAAGTGGGGCGCTGGCCGGAAGGAAGGCAGCCATAGCTGCGCCAGTGCCAGTTAGTACATTCGTAGGGATAGTTAATAGAAGAGTCCAGTGAGAAGTATTCAGAGTAGATCCTTGTGTGATAGGGGGTGTGCATGCACGGTGAGTGTGAGTAGACCAGAAGTATAGTCAGAGAGAGAGAGAAGCAAGGGAGAAGGGAGTTATGGTGAAATTTACCTGTTGAGCTGCCTGGAGGTGCCTGGTCTCAAGCTAGGTCCATGTACAGCCAAAGGGTCCAGCGTTTGTAAAACGCTGGACCCTCAGGAACAACAAAATTTGACGAGTTTTCGGCCAAAAAACTCAGTTTCATTTTCATTCAAAAAATAAACAATGTCCATTTTGACGAAATGGTCGTTGCTGGTGCTGATGAGCGCCAGGCTTGGAACTCGTGTTGGGTAGAAAGGACTTGTAATTCTGTTGGGTGCTACAGATTCTCTTTCTTCAATCTGGTTTGATAATTGAGTTGTGTTTTCCTGGTCACCACTCAATTTCCATTGAATTTCGTGTGAGTCAATGCAATCTGCGTGATCTGTATTGCATGCATGCTATCTGGTACACTCCCGCAAGTGAAGTTCAGTCAGGTTCCTTGCAATACCTACCTCAAGGCAGTATCCAGCCTATGCACCTCTCTCTCTGTCTCTCTCTCTCTCTCTCTCTCTCTCTCTCTCTCTCTCTCTCTCTCT
>BFEA01000622.1:378824-389741 GCA_003427395.1 Chara braunii | reverse complement strand
TTTTTTTTTTTTTTTTTTTTTTTTTTTTTGTGCTGGCGCTGCCCGTAACCCTGCCCGGGGGCATGCCCGGCCGGGCACCCGGGCGTGTACCCGGGCATAAGTTGGGTGCCCGGGGCGCCCGGAAAAACAGCCTAGGAAAATACTTCCCAAAACAATTTTTTTGGGGTTGGGGCTTGAACAACCCAAGAAAAAAGACAAAAAATCCGGACCGGATGTCCGCCCGGACATCCAGATGCGGACGGTCTGGACTGGGATCTGGACATCCGGAACATGACCATGGTTTGAACAACATTTCATCAGGTCAAACGACTGAGATCAGCTGCAAGAGGGCGTCAGAGGAATCTATTTGTCAAGTTTGTGTGTGTGTGAATGTCATGATTGATTGATAGGTGGTTTTTGCACTGAGTGGTTATGACTGACTGATTTTGTGCAGTGTGAACCAGAAGAAAGGATGATGCAGTACTTTCTCTTTCCCTCTTTTGGAAACAAGGACAGACAGAGTCCACAGACTAATGACAAATAATGGCAGTGGTTGTTGGTCTCTGCTCAGAGGAGGAGGTCCTGGAGATGGTTTCGGGAGACGAGAGAAGAAGGAAGATGGGTCTAGTGTCTCTGGGAGGAGTCTTCTCTCTGGGCAGAAGCATGCTCCTCCTTGTCATCCTTTTGAGTGCTGGGTCCTGGGAAATTCACTGTGCCAGAGCCATCGGAGAGGACACTTATGGTGGTGAGAGAGGGCAGACCAGGCAGAGAAAGCTTCAAGAACAACCGAGTTCCCTCCGGATCACTAATGGAAATCTCCTGAAGAATCTTGGCAATGTTCTCTCCTCTAGAAGTGACAGAGCCGCTAACGTATACTATCGGATCTTAGCAATTGTTGTTTTGCGAGATGAGGAGACCATTTATTACTCTGAAAAGTTGATGACACCGTCTGTCGCTAGCCCAAGCTTCTTCACGACTCTGGTTAAGAAGGCGGAACCCATAGGTCCCGGCAACTCCGGGTACAACATCACGTACGTTGCCGGGCCATGGACTAAGGATGCCAAGCTTGGGCCAGATGCCAGCTTTAGAAGCTCCTTCTCGGCAAGCAATGCGGTAAATGGGTCTGATGTGCGGGGCCTGTTGATGCTCAATGACACTGCTATAGTCGTTTCAGACATGGAAAACAACGCTCTATGGACGCTAGATGTGATCTCTGGAAGGGGTGTGAACCTTGTTAAGAATATAATGTTGCCAATACAGATGGTCATGCATCCGCGACAGGATGCCCTCTTTGTGTCCACTAACTCTCTCATCCTCAAAGTCACACTGAGTACAACTTGGCGCCAGTCTGCGGTACTTGCAGGCACCGAGGAGGTTGGGTATGTGGATAGTATGGAAAAGGACTTCGTCCGGTTTCAGGATCCAATGATTGGACCTCAGGCCATTTCCCGGGATGGGAGCAAATTGTACGTTGCTGACTACTGGAATAACGTGGTGAGGCGAGTGGACACTGTCACAGGGGCCACAGAAACAATTGCCGGAGCACCCCAAATGTCACAGGGGCCGCCCAGACTTCCCAGCCCTGAGGGTGGATTTAACAGATCTCGCAGTCTGGCTTTGGATTCTGAAGGATGCAACCTGTTTGTCTCTGAGCGAGACAGAGGGCGCATCCATTGGCTGCGCTTCGACAGGCCAAGCGGGAAAGTAATTGCCATTGAGACAGTTGCCACGCTTTTGAAACCTGACGGCTCAGCAGAAGCAATTATGTCTCTGTATCTCACCGATTCAAATAGGTATCTGTATGCCGGCACTGGCGATGGTCAGATTTTAAAGCTCGAAGTGACTACGTCTGTCCTTCAGTGTGCCTCCACGACGAGGTTGTCTCCAAAGGTCGTGATTGCTGTGTCAATGGTGCTGTTTCTAGGTGGAACAGTCTGGTTGTTCTGATCTTGATCTTTCGACAGTGCGGCTGGGGCCGGTGGCGGAAGACTGTAGGGACCTCATATTGGACCCGGTTGCAGTTGCGGAGCGTCCTTGCTGGTTATCCCTCTCCACCAACCCATCCGGTCACCGGATTGAGTGCAATCTTTGGAACTGATGCAGAATGGATGGCTGCCAATTACATCAGTGTGTTTTCCTGGCCGGTGATTGACAAGGCACTAAGGGAGGGTTGCTGCCTGGCTGGCAAGAGTGGTGGGTACGGTGATGTGTACAGATGCTCCTTGATGGTGGGAAAAACGATGATGGATGTTGCCATCAAGGTGATGCGAGGGGAACTGGACGCAGTCAAACACAGACAATTCCTGGCAGAGGTGAATACACTCAGTCATGTGCGCCACAAGAATCTGTGCAAGCTGTTGGGTTATTGTGTGGAGGAAAACAGGTGCATCCTCGTATACCCTTTTGTTTCAGGAGGGAGTCTGCATGATCGCCTGCACAGAACAAAACCGATGGAGCTGCAACAACAGTCACGGGAATCTAGCGCCGTCCCAGGATCCAATGACGATGGATGGGAACCGTTGGATTGGACAGAAAGGCTGGTGATCGCAAGGCAGCTGGCGACTTGCTTTAGATATCTTCACCATGAACTGGAGCAGCCCATCATATATCGCGACATTAAGAGCCAAAATGTCCTTCTCGAGGGTAAAGGTAAACACTTGAAGGCCTATGTTGCCGACTTCGGGCTGGCAAAGCTTGGGAATGTGCGACATCCTGACAATTCAATCTCCTCTGGCACAACGACGGTGGCGACCCTAATGCAAGCAGGCACTCCGGGGTACATGGCGCCCGAGTACGCATATGATGCAAAGCTGACTTTGTCAAGCGATGTTTTCTCGTTTGGGGTGGTATTGCTAGAGCTGCTAACTGCAAAGAGGGCAATCTTGAAGCTGGGCAAAGATGACACGATACTGCTGTTTTCGTGGGTGAGACAGAACCCACTGGTCTCAACTCTTGATCCACATTTACAAGTTTCTGTGATGCCAGAGGAACAGCCTGCAGTGGTGGATCTGCTGAACCCAGCACTCCAGTGTACGGATGAGCGGATATCCAGGAGGCCGTCAATGGCGGATATAGCAAGGGCGATTGAGGCAATATCAGCTCGATCAGCGCACCGGTAATGAAGGCAGGATGGCAATAAGCAGATCAGCTGACATCGAGGAGAGGGTTGTACCTTGGCCCCAGAAGCTTGCACTGCAGGCCCAGCCAGAGTTGCCCTGCACGACCGTCAATTGGTTGTGTGATTTACTCCCCAGATGACTTCCCTCCTGGGGCCACGGAAATACCCATGCTAAGGGAAGTCGCACCTGAAATGGGGCATGTGCAGAACTGAACAGAATGGAAGATAGGACGGGAAACTGCTCTGTCTGGGCATAAGACAATGACTAAATATGTTGCCGTATAGTTAGCCTTTGTCTATGTGTGAACCAGGTTAACATGGCTATTGCCATTGACTAACTATGTTGCCGTATAGTTAGTGTTTGTCTATGCGTGAACCAGGTTGACATGGCTATTGCCATTGACTAACTATGTTGCCGTATATTTAATTTTAGTCTTTGTCTATGCGTGAACCAGGTTGACATGGCTATTGCCATTGACTAACTATGCTGCCGTATAGTTAGTCTTTGTCTATGTGGAAATGCCCATGCTAAAGGAAGTGGCACCTGAAATGCCCATGCTAAAGGAMGTGGCACCTKAAATGCCCATGCCAAAGACTAACTGAATAGCATGGTTGACCTCCCTCCTGGGGGCATGGAAAACGGGACCACATATCCTAAACATCAATGTGTGAACCAGGTTGACATGGCTTCCTGCTGCTTGTCCTTTGGCCCGTTCCTTAAGCCGCAGCCACAGGGGGCGACGGAGACCAATAGGGAAGCTCCGCACACGGATGGCAACCGGTAAAATAGGAAAGTAGATAGGGATAGGGAGTTGGACCGGGGAGGCAGGGGGGGCAGAAAGACAAAAAAATCTGTTGTATGAAATCATGATAGGGAAACAGGGGGGGAGGCAATGTGGAAGGAAGCAGAGGATTGATAAAAGAAACCAAAGGGAGAAGGGGAAAGGTCGCAATTAAGGCAAGTATAACGTAGATGTCAAAGGACAAAGGGAAAAAGACTGGGAAAAGGCGGTAAGATAAAGGAAGGAGGGGAAAAAGGGGTAAAGGGACAAGTAAGGGGAGTACAACGTAGGTGGGCATATACTGCTATAAGCAAAGAATGAGAACATGAGTGCGGGAGGCAATGAACCGCTCAGCTGCACTCTCCACACAACATGCACAATGAAAGCTCACAGGGAGATTCCACCAAAGCCGGATATGGAACACTAAATCAGTGCAGCTCGGAAACTTCAATGAATACTCATATTGTACAAATTCAGAGTTCAGATGACCAGCGCTCATCAGCACATCCAACAACCACCTCAATCAGGTAGGTACCCAAGTATCCTCCGCTGCGTCTCTCTCTCTCCCTCTCTCTCTCTCTCTCTCTCTCTCTCTCTCTCTCTCTCTCTCTCTCTCTCTCTCTCTCTCTNCTCTCTCTCTCTCTCTCTCTCTCTCTCTCTCTCTCTCTCTCTCTCTCTCTCTCTCTCTCTCTCTCTCTCTCTCTCTCTCTCTGTGTGTGTGATTGCTCTCTCAATACTTGTATTGCTCTGGCTTTCTCTCTCTCTCTCTTCTCTCTCTTCGCTCCCTATCTGCTATCCGCTCTGCTTCAACTGCAACTTCAGCTATGGAAGCTATGGCCGCTTTCTCCTTCCTCAACCTTAGCTGGTGTGCCGCCAAGCAGGCCCTCTGGCGCACAGCCCAAGCTGTGAGGTCGCACACGCAACCAGCAGCGCTTCTGCAACTCACACATGACAATAGATGATGCGAGCTGCACTGTAGCAGCTATTAATAGTTGCTTGTCTTGGCCTYGGTTTSCTTCTGACCGGTACCGGTCRCMCRCRGCCTGTCTGCTGCATGAATTTTGGTGGCCCGGTACCTTCTGGACTTTTCCTGGGACGCTGCTGCAAAATTGGACTTTGGGCCTGGACTTCTCCTGTCAGGTGCTGGTTGGACTTTTACTGGTCTGCCTCTTCGGTACCAGCCCGACATCGACTTACAATGTTTCGGCCTCCTACGGACCTAAGGACCCTAACGACCCTACCTGGGACTCTCCTATTGGGACAGGTGGGACTGGGACTATCTGGGATTGGGCCCAACCGGGACTGGGACAATTTGGGACCCTGGAACTGGGACTCGGCTGTATGCAACGTGAAATCCTTCCTCTCCCGCTGGCTTAATTTTGAGGTCCTCCTAGAAAGTCGCTAACTTTACCGACCTACAATGTTAACTCCTCTGCATGCCCTCTCATAATAAGAAACTATGTGAGGGGCAGTCTCTATTAGTTCATCGATTGTAAGCCAGCGGTCTTCTTCAGGTTCTCGGTAAGCAAATCTGACCTTGTACTGACGCTGTGGTCTCCCTCTGCATCCTGTTCTATATGTCTTCTGCAATAACACGGTCTACATCATATTTGTCGTCCATGTCGGGTGGTATCATAGACCTTCGCGAGGGAAACTGATCGTTAGTGACAAAGGGAAGTAACTTAGAAGCATGGAAGAGCGGATAAGTGTGCAGATGAGGTGGAATATCGAGTGTATAGGAGGGACCATCTTTGCCAATGACATACAGAATCTGCTAAGGTCCTCTGTATGCGGGCAGCAACTTCTGCGATATCCCCCCCTCGGGAACGAACTCCTTGGACTTAACCCATACCAAATCACCGACAACAAACTAAGACGGTATGCGGTGTTTGTTAGCCTTCTCTACAATTTGGTATTGGGCCTTCCAAATGTTCTTCTGTACTCATTCAAAATCCTTCTCGTGATGTACAGCAAATTCCCTTGTACCGGGTGGCAGTCTCTGAATTTGATCGAGATTTAGACAGTCAATCTGGCGCCTAGGACGCCAACCTTTGTGCAGTTCATTTGGTGTGCGCGATGTGGCCAAATCCACAGAGTTGTTGTACGCACATGCCACTTTGGGAAGATGCTCATCCCAATCAGCTGGTCTGGTCTATGTACATATGCAGCACTTGCTGTAGCAACTTATTCATCTGGTCAGATTGTCCGTTAGTCTCTGGGTGCCTGCCTGATGACATAGTTAATCGTGACCCGTAGACTTTCATTAGTTGTTGCCAGTGCCCGCCTGCGAACCTCGTGTCTCTATCACTGACTGTTGTTAGAGCCTAGAGGGTGTCCGTAGTCCTTAACCCAATGATTAAAGAATTCCCTAATTACTAAGTCGGTTTTGCCTTTGCACGCAGTGGAATCAAAACATCAAATTTGTTAAACCTATCAACGAAAACCATAACCTGACTCTTCCCATTCCTACTCCTAACCTTAGTGTCCATGAAGTCTATAAACATGTAGTCTCCGGGGTCTGATGGGATAGGCAACAATTTTAACAGTCCAAGGGGGGCCTGCATGGAACTCCTGTTCCATTGGCACACGTTGCAGCCTTGGATGTATGTAATACATTCGTGTTTCATTCCGACCCACTTGTCGGAACGGAGGAGATTAGTGTATGTCTTCCTCCAACCGAAGTGGCCCTCAGTATAGTGGCGTTCCCCTAGGACTAAACTGCGGATTTCCTCAATTGATTGGGACACAAAGCCTATTGTGGACATCAGTCTTTTCGAACAACAAACCCTCGGTCATTCTATAGTCTGGGACTTCATGAGGTGCAGTGTGCACCTTCCTAATTAGGTTGCTGTAGACGGGATCATCTGCATATGCGGCCTCGATATTTTACTGCAGTTTGGTACCAGCATCGAGATAGGTCACTATGGCACCGAAAAAGGTTGCGCGCCTACTTCGCGTGTCAGCAACGACATTATACTTGCCCTTCACGGGCTTCAACTCAAAGTCAAACTGGTCAATCTCCCAGCCCATCTAGTCAACTTAGGTGTCTTCAGGGCCCGGTTCTTTAACCAGCGAACTGTTTCGTGGTCTACTCTGTAATGCTGCAGAGCTTCTCTAAGCACAACCAATCCTCTTTCGTACGTTGAGGCGACAATTTTTTCACTAGCTGGTCTACATGACATGAACTCTATGGGCCTATACGCTTCACCATCGTTTTGTTGCAGTACAACGCCAATACCATACCAACTTGCATCAGTCGTGATGATGAACGGGAGAGACGGGTCGACGATTTTCAAGACCGGCTACTCAATTAAGCACTTTTTGAGTTTCTTGAACGCAGAAGTGCAGTCTTTGTCCTGAGGCCGTATAGTTTCTTTATGCAGCAACTTAGTCAACGGTGCAGCGATGGATGTAAAGTTTTGCACAGACTTCTGGTAATAGTTGGCCAGTCCTAGGAATGAACGTAGTTCCGTAAGCGTATGTGGGGAGCGACATATGCTGGGAACCGGGCTATGTATCCGGGTGTAGCAAACATCTTGCTAAGATAGGTCTGCAGGCTTTTCATGGAGCCCGTCCACTTGCTGTGCTTGATTTTGTCAAGCTGAATTCTTGCCCTTGCTGCAGCATGTGGATCCAGGTACTGTGAAATGAGGAATTCCTCGAAGGAGGCAACCGGGTGGCCTTAAGCCATCTTGTTAGTTGAATTTTAGGAATCCCAACTCGCGTAGCTTGGACCTCTAAGAAGCCCCGCACGACCGGCTCGACATTCATTCCCATGATCACGGATTGGTTCTCATGTTGAGTCCCCAGAATCTCGAAATTCGCGCTCATGGAGCTGATCCAGGATTCGATGTCTTCTTTGCCGTCGTACTTAGACGGTATTTGAACCGCCTTACGATCCACATAGGGACCGACGTAGCTGGGACCAGCACCTGCTGGTTCCAATCTTGGGGCTGCAGCAGTTGCAGAAGTTCCAGCCTCGTTGCTTGTCACAGCAACAGCGGGATCTGCGTCTGTTGCATGTCCCGAGGGGGTTGCCAACACATTCAAGGAAGAAGGTACAGTGAGAGGGGCAGAGGTAGTTTCGATTGCAGCTTCAGATCCAGGGGGTAGAGGAAGAGCGTTGGCCACTTGGGCTCGTCGCAGCTCAGCCACCTCCCTTGTCAATTCTTGGTACTTGCGGGTCATATCAGTCAGATCATCCTGAAGTGTTTGCAACTTTGCGAAGACTTCAGCGATCTGAGTGGTATGATCCTCAAGATTCCTGACTTGAACAAGGGCTGTGAATATGGACTGCAACTGTTCCCCACACTGCTCTCCAGTCAGTGAGGGAACAGTCTCTATGATGGCCACTTGCCTTTTCAGCAAGGTCTCCTTCCTCTCCTTCTCTGCCTCCTGTTCCCTTTTAATTGCACTATCTAAGAGTGCTTGTAGATGTGGTTTTTCGGCATCATTGGTTGAATCCAACTAGGCCCGCCATTGAGCTGAAGTTAGCTGAGCCATTATTGGACCGTTAGTGTCGACAGGTGGGTCAGAGAGTCGCCAGTCAGCAAAATAATCAATTAGACTCTCAACAGGTTTACTCTCCCTCTCAGTTGGACGAACACTCCTTTTCCCAGTCCTTGCCCACTTCAGACAGTCACTTTCCCTCTCTCCCTTTTCTCTCTCCCTCCTCTCTCTCTCTTCTTTCTGGCTGCGAGTCTCCACGGGCATCGGAAATGAACTCGGAGAAACAAACTGAAAAGCTCAAAGAAGAGAAGGTAGAACTCCTATCCGGAGCGGCATTTCATTTGGAAGTAGAGAGCAGCAGATCAAAGAAAGACAAACAAGTTCCAATGAGAGCTCTGATCCAGCGACCCAGTCTGATCAGACTACATACGAGGTCCTCTCGAGTCCAGTCTGACCAGCTCCGTGACCGTTCAGCAAATCAGACAACGAGTGACTAAATGCTACAATGGAGAGTTGAGTGATGTACAGGGTGCGAGTCAAGCCACGGACAGTGCAATCCAAAAAGACATGCGAAACGTCTCAGCCAAGATCCCCTTGGCAGTGGGTGTCCTAATCCAAGAAGAATGAACACCGTATCCCAGCCAAGAAGACAAGAGGTCAATGCCTAACCGATTTGGGTCCAGAGGCTCTTCTTGTTTGGGGGTGGTCCCAGGGGTCCCACGTAGGTCTCAACCAGGTTCCAACCAAGAGGAGTTCCACATGGACTTAGTTCATTCTCTACTGCACGGAAAAACGAAATTTCAACTTCTGGCAGAACCTACAGACTACAACCGGTCAGAGATGAAAAGACAAAGCGTTGTAGAAAGACTCGACATTTAGGTCAAGATACTTCATTTTCCATCCATCAGGTGAGTAGGTAGATCACATGCATTTAGTCACACAATCAAGACCATAGAGGAGTAGGAAAAGAAACCCAGAGTACCCCAGCAGGACAATCAATACCATACACACATACATGGGCATCTCGTAGGTGCACGACACTTACCTGAGTGGCCTTGAGCTTCGAGATGAATAGAACTCACCCCCCCTCTCATGTGGTCCTCCTGACCCCTCTAACACTACCCCTACACTAGCGTCCTATCTCCTAGGAGGGTCTGACTCCAACACCAAAGTGCAACGCCGGATCCCCCGTCGATGCTGAAGATCAAAGTAGCAACTTGCAGTCCGTAGATGCTGAGTGGCCGCTGACCCTCAAGCTCGCCTACTTGAGGGCAGCCCTTAAGTTGCCAAGTGTCTCCCGAATCAGATTCCAGGTGCGAGTGCCTCTCATTGTCGCCTCTCTGCATGAAGTCTCCTCGAAATGTCTCGCCACCCTAACCTCACTCTCAAGCAACCTAGTTAGGTTCTATGTTGACCCCACATGACCTAACCAGGTGGGGGCAGCTTCCCTTAGCCACACTGCCCCACCCCCCTCAACCAACCAACCCTAACCCTAAGTGTTGCCCTCAACCACTTAGGTTAGGGTTAGGGCAGCAAAGTCAACTCTCACCAGCAAGTAGAATCCGCTCCGATACCAATGTTATGACCTTGGCCAATTTCGAGATACACATCCACCGGAAAGTACAATGCCATCCAATTGCAGAAAGAAATGAATGAACTTGAGAGGAGAGAGAGAGGATTAGAAGAAGAAGAAGTAAGAAAGAAGAAGAAGAAGAGGTACACCAGCAAAGACAATGACAAGGCTCTTCTTCTTCGCCCAACAATCTCCTCCTCCTTATCTCCCCCTTCTCTTATTCATACAAGAAATAATAGTACAATGTTGAATGACTGATCCAGAATCAATGTCTGAGTCCCTCTTCTACTGTTGCACTCTCATAGGCCGAGGCTATGGCGGACTACTGGGCTCTGCTCAGATGCCCAAAGGACAACCGAAAGCAGCTATGGCTGCTCTAGCTCAGGCCGCCATGCCTGACCCTGCCCCGAAGCTTCTTGGTGTAGCTCTCCCCAGCTGGGGACTCCCTGCTGCAGCGCCACCAAGGTGATGAAGATGGCTGCCACCATAGCCAGGTAAGTACCCCTGGCGCTCCTCCCCCTTCCTTCCTTCTTCCTCCTTCTTCCTCCCTCGTGTCCTTCTCCTTCCTCCCCAGCAGCGCTGCTCTAGCTTAGCGCTGCTCCAGCCAGCGCTCCACCAGTGTGTCGCCAAACTTGCACACCGAAAAAGAGGCCGGACTCTCCACCCGGCCAGAAGATATAGCGGCCTGCTTTGTGTTGCATACTGTAACGTGCAGACCAGAACAAGAACCGACCTCTCAATACAAAGTATAAGATAGCACAGCGGAAGATACCAATGATCCGAACAATCAATATTGCAATGCAGCCCTGAACATACATCATCATCATCGTTACAGGGTGTGAATGGGGTCTGGCGCTTCACACAGGAAGACTGCGCCAGCCCCTACCATACACAGACGAAGGAGATGGGGGTTAGACAAAGAAGAAGGGCAGATGGGAATGTCGTCAACACCAAGTGTTCAGCACAGGCCCAAATAGTCCCTCGTCGAAATGTCTGAATCCCAAATGTCGAGTCTG